>JBBBDQ010000345.1:4487500-4570000 GCA_037127315.1 Ascarosepion bandense | reverse complement strand
AGAAGCAAGTAAACGAAAGGGATTTCTACCGACGAGAAGTGAAAGAAAATAAACTAGAGGCGATTACAATTGACTATCAGTGAATAGCAGGAGCGCTTGACCAGATATGGTAACAGTACTGAATGCACGGACGAATGATAGATTTATAAATGTGCAAGATGTATTTTGACAAATAAACAAAAAAAAAACAAAAACAAAAAAAAAAACACACACATGGACTGAAACCTTCGTAGTAGTAGATGCAGCTGTCTGATGTCAAGTATCTTCTTCTTCTTTTATGTGCAATGTCCTTTCAGGACGTATGCAATCATGGCATTCCACATCTCCCTGTCCCTGGTGGCTCTTAGCACGCTTTCTTCTATTGCATGATGCAACCCTCGTTCTGGCATCCACCTGATCAGGTCCTTGAAATATAATATCCGCTGCTTTCCTCTGACTCTTTTTCCCTCTATCTGACCTGTTAGTAACAGGTTCACCAAGCCCTCCTTCCTCATTGCATGTCACAGGAACCTTAGTTGTCTCTTCCTGATACTCAGTATTAATTTCCTTTTCGTTTCCATCCTTTCCAAAACCTCGTCATTGCTCACATGCTTGGACCATAATATCCACAGCATCCTTCTGTAGAACCACATTTCAGCTGTTTCAAGTTTTTCCTTCATCTTCGACGATATTGTCCAACATTCACTGCCATATTGAAGAACCGACATCACATAGCAACCCAGTGCTCTCCTCTTTGTTTCTAGTGAAATTGTCCTGTTTCTTAATACTTTACTCAACTTCTCGAATGCTTCTTTCGCCATGCCAATTCGCCTTCAGATCTCAGTATCGCACTTTCCATCTTCTGTTATAACACTTTCTAGGTAATTAAATCTTTGTACCTGCTTGACTTTAGAGTCCCTCACTTGTAATTGGCATTTTGGGCCGCCCTTTTTGTTGATGACCATGCATTCGGTTCTCTTGCAGTTTATTTGTAGTCCTTTCTTGTAACTCTCTTCAGCTACCTTCTGTAGGAGGGCTTGTAGTTTAAATTGTGGCCTTCGATGACGAATCCTGGCATTTCTAGTGTTCTCAGAATAGTCTCGCTGTATGAGTTGAATAGATCCGGTGAAAAGACACATCCTTGTCTTACGCCTCTTTTAATCTTAGTATAATTGCTGAATTCGTTACCTGTCCGTATGCAGGCACTTTGCTGCCAGTAGATATTCTTGATTACTCTTTTGTCTTTCCCAAATATGTCGAGGCTGCCAAGCATCTCCATCAATTCTTTGTAGCGTATTTTGTCAAACGCCTTTGCATAATTAATAAAACATAGGTACAAATCCTTCTTCATTTGTATTGCCCTTTCAGAGAGCATCCTAATCATAAATATGGCGTTCCTTGTTCCAGTGTCTTTGACGAAACTGCAGTTCTCGTCTTATCTCTGGTCTGATTCTGCTTCTCGCTCTATTCATCAGGATTCGGACGATCAGTTTTTTTACATGGCTCATTAAACTGATGGTTCTGTGGAATTCGCACTCGTTTTCTCCTAGTTTCTTAGGCAGTGCTATGAAGATCGGCTTGCTGAGGTCATCTAGTATTACACCAATATTATTATTAGATATATGCGTCCTTTTTGTTTTGTTTTTCTTTAAAATTTCAAAGTTGTTCACATGTTTGGTCCATGGTATTCTCAGTATACATTTTTGTTGGGTCAAGTCTCTTCTTCATTAGTGAGGAGATTGTTCAGTATTCACTGTCATATAGAAGAACTGATATTGCGTATCACTTCCTTACTCTTTTCTCTGTCGATTTCAAATTGCTGTACATCCCACATCATTGTGGAAGTAGGTATACAGTAAATATTATCATATTGAAAGTAGGAATACAGTAGTATTATCATTTTGAAAGTAGGTATACAGTAATTATTATCATTATTATTGTAGATATAGAGTATTATCATTGTAAAAGTAGATATTCAGTAAGTATTATTATTGTAGATATTCAATAAGTATTATTACCATAAAAATAGATATACAGTAAGTATTATTATTGCAAAAGTATGTATACAATAAAAAAACGTGCGCACAAACGTATTGTATTCTTTATACAAATATATCAGTAATACCATATGTTATTATTGATGCGTTTGTATAATCAATGCAGTATGTGCGCATGCTTGATACTGTATGCCTACTTTTACAATAATAATATTTACAATATAGCTACTTTTGTAGCCCTACTCTCTATTCTAAGAGGTGAGCTCGACATTCACTGACCAGAAATGAACTTTATAGCTTCATAAAAATTTTCCACCTTCTTGGAAGCACAGTCGCAAGTACACACATAAATGCCTCTGGATAGTTAGCCTTAAGCCATTTAAAAAAATGATACCCCATGACTTTGCAGTAGACAAAATTACCCGTCCTTTATTCCTGCCTGTAGAAAAATAGGGCAATATTTTCCTGTTGGAGGATATCATAAGGAAGATCATTGCCTGGAGTGGTTCTGAAGATGTCGTTAAGACCACCTGTTGGATCCACGATATACTGGTCATGTTAGCGATTTAGAACAGTGTCTTCGTCAGAGACTATTTTAAAAGTGAACCTGTGATTCTTGATATACCTGAGTAAGTTGTTGAACTATTCACATGCGTCATCAATTCAAAGTGGACGGTCCTTTAAAATTTTGGCCTTGACAGGTTTAAGAAAGCCCTAGTTTCAATTCTTATAATCTAGCTTCCTCTTAATACCTTGTCTATCGTCTTGTTGATGGAATCAAGGATACGCCATTTCTATTAAGGATGCTTTTGGGCTTGATATATATGCGATGCAATCCGACACTCCTTGCAGTTTTTCATCTACTGAAGCCATTTTCCCACGATGTTACTAAAAATAGGTGTGTATTAACAGTTGAGATTATACATTTATTCTGCATTATGTCTCACATCAATTAGTCTACTGGTTGATAACAAGTTTTAGATTAAATTTTACTGCATATTTTGCTTACCCAGCATATATATATATATATATATATATATATATATATATATATATATATATATATATAACTGGGTCCCAGCCATTCACAGTTACATCAACCAAATGCAGACGACAATTCTACTCCTGTAGCTTCTTTTCTCGCACTACCCGCCCGTGGAACTCGCTTCCACATTCTTGCTTTTGTGACGGCTACAACCTTCAGGAATTTAAATGCAATGTCAATACTCATCTCTTAACCACTTGACTCTAGTTATTTCTTCACCACCTTGTGTATCCTTTCCTTTCTCTACACCTTTGCAACTGTGATAACACCTGTATTCCCATCCTTCTCTTGCTCCTTTCTAACTAGTTCGTCTTTCTCTTCACTCTCTTCTACTTAATCTTTTTACTCTTATATAGCCCTCTGCACATCAGTGGCGTTACCGACTTTCTCGGGGTGATACGATTAATATATATATATATATATATATATATATATGTGTGTGTGTGTGTGTGTGTGTGTGTGTGTGTGAAAAATGACAAACCCGTAAAAACGGTGAGGATAATCCAAAAAGAATTATCTAATTAATAATAATTAATAAAAAATATTTAATAGATAAAAATAGAGAGCTCAATCGATATTATCCAGAGTTATATGATATATAGAGAAGAAAACTCAGCACATAATTAAACGGTTATAAATCCACAATTTACTTCGGTAGTTGTAAAAATAAAAATCAGAATCACAAAAATAACAGTTTCTGTAAGTTTGTCTTTGTAATTCAATCCTGAGGGCGATCTTGGAGGAGATCAAAAGCACTTGGGCAAGAAAAAACTACGGTTCCTTCCTTGATGCATTTTATCTTAACATTAAGAAACTGATTAGAGAACTAGAAAAGTTTGGTTTGATTTGTTCTACGGCATATCAACCTTAATGGGTTATTTAATGCTGGCAAGATTTTTACAATAGATTTGTATGAATAGAATATATATTCTTTGTAAGAAATAAGTTTGTAGATCATAATTCTTTGACATATTTTTGTAAACTAGGTTTTGTTGAGAATCAGATATATTGTTCATATTAATTTTTTCCCCAAAACGTGTTGCTGGTAATATTTTACTGTCTTTCAAAAATCTATTGCTGATAATATTTTTTCCTTCAAAAATGTATTCCTGGAATTTTTACTATAAAAGTCTATTTTTATACTTTTATAGTGTTTTGACCCCAGTTTGAGGGTTAACTATTTTCCCATAGCTTGGACCCTAACAGGTGCTACCATCTCGGGTCGAGGTGAACCTAGGAACAACTGCAATCAAGAGGTGGTTCCATGCTCCTCACAACCCCATTTTTAACTTTATCAGTCAGTACGTAATACACGCTTGGGCGATGATGTCTCTTTCAAGACATGACTGACTAGGCAGAAGATTTCTTGCAGTAGCTTGCCATTAGCTTCTGCGAGACTGGTTGCTAACCAAGGCTATAAAACACAATCTGTCCTCCTATTCAACATATAGCTGGAGGGATAAAAGATGGATTAATACATTTCCCAAAGGTATTTACGAGTAAGCGAATGTTACGAATTCGACTGGAATTCGAACTCGGCTCTCAGATTTTTCATTTCGAGCTGATATCCATCAAATCACAACACATAATTTATACCACGTCTAAACTACGCTTAGTAAATCGCCATATGTATGCTGTAATGACAATAGCGCAGTTTCATTTTCTTTTCTTGTTCAAATTCAGTTCAGTCATTCCCATTCGTGTTTTTTTTTCTGATCACGATCTTCTTGTTAATTCTCAGATACCACTTCCTCCTTATGGGACATAACTCTCAAAAGAGGCGTATAAAATTAAACATAAGAAACAATTTAGTCTAACTGAAGAATTATATATAACCTGATTTAAAGATTTTTTATTTCTTTATTTTTTTATATTTTTGAAATGAGGTATTGTAACCATTTACATTGTTCGGACTGTTTTCCATATCTTTATTGTCGAGTTCACGACGTTTTGGAGGCTGTACGCTCCGGTTCTTTAGAAGATATATATGTCCCAGAGGATGAAAGCAATGGTTGAAGTAATCCAGTGACTTGACCCAAAAGAGTTGTGAGTTCAATACCTGGCCACATTAGAGGCGAACAAAAACTTAGATAGTTGAGTTAATAAATGCAATTAACTGAAACTGAGACAACCAGAAAAGGCCGAACAATATAAATAGCGTAAATAGTTACAATACCTCATCTCAGAAATATAGACAGATAATGAAGGTGAGCATGTCAACAAAGATGGGGACAACAGTCCGAAAAATGTAAATAGTGTAAATAGTTACAATACATCATCATAGAAATATAGACAGTTAATGATGGTGAACATGACAACAAAGTTTAAGACAAAGGTCCGAACAATCAATACCTCGTCTGAGAAATATAGACAGATAATGATGGTGAACATGAGAACAAAGATGATGACAACAGTCCGAACAATGTAAATAGCGTAAATGGTTACAATACCTCATCTGAGAAATATAGACAGATAAGGATGGTGAACATGACAACAAAGATGAGGACAAAGTTGCGAAGAATGTAAATAGCGTAAATAGTTACAATATCTCATCTCAGAAATATAGACAGATAATGAAGATGAACATGACAACAAAGATGAGTGTAATATAATAATCTGGCCCCACCCGAGGAAGGGATGCAAGCGGGGGCGTTTTCGGTCGTTGAAAGGAACGGATGTTTGTTTGACCTTATTTCCGGCAGTAGCGGAAATGGCTACAAGAGGCAAACAGAACAGGTGTCTCTGAGAATTACGTGGGCGTGCGTGGGCAAGGCAATATCCGGAAGTCCCGGTTTGGAGATTATAAAAAGACCTCGGCGCACGGATTTCACGAGACAGAGAGCCAGACAGTAGACAGAGATCGGCCGGTGAAGAGAGACACTCCCGTCAACCATTAGAAGCGCGCTCTCTCAACACTCTCTGTTCCCTAGGCTACATGGTTCATCGTCATTAATAAAAAATACAACTTATATTTTTATATATATGCGTGTTTGTTGTTTGTCGATATACAACATGAGGACAACGGTCCGAACAATGTAAATAGCGTAAATAGTTACAAAACCTCATCTCAGAAATATAGACAGATAATGATGGTGAACATGAAAACAAAGATAAGGACAACAGTCCGAACAATGTAAATAGCGTAAATAGTTACAATAACTCATCTGAGAAACATAGACAGATAATGATGGTGAACATAACAACAAAGATGAGGACAACAGACCGAACAATGTGTATAGCGTAAATAGTTACAATATCTCATCTCAGAAATATAGACAGATAATAAAGATGAACATGACAACAAAGATGAGGACAACGGTCCGAACAATGTAAATAGCTTAAATAGTTACAATACCTCATCTCAGAAATATAGACAGATAATGATGGTGAACATGACAACAATGATGAGGACAACTGTCCGGAAAATGGAAATAGTGTAAATAGTTACAATACAACATCTTAGAAATATAGACACATAATGATGGTGAACATGACAACAAAGATGAGGACAAAGGTCCGATCAATGTAAATAGCGTAAATAGTTACAATACTGCATCTAGGAAATATAGAGAGATAATGATGGTGAACATGACAACAAAGAAGAAGACAACAGTCCGAACAATGTAAATAGCGTAAATAGTTATAATACCTCATCTGAGAAATATAGACAGATAATGAAGATGAACATGACGACAAATATGAGGACAACGGCCCGAACAATGTAAAGAGTGTAAATAGTTACAATACCTAATCTGTGAAATATAGACAGAAAATGAATGAGCACATGAGAACAAAGATGAGGACAACGGTCCGAACAATGTAAATAGCGTAAATAGTTACAATACCTCATCTGTGAAATATAGATAGATAATGAATGAACACATGAGAACAAAGATGAGGACAACAGTCCGAACAATGTAAATAGCGTAAATAGTTATAATACCTCATCTGAGAAATATAGACAGATAATGAAGATAAATATATCAACAAAGATGAGCACAACAGTCCGAACCATGTACATTGCGTAAATAGTTGCAATACCTCATTTCAGAAATATAGAGAGATAATGAAGATGAACATGACAACAAAGATGAGGACAAAGGTTCGAACAATGTAAATAGCGTAAATTGTTATAATACTGCATCAGGGAAATATGGAGAGATAATGATGGTGAACATGACAACAAAGATGAAGACAAAGGTCCGAACAATGTAAATAGCGTAAATAGTTACAATACCGCATTTGAGAAATATAGACAGATAAGGATAGTGAACATGACAACAAAGATGAGGACAACGATCCGAACAATGTAAATAGCCTAAATAGTTACAAAACCTCATCTCAGAAATATAGACAGATAATGATGGTGAACATGACAACAAAGATTAGGACAACAGTCCGAACAATGTAAATAGCGTAAATAGTTACAATAACTCATCTGAGAAACATAGACAGATAATGATGGTGAACATGACAACAAAGATGCCGACAACAGACCAAACAATGTGTATAGCGTAAATAGTTACAATACCTCATCTCAGAAATATAGACAGATAATGAAGATGAACATGACGACAAAAATGAGGACAACGGCCCGAACAATGTAAAGAGTGTAAATAGTTACAATACCTCATCTGTGAAATATAGACAGATAATGAATGAGCACATGAGAACAAAGATGAGGACAACAGTCCGAACAATGTAAATAGCGTAAATAGTTACAATATCTCATCTGAGAAATATAGACAGATAATGAAGATAAATATGACAACAAAGATGAGGACAACAGTCTGAACAATGTACATTGCGTAAATAGTTACAATACCTCATCTGAGAAATATAGACAGATAATGAAGATGAACATGACGACAAAAATGAGGACAACGGCCCGAACAATGTAAAGAGTGTAAATAGTTACAATACTCATCTGTGAAATATAGACAGATAATGAATGAGCACATGAGAACAAAGATGAGGACAACAGTCCGAACAATGTAAATAGCGTAAATAGTTACAATATCTCATCTGAGAAATATAGACAGATAATGAAGATGAACATGACAACAAAGATGAGGACAACAGTCCGAACAATGTAAATAGCGTAAATAGTTACAATACGGCATTTGAGAAACATAGACAGATAATGATGGTGAACATAACAACAATGATGAGGACAACAAACCGAACAATGTGTATAGCGTAAATAGTTACAATACCTCATCTTAGAAATATAGACACATAATGATGGTGAACATGACAACAAAGATGAGGACAAAGGTCCGATCTATGTAAATAGCGTAAATAGTTACAAGACTGCATTAAGGAAATATAGAGATATAATGATGGTGAACATGACAACAAAGAAGAGGACCACAGTCCGAACAATGTAAATAGCGTAAATAGTTATAATACCTCATTTGAGAAATATAGACAGATAATGATGGAGAACATGACAACAAAGATTAGGAAAACAGTCCGAACAATGTAAATAGCGTAAATAGTTACAATACCTCATCTGAGAAATATAGAGAGATAATGATGGTGAACATGACAACAACGATGAAGACAAAGGTCCGAACAATGTAAATAGCGTAAATAGTTACAATACCGCATTTGAGAAATATAGAGATATAATGATGGTGAACATGACAACAAAGTTTAAGACAAAGGTCCGAACAATCAATACCTCGTCTGAGAAATATAGAGATATAATGATGGTGAACATGAGAACAAAGATGAGGACAACAGTCCGAACAATGTAAACAGCGCAAATGGTTACAATACCTCATCTGAGAAATATAGACAGATAAGGATGGTGAACATGACAACAAAGATGAGGACAAAGGTCCGATCAATGTAAATAGCGTAAATAGTTACAATATCTCATCTCAGAAATATAGACAGATAATGAAGATGAACATGACAACAAAGATGAGGACAACGGTCCGAACAATGTAAATAGCGTAAATAGTTACAAAACCTCATCTCAGAAATATAGACAGATAATGAAAGTGAACATGACAACAAAGATTAGGACAACAGTCCGAACAATGTGTATAGCGTAAATAGTTACAATACCTCATCTCAGAAATATAGACAGATAATGAAGATGAACATGACAACAAAGATGAGGACAACAGTCCGGACAATGTAAATAGCGTAAATAGTTACAATACTGCATCTAGGAAATATAGAGAGATAATGATGGTGAACATGACAACAAAGAAGAAGACAACAGTCCGAACAATGTAAATAGCGTAAATAGTTACAATACCTCATCTGTGAAATATAGACAGATAATGAATGAGCACATGAGAACAAAGATGAGGACAACAGTCCGAACAATGTAAATAGCGTAAATATTTACAACACCACATCACAGAAATATAGACAGATAATGAAGATGAAAATGACAACAAAGATGAGGACAACAGTCCGAACAATGTACATTGCGTAAATAGTTGCAATACCTCATCTCAGAAATATAGACAGATAATGATGTTGAACATGACAACAAAGATGAGGACAACAGTCCGAACAATGTAAATAGCGTAAATTGTTACATAACCTCATCCCAGAAATATAGACAGATAATGAAAGTGAACATGACAACAAAGATGGGGACAACGGTCCGAACAATGTAAATAGCCTAAATAGTTACAATACCTCATCTCAGAAATATAGACAGATAATGATGGTGAACATGACAACAAAGATGAGGACAACAGTTCGAACAATGTAAATAGCGTAAATAGTTACAATACCATATCTTAGAAATATAGACGTGTCTATCATTTTAACATGAACTTTCCGCCTTTTTTTGTATCAGATTATTATCTTCTTGTCTTAACATAATTAAAAATCCTCTTACTATTGACGTGAACTCTGAACCATGCTGGGCAAAACTTTCGAAAAGTACATGTTTCGTTATAATGCTTCATCTTTGTGTCTTTTTGCAGTGTTTTTATTTTTATATTATTATTATTTTCTGAAAATACCAAATGTTCTAAGACGCATGTATCGGAATCTTCCCGTAGTTTCTCTTTGTTACTCATATTTTATCAAAGTCGCCCTTGGGACTCCAATTCTCAGATATTTCAATCAGTGCTCTTCTTTAAATATGCCAGGGCCATCAAGAGGATCCTATTTCCAGTTGGCATTTGAATGTTAATTCTGCATATTTTCCCAAAGAAGCGTTTTTAAAGGATATATGTGCTATTTGGTTTTTACAGCAGGCTTGTACTTCTTTTGATAATTTTGTTTGATGTTTGTGACTAATTACAAATATACAAGGAGCTTTTCGAAGTATTGTTCTCCTGATTGTTATATGATTATATTATAGACGCGACATTGCAGCCAAGTGTTCTCTGACCATCTTCAGGTGTATATTATTTTGACTATATGCCATATCAAATGTTTTGATTATTGTGTTATTTCGTCCTTATGATGACAGTTATTGTTCATTGAGGATAAACCAGGGAAGTTTGATTGTTCATGGCGGATAAACCAGAGAATTTTGTTTCATCACCTGATCTAGGGATTCTACCCATGACTACTAGAAGACAGTAATACTTAAGCCTGTCGCCAGTGTGTTTTAAGTTAGAGCTCTGCATTCAAGTCAAGGTGGATTTGAATTTACAAACTAAAATGTTACCTTTATTTTCACAGGAAGATAGCCAAAGGAATTTAGACTTGAGGAACCCGTCCAACTTGTCAACTGGTCTAGAAAATACCGATTAACCAATGCTTTTATCCACTATATCACCGTACTAATGGGAATCAAAATAGATATCTGAAGATAAACAAAAAGGTACTTGGACGAAACTTTTTGCCTATAAAAACATCTATTGGAATCATAGATGAGAACAAAAGTTCGAATGATACTTCATGTAGAAATCAGAAGATTGGTGCCAGAATCTTCTTACATATAACTCTCTAATTCGCTCGTACGTTGTATTAAGCTTATGCATACTAAATATAATCACAGATCAGTGCTATAACAACCATTAGCATTTTGAAGTTTGTGGTCCTTGTAGCCTTCCATACCATTTCATTTACGTCTTTCGCTACTACGATTGCACAGCAAGGAATATCCAAGACCATAGTAGGGCGACAAGACGACCACCCACTTCCGGGGCACAAGGAGGCCATTAGAATAAACGGAAGGAGGTGACGAGTGTCAGAGGCGGATGGAGTCGGTGTGACACGCGGATGTCAAACAGACGACACCACAGCTCCGGATTACGGCAGTCAACGACCCAGCGTATGGCTGATAATTGCGTACTCTGTTTCGACACCTGCTGACATAAGTAAACATACACATTAGAAAATGTGTGTACCCGGGAGGAAGACAGACGGGTGCGAAAGTAAAAACCGCAGGCACATGCGCTGGGGTAGGGAAGGATGAGCCGAGAGTGTTTTGGTTGATACTAGTTGTTGTGGAGTGATGGCGCAAGCTTTTATTTTTATTCTAACAATAATGATTTTTCATCTCGTGGATATCGCTGACTTTACAAGGAAAAGTTATTTATGGAAGAAAATTCTTTAAAACAAGCAATTTTACAAACGTTACACTTGCATGAAATATTGTTAATGAATGTCACCTGTATGGTTTTTTCAATGTTTGCCGCAAAGGTCTGTGTTTGACAAATATACCATAACTCTTTTAAACATTGTTACATCGCCATATATATATATATATATATATATATATATATATATATATATATATATATCGGGATGTAGCACACGCACACACACACACGCACACACACACACGCACACATACACACGTATATATATATATATATATATATAAAAAAGAAGAGGCCAAACCACAGAATGCGAGCTACATCCTGCACTTTACCAGTCTACCACATGGCAAAGTGCAATGGGAACATTTTCTATCTAATCAGTCATGTCTCTTTTGTGAAATGATCACCCATGCGTGTATCATGAGGAGGTTTGTTGGAATCATCCCCGTAAAATTGTGGCTTTAGCACATTTATCTAAACCGAATTCCATTCCACTTTCATCACTAGAAAATTTTACTATTCTCAGGAGACCATTAAAATCCCTATCATTTCTTGAAATCCATGTAAAATAGATAGCTTATTTTCTTTTGAGATATAGCTATATTCCGTCCTGTTAAATTTGCTGGTTAATGCTATTAGGGTTTTGCAAAATATTAAGGGAGACAAGGCGTCACATCAAAATATTCCTTTGTTGATGTTTATTTGACTAGAATTATGGATTCCATTTAAATGATAGAGGTGAAGTGTTGTTTTTCATATCGACATACTTTGTTTGATGAAGCCTATTATAACGGGTGATATCTTGTAGATATTTAAGCCCTTAAGATCCAGGAATAGTATACAATATCGAGTATCTTAATTGTTGTTGTTGTTCTTCTTGACTACACTATATTACGGAGAATGATGTAGATGTAACTTATTTCATTAGATTTAACATAATATTTGCCTGTTATTTTGTTTTTCTCGTTTTTTAGTACCATTAAATTTGGAGAGTACGTCTACTAATATTTTGATTCAGTTTGTATATTTATAACTGTTGCACTAAGTAACAGGACCGGACTCGGTAACCTTTGCTCAAAAGACACCAAAAAAGTTTCTTGTTTAATATCTTTTCACTCTTTATTTCTTTCTTTTCTTCTTTCTTTTCTCTTTCACTTTCTTTCTTTCTTTCTTTCTTTCTTTCTTTCTTTCTAGCCTAATTTATTTATTTTTATTCATTTCGTTTATTAATTGTATATGTGTAAATTAATATGAACATATTACATTTTGTATATTTTCTTACTAATTGCAGAAATATATATGCGAAAATAATAGCATCGTGGCTGTCAACACCCTTGGAATTTCTACGTGTCCAGCTGGTTATTGTTGTTGTTATTATTATCATCATCACAATGTTATTTTTGCTATGGTCACACTACCTACCAAGTCTGCGGAAAGACCTAAGACAGGTAGTGGTCTGTTGCTATGGCTACATTTCATTTATTTTACTATCTCCCATAACATCACTAGCATTACATGGACAAAATTCTTCTTAGTGTGTAGGATGATTATTATTATTATTATTATTATTATTATTATAAAACCTTATATGCGTTCAGAATTTTCTGTATCATCAATGTATGAATTAAATTTTTATTTGACGTATTTTTCTTTAATGAATATTAACTGCCCTATCCTAGCTTACATCGGAAGTTTTTCTCAGACTGTGAAGGTCCTTTGTTGGAGGTAGGCCTTCCAGAGATATCGTCATCTTTGCCGTTCTTCATGGGGAAGAACTGCCATTATCTTACGACGCTAATCCGAGGCGTTATACTTGAGGTGCTTATGACACGCTTAGGCGATCATGTCTAAGATAGCTTAACAAAGCCCATTCTATAAAGGCTATAAGACCAAGTCTGTCCATAGTCGGAGAGGAGGAGAAAAAACGGTTTCATGTCATTTCTAAGCGTGTAAGTGAATGTAACGAACTCGATTTGAATTGGAACTCTGCTCTCCGATTTCTCATTCTGAGCCACTATCCATTACACCGCCATGCGTCGCCGAAATAATAATAATAATAATAATAATAATAATAATAATAATAATAATAATAATAATTGTGCACAGTAGCGAGTGATGCTAAGATTGTTGCTGATGCAGATGCTTTCGCGTTTTTTATTACTTGCTGCGAGCGTTTGTAGTGCAAACACTCAAGCCGGTTGGGTAAGTGGCTGGGAAAGGTGTCAACTGAAATAATTATATCCCTAAGGAATGAAAGACACACTGATCGTATTTCTTTCCTTATTACGCTAAAGTCTAAGGTCAGGTTAAGGAGTAAACTGGCACGATTACTGGGTAAGTGAGAGAATCCTTTCTGTATGTTTTTTTTTATCTGCAATCTCGGGTGGGAGTTGGGCAGGTGCTTGAATTTAGACGTATTATTTTGTATCATTTTTGCATCCAAAAGAATCTATATGTTTTTTTTTCGTCTGTAGATGTCCATAACGTTTTTACATCTATAAACTATATTATCAGTCAGTTAAGTGCCATACGTGATATACGCCATATTTTTCCCAAGGGTATTTGCGCGTATGCGAAAGCAACAAATTCAACTGGAATTCGAACTCGGTTCTCTGATTTCTTGTTCCGAGCCGATATCCACTGCATCACAACACAGATCGCATATTATAGATAATCTAAAAACGCCATAACTATTTGATATCAACAAATCAAAGTGCTGTTTCTAAATCAAGAGAATTACATCCACAGGCACCCTTCAAATTAATTATTCCCTTCACAAAGTTTATTTCTTGGTATCATCAAGTCAATGGGCTGTTTTTGCCCCCACAGCACACTTTCGATTCTTCCATTCAAAAAGTATATTTTTGCTACTAAACCTCACTATGCTTTTTTACATCCGCAGGCCATTTTTAATTTTTCTATTCACAATGTTTATTTCATGGTATCAAAAAGTCACTGGGCTGTTTTTACAGCCACAAACTTCTTTCAATTGATCCATTCACAAAGCATATTTTTTGCTACCAACAATTTACTATGCTGTTTTTATATCCACATTACCTTTTTAATTTTTCCATTCACAATGTTTATTTCAAGGTATTACAAGTCACTGTGCTGATTTTGCATCCACAGGCCCCATTAAAATGTTTCATCCACAAAGTTTATTTCTTGGTATCAACAAGTCACAGTGCTGTTTTTACATCCTCTGGCTCCTTTCAATTGTTCCATTCACATTGTTTATTTTTGTTGTTTTTATGCACTTTTACTTCATCAGTAAGGACTGAAAAAAACCGTTACATATTTTTTTTGTTTACTAATAAATGATAAGATAAACGACAAATAGAAAACCTTGATCATTTTGACATGTTTCTTTTTATTAAGCATTCATCTGATAATGATTTTTTGAAAAAAAAGAAAGCGATTCTGGCATACCAATAAAAGTCAAAACTATTTGTTAAAGATTCAATCGGGATTATCCTCCTTGTCTTAGAGGCGATGCGATTTTTTTAAAGTTTCGATCACCAAAGTAAGAATATACACTTTGCCACTCATAACACAGAAAATATATTTCCTTCACGTAAGTAACTTATCACTTCAGAAACGTCAATTCAAGATTGTGGATGTACATCTAACAACTTGAAACGACCGAGTTCCTTTCTCACATGTATAATTTTGCCAATCAAACACTAATGATTCTGTATACGGCTTCAGTCACTTTCCATTGTTGTATAGGTGCCTCCCTGTGTCTTTTCTATAAATGTTTTAATGGCAATTTTTGCATTGAGCTCCTTGCCTTGGCACATGGTTATTAATTTAAGCACTGTACTTGCATGATGGTGCAGTAAATATCGACTCGGGACGACAAATCAGGGAGCCGTGTTCGAATTCCAGTTGAATTTCTTGTATTCACTTACGCGCAGATACCCTTGAGAAAGGTATTAATCCGTCGATTCCCTCCAGTTATGGGTTAAATAATAGGACAGATTGGGTTCTACAGCCTTGGCTGGCAACCAGTCTACCACAGAAAGCAATGGCAACATACTACGGGATGATCTTCTGCCCAGTCAGTAATGTCTCTTTCGAGACATGATCGCCCAAGCGTGTATCACGTATGGTACTTAACTGACTGACTGACTGACTAGGCTGGTGTCGAGGTCTCATTAATTTACAATTGATTTGGCTAAATATAACCCTAGGTTTTCTGCTAAGAGTTTATTTTCCCTCATTTTTGACTTGTGGAACTTTAGATGCTTTCCAGTTTACTTTAATCTTCAAAAATTTAAATGCAATGAAAATCGCTTTCTATTGTTCTTACTCTTAGTAAAGGTTTCATTTTCAATTTTTCCACAACCTCATGTATCTTCGTGACCTCATTGCCTTGCTTGTGGTGAAACAGATTAAAATATACACTACCGGCCATAATTATTAGAACACCCCAGTTTTTTTTAAAAAGAAATGATTTCATACTATTTTTAGTATTTATTGCCAAATGAAAATAAACTGGTTCTTTTGTTATTATTACTTTACAAAATTTTACAAGGCAAGGAAGCAGATATGAACTCGTCCGAATCACCCTGAATTTTCTTCATTCTTTCATTGATGAAACTGCAATATAGGTAATTTATAAAATATTTATAAATCCATTTGATGCGCATGTTATTGTGCAGTATTAACAAAAGAACCATTCTCTTTTCACCTACAATATTTTCACTGAAAATGGAGTACTGCTACCATATTTGGGCAGGAGCTGACCAGTCCTTACTTTCCAGTCTTGATAGAATTCAAATGTGTCTTCAAATATGTCTCCGAGTCCTTGTTGTTGAAGAATTACTTTCCACCCTCCAACCTCTCCCTAACAGGCAGGATACGGCGATTCTCTCACTGCTCTCTCTCGCTACTAATATGGAAAGTGCTCAGATGAGCTACATTTCTTGATTCAGCCAGATATAAACTTCACGGCTATGACCCTCCATACCATTTTTATATTAACAAAATACCCACATTCCCTCCGTATTCCATCGGGGAAAAGTTCCACTGAAACTCCAAGAAGATGTTTCCCCGATCGCTACAATCTTAACCTGTTCAAGTTTAAAGTTAACCGTTATTTTCCCAAACTATTCATATAATCTGTCCATTACCATAACCCCCTTCCTTGAGTGGCCCCAGAGCCTTGTACAGGGTGAATCTTACTGTAACAGAACAAATTTAAAAAAATTCTCTTACTTAAAGGCTTACTCGTTTAACAAATCTCGGTGTTACGACTAGCTATTAAATTTCATCAAATACAAAATAAAGAAAAATAAATCCAACCAGTCGGTATTGTACGTTGATGGAAAACTTTGATCGTCATTGCTTTCTTTATCTTTAAAATGTATCAAAATGAATAAAGTGAAAGACAAATATAAACCACAACATCCTTTCACTCAACAACTTACCTGGTTAACGAACCTCGGAGTTACAACTAGCTATTAAATCTCATTAAATAAAAAATTTAAAAATTTCAACCAGTCGTTATTGTACGTTGTAGGAAAACTTTGATAATCACTGCTTTCATTTTCTTTAAAATATATGAAAATAAATAAAGCGAAAAATAAATAAAAATTTACTTCGTGCTGTACTTATAGAATGCAAGAGACTACGCATATGCATTCGACAAAGTACGTCATAACGACTTGACAGAGATGCAACCCTGACATATTCGGGAAAGACATTAGAGTAATCAAGAAGCTATACTAGCAGCAAACCGCCTACATAGGGACAGGAAAACAGTTCAGCAGATATACAAAATTAGAATGAGGTGTAAGACAATGATGTGTCCTCTCACCAGATCTATTCAACCTATACTGCGAGATAATTCTGAGAGATGTAGAAGTCCTGCCAGGATTTGTTATTGGTTGCCACAATATAAACAATATAAGATAAGCAAATGATACGGTGCTGATGGCGGACATGGAATGGAAGCTGCAGGACTTATTACGTAATGTAGCTAAAGAAAGCGGAAATAAAGGACTACATATAAACTACAAGAAAACTGAATGCATGGTCAAAAAATAAAAAGAAGAGCCTAAAATGCCAACTACAGGCCGTGGATACTAAAATCAAGCAGGTACAGAAATTTCAACACTTGAGAAGTTTTCTAAAAGAGGTCAGAAATTACGACACTGAGATCCAAATGCGTATTGGCATGGCCATGGGGGTGCGTATTGGCATGGCCATGGGGGTATTCCAAAGATTGAGTAGAGTATTGAGAGACAGAAAAATTTCGCTAGAAACAAAGAAGAGAGCACTTGATTGCTATGTGATATCTGTTTTTCAATATTTCAGCGAATGCTATACAATCTCATCAGAGATGAAGGAAAGACTTGAAATAACAGAAATGTGGTTCTACAGAAGAATGCTGAGGATATCATGAACCGAAGATGTGAGCAACGACGAGGTTTTAGAGATGATGGAAACGAAAAGAAAACTGATACTTAACACCAGGAAGAGAGAGATGAAATTTCTGGGACAAGTAATAAGAAAGAAGGGCTTGGTGAATTCGATACTCACAGGGCGGATAGAGGGAAAGAAGGACAGGGGAAAGCAACGCATGACATACTTGATGAGTTTGAGCAAGTAGATGGCAGAGTAGGTTTTAGGAGGGGCAACAAGAGAAAGGGTGTTAAGAGCTACAAATTATAGGAAGATGTGGAAAGCTATGATCGGCTACATTCTGAAAGGACACAGCATAGAGGAAAAAAGAATCTAAAGTAAATTGCATAAATATTGAGCTTATTTTCGAATATGTTTATTATATTTGCTCTTCCCTACAAATACAGCTTTCTCACGAGATTTACTGTTTGTTGTATAAACTCCTGCGAGGATGCTTCCCTGTACTATACAAACTTAATCTCTTCAAGCCAAAGATTAATTCTGATCTCAGTTCTTTATCCTCATAATATTAATCTTCTTGTACATAATCTTATATTTGTGTCACACATCTCATTTCTAAACCCACTACATGAAGTGGTTTTTGAGCTTTGTATTAAGTGAACTTTGTGGATGTGCGTCGTGGTGCAGTGGATATCAGCTTGGAACGAGAAGTCGGGGAGTCGAGTTCGAATTCCATTTGATATTCCTTACATTCACTTACGCGCAAATACACTTGGAAAAGGTATTAATCTATCTCATCCCTCCAATTATGGGTTAAATAACAGGGCAGATTGAGTTTGGCAACCAGTCTACCGCAGAAAGTAATGGCAACCTACTGCGGGATAATCATCTGCCCAGTCAGTCATCTCTCTAAAGAGACATGATCGTCCAAGCGTGTATCACGCATGGCACTTAATTGACTAAGTGAATTTTACTAAAATATATCTAGTATAGTATATGCTATGATGAGAAACAGTTACCCACCTTACTATCATGAATGAACTGACCCATTCATGACAAATAATCCTGAGTAATTGTTTAAAACGAAAAAAAGAAGATAATACTATTGTAGTGACTCGTCTAGCTGGTTTTGTTTTAATCATTTCACCCCAAGCAAGGCGGTACCGCCACTGATGTGCAGGTGGTTGCATAAGAGAGTTATAGTTTTAGGCAGGAGGAGAGTGAAGACAAAGACGAACCAGCTACAGGGGGTGAAAGAGAAAGGGCAAGAGAAGGATGTAAACACTGGAGTGAAGACAATTGCGAAGATAGAGAAAAAGGAAAAGAACAAGATACACGGGGTGATGTAGAAAAGGCTGAAGTTAAGTGGATAAGAGATGGGAATTGACTTTGCATTTAAATTCCTGGAGGCTGTAGCCGCCAGGAAAGCAAGTATATTGAAGGGAGTTCCACAGGCAGGAAGCGCGAGAAAAGAAGCTGTTGGAGTAGAATTATCGCCTGCATTTGGTTAATCTAACTGTAAAAGGGTGAGACCTTGTTGCCATTCTGGTTGCTTGAGTAAATTCTTGTGGAGGGGGGCACCAGTGACCTAAGTTCGTCAGAACAGAAGCCATGAAAATATTTATAGAAGAGACAGATGGAAGTCACGATCCGTCTATGAGAAAATGGTTGGAGTCGTGATGCCAGGTCGGGAACAATCACATTACAGATTCTCCTTTGGAGCCTGTCGAGAACACTGAGACAAAAAGTAGGGGCGTCTGAACAGATATGACAACAGTATTTCATGCACGGTCGGATGGTTGATTTGTATTTGTGCAAAATGGATTCAGGCGGAAAAAAAAAAAACTTCCTGGCCCGACACAGTGACTCAACCTTTGTAGCAGTGGATTTAGCTATTGATTCAATGTAGTGATTCCACTTGAGGTCGGAAGATAGGGTCAGACCGAAGATGTGCAGTGTATTACTTTCAGGGAGACTTGCTTGGTCCATGCTTATGGGTGGTAGGAGAGATTGTCTGTGATGGTTGGCAGACAGGAGTTCCGAATACTACTATCACGACTGACTAGGTCGAGTTAAGTAATGTGTCTTGTCAGACCCCACATTACAACATTCTAAAAGTTAGATCATCCGTGTTTTTGCCCTCTCTGCATATATTAATATGATAAATATGCTAAATGGCATATTTTCAGTATCACTAAAAGAACTTCTCCCGAGAGTTACTACTACCCAAGACCATGTCTTTATCTGATATGAGTCCTACCCCTCTTTCATTTTTCTTTCCGCCTGCATATATGATCTTTTGGTTTTCACATAGAAAGTCACCATTGTTTATCTATCTTGTATCGAAATAAATATAGTGAAAAATGAATAAAAATTCATTTGTGATGTGTTTACAGAATTTAAGCCAAATTAATAATAATTTTGAGCTGATTTTCGAGTGTGTTTATTACATTTTTTTTTTAATCGTATCACCCCGAGCAAGGCGGTAACGCCACTGATGTGCAGGGGGCTACGTAATAGTGAAAAGATTGGAAAAGAGAAAGCCGGAAACCACATCCTAAACAGGGAACAAGAGATGAGCCTCTTAACCTGTTTAATAGACGTGGGTGGAGTGTGAACCGGGCGATAGATAGATCTATCTACTCCGATTGAAAAAAAAACAAAGAAAAAAAAAACAAAGTGAGAAGATTGGAAAAGAGAAAGCCGGAAACCACATCCCAAACAGGGAACAAGGGATGAGCCTCTTAACCCGCTCAATAGACGTGGGTGGAGTGTGAACCGGGCGATAGATAGATCTATCTACTTCAATTTACTGTGTTTATTACATTTACTGTTCACTATACGACTGCACTGTATAAACATTATGTCATTAGAAATGTTAGAAAGCATACAAAAGTTACATTCTAGTCATCTGAAGCAAACTTATTGCATGCTTAGTATATTTGAATACTAAGGTACAGATTCTACTTTAACGATCAGCTCGTGTATGGAACCGAATCCGGTTGTTAAGTCAGGAATATCTGTATTTGTTTTTCTTTTCTTTTTTTTTTCATAGACATTATAATGAAAATATATTTTGAGAAATAGTGTTATGTGAGGACCCGCCTTAGGAGGACATACTTTTAACGGCATAAGATACGCAGATAAAAACTGTTCGTTGCAGATTCAGTAAGAAAGCTGAGAGAACTTCTAAACAAGATAGCAATGGGAAGGAAGAAAGAAAGTTTATTAGAAAATGCATAGTGGTTAGCAAAATAGAGAGTCAATGTAACATCTAATCCCTTATAAGAAAGTGAAAAATATCCTCACGTATGAAGAATAGACTTGAAGCGACAGAGACGTGATTCTACCAACGAATAATAAGAAGTACCATGAACATATAAACAAGGAGGAAGTTTTAAGAAAAATAAGAGCTACAAAGAAACTGATACTTACAATAGAGAAAGAAACAGCTAACATTTGCAGAACACATAATGAAGAAAATGTACTTGGCGAATTTAATACTCAGAGGACATTCAAAGAAAGATTAGAAGTGGGAAACAACAAGCAACCAACTTAACGAGTTTGTAAGAATGGATGAGAGAACAAAGGCAAAAAGTATGATAAAAAGTCAAAGGGTTACTTAGTACAAAAAAATAAAAAAAAATTGGGAAGCCATGATTGCCCAGATTCTTAAAAGACATGGTGTATGAAAGAAAAAAGTATGAGATAATATGATATATACATTTCTGTATATCATAACAATAATGTGTAATTGAATAACAAAACGTGAAGAAAAATCTCACGTTTCGTTCTTTAAAAGTACACAGTCCGACTAATGCAATGTTATTATCGATAAAATTATATGTATGTAGTGGGAGGTGGGGATATAAAAGAACATATTGTTTCTAATTTTACACAGAAAGGAAACACTGAAGATATATACACGTTAAATTTTAAATTCAACAATCTCTAGCGTCCATTGTATCTAGAAGCATATATGTTGTTTGTTTGTTTGTGTGTGTGTGTGTTTGTGTGAGTGTGTGTTTTTTTTTTTAATCATTTCACCCCGAGCAAGGCGGAAACGCCACTGATGTGCAGGGGGTTACATAAATGTAAAAAGATTAATTAGAAAAGAGTGAGGAGTACAAACTAGTTAGAAAGGAACAATAGAAAGCTGAGAAAGCAGGTGCGATGACAGATACATAGGTGGAGAGAAAGGGAAGGTTATACGGGGGTGGGGAGAGAGCTAGAGTCCAGTGGTTAGTAGATGAGTATTGACTTTGCATTTAAATTTCTGGAGGTTGTAGCCGTCAGGAAAGCAAGAATACGGGAGCGAGTTCCACAGGCGGGAAGTGCGAGAGAAGAAGCTGAAGGAGTTTGTGTGTGTGTGTGTGTGTGTGTGTGTGTGTGTGTGTGTGTGTGTGTGTGTGTGTACCCACCTTTGTGCAAATTAATTAAATAACTGCTTTAACTTCCTTTCTTTATATCCACTAGAGTAACCAGGTGTATTCGATTTCTTTTGTTTTTCCTTAGATTAGGAATGAAATTTGTATGATGAAATTTGTTTGGCCTTGAAAAATATAGCGTCATCAGTGATTGCATCATATTTTTGTATCATGCCAAGACACTATTGTCTCGACTGTTGATTAGTTGTTCTACGGCCATGGTCTGTGACGGACATTGGCAGGCTTTATAGAGACATCGCAGATATTGTTGATGTCAGCCTTTCAACTATCAATCGTGTCCCCAAGGTGAAGAAACAAACTGGATCCATCAGTCCCAAAACATAAAGCCATTTTGCTTTATGTTTTGGGACTGTTTCGGTCGAAAGAGAAAAACAGCGCCAAGAGACTACGAATATGTGATCAAAGAAAGTGTAAAATTTCTAGGAAGACGTTATTCGTTTTGTTTCAGTTAATTTACACAAGGGCATATATATAATGTAGAAAAGTTTGTCACTTAACTGAGCAGATTCATGCCGACTTCGATGTTACGTGAGGGCACCCATGACTCTGCTCAATTAAGTGCCAAAATACTTATATACTATATAAAGGAAAACTCAACAAATATTCTAAAACGGTCATCAACTATAATTTATTTCGACGGGTATGTTTTTGTTACCCATCTCTTCAGATCGCAGAATACATTTCTGAATGTATTCTGCGATCTGAAGATATGAAGTAATTTATAGTTTATGACCGCTTTAGAAGATTTGTTGAGTTTTCTTTTATGTATATCATATTGCTCTGGATAATGTCTATTTAGCTCTCTCTCTGTCTTTCTCTCTCTGTCTCTCTCTCTGTCTCTCTGTCTCTGTCTCTCTCTCTATATATATATATATAGAGAGAGAGAGAGCGAGTAAAGGTTGGCTAAACGTTCTTCATCATTAAAGCTTTACCAATTAGTGAGTTCGATTATACGCAGTGTCTGTATCTGGAGTACTTATCAATCGATACTGATACATTCCTGCTTCTTACTGTCTCTGTTTTTCCACCTCGACTTGGTGTAATGATTAAGCACCCCGACTTGGTGTAATGGTCAAGAACCCCGATGTGGTGTAATAGTTGGCCACTTCGACGCGGTGTAATGATTGAGTAATTCGACGTGGTTTAATGTTTAGCAAGCTTATCTCACTAGAATAATTACTACTGAATAGCGAGTTCGATTCTCACTGAGTATACTCTCGAACTTGAACCACATCTAAGCTACACTTAAAAATCACTTCCCTATTTTTCTCCATTCCTTATTTCCTTTCCCCATCTTCAGCTATTCTTTCTATCCTTCATTTTTCCTCTTTTTTCGTTTCGTTTCTTTTTCACTTTTCCCAATTTGTTCGAGTTCCCCTAAGCATTTTTCCCTTTATCCTTTCTTTTTGTTGACATCTTCCTTTTTCAGTGTCCTGTTTCTTATTACTCTTTGGTTAACCTTTTAGGCTTCAGGGTCAGTTAATTTTTTTTTTTCATTTTTTTTTTTTCATTAGTTCCAGAATTTCCTCTGTCGTCCACTTTTTTTTTTTCGCATTTCCTCTCTTGGGGTGACCTCTTTTGTCATTGACACTTGTGCTTCCCTAAAGGTGTTCCACTTTTAGTTGCAGACCTCTTCTAAGGTTTTATATTTTTTCTTAAGTACTTCTGCATATATTTGTTTTACAAATTGAGTTGTTCTAAAGTCTGTTGTATTATAGTTTAAAGTTTGCTTTAGGTTTCTTTAATTTTATCCTTAGTTTGCATGTGACTAGGAGGTGATCGTTTGCACAGTCAGCACTTGGATATATTCTACATTAGCTATCTCTACTCATTTTCGATATCTAAGTTTTAAATTGAATTTTTAAAAATAATTCTTTTTTTTTGTAGCTTCAATTTTATTTTTGATTGAAAGCTAAACGATTAAATTTACTAATTTCAGTAAGCAAAATACTTTAGTGTATTTCAAACGGAAATTATATTGACTGGAATTTTTGAGATTTTAAAAACTTTTTCAATTTTTTCCGCTATTTTTGAGTGATCGACAATTTGTAAACAAAGGTTAATTCTCGGGTTTAAAAAATCTTGTAAAAATAAAATATACATCTGTGACACGCTGTTTTTAGAATATTAGTAAATTTAAAGTTAAATTCATTTTATTTACACAAATATTAATTGTTTATAGTATGAAATTTATAATAAAAGTATTTCTTAATCGTGGAGGTGACAAGTTATTGATATATGAAGTGAAGGATGAAGTGATGTATGAGTTGATGTATGAAATGATGTATAACAGCCAGATGACGGGTGAAGTGATTGATGATAGGTAAGTATGGCTGAACAGAGTAGATTTGCATTAAACGTTTCAATTTTCAATTAGTAAATATAGTCTTAACTTAATAACTTAATAACCTAAACCCAAAAAGGCTTGTAGAATTTTGAAAACATTTGAAATTCTATAAATTTTTACAATTAAAAGAAACAAATTAAAACAATTCTTTTAAAATTTTATTATTCATCAGAAATGTTTTTCTTCAGTCTATAATGTTCTTAATATATATTATTTACAAAAGCAAGTAAAAGCTTATTTAATTATATAATGTCATAGTTTTACTGCATTTTTTATTTGACTTTTGGAAGCAGATTTTCGGAAAAAAGGCCAACTATTTGAAAAAAAAAGATAATTTACATTTCTCAATGAGTCATGCGTTTAACTAATGAAATAATTTTTCGCTTCAAAATTTAATTTTTTATTTTACTTTTGGAAGCAGATTTTCGGAAAAAAGGCCAACTATTTGAAAAAAAAAAAATTACATTTCTCAATGAGTCATGCGTTTAACTAATGAAATAATTTTTCGCTTCAAAATTTAATTTCTTGACATTTTATGAATTTTCGTGGAGAGGGTAACAGATATAAAAATACTTTTACCAAGATTTTCTAAAAATAATAATTTCAAAAAATATTTCATTCATTTGTGAATAAGTCCTGAAAGTTTCATTAAAATCTGACTATTATTTAATTTTGCAAGAAATTCCAAAATGATTTTCACCGAAAAAAACAAAAAAAACAAAAACAAACAGACTGAACTGCGTAATATTATATTATCCATTGTAAACCGTGATAAAGATTTAGTTAGCAGCTGACGAAAACTAAAACAATATTTTTACCAACATTCCAAACATGTTAGGAAGGACTAAAAATTAAAAAAATTATTCTTTGATTTTTTTCTTATTAATAAATATATAAATATTTTGATGAAAAAAAAAATCGTTTTTATTAGATTTGGGCTTTTTCCCCCTTCTAGCGTGGCAGACCGTCCGAGTATCAGCACTGGAATGACCAGGCGCATGTGTCAATAATCCAGATCGAGACTGGCAGGGTGCGCAAAATTAAAAACGCCCGAAAAATTGAAAAAATTAAAAAACGATGCAGTTGGGATTTGTGCATTCAGAGTAGTTCATGTCGGCGTCTGTAAAACAAGAATCGTTTACGAGGGTGTTTTCAGTGCCTGTGCTACAGAATCCTAGATATTCTGCTACATTGTCCCCGTTTTCTATTGTCATATTCTCCTTCAATATCTGTCTGTAATTCTGAGTTCAGATATTGTAACTATTTACACTATTTACATTGTTAGGATGGCTGTCTTCATTTTTATTGTCATATTCACATTTCAGCCGTTTTATGCTCCGCCCTTCTTATGGTGATATTCTTTAGAATTATGAACGAAAACCTTCATTTAGTCCACGGGAGTAGATTGTTCTACTTCCTCGCACCATGCTTTTGGATATCAAAGATTTTAGTTATTTCCCTTTCATAAATCAAATGTTTAAAATTTTGTTCTGTTTGTTGAGCTGAGGGATTGAACTCATAGCTCTTTGAGTCATTTCACCATTTTTGATCAATCAACCAACGCTTTTGTCTTTGGAGACCAAAAATTGGAGAGTTGAGTAATTGGGAAATTAGCCAAAATCTGAAATAGCCAATGGCATGGTACGTAGAATTAGACCTTATCCAAGGAAATACGGGCAGATTTAATGTTGAATATGGCAACAAAGATAAGGACAACAGTCCGAACAATGTAAATTATACTTTGACACAATATCTGCTGTTTGTGGTATAATACACTCGTGTTGATGCTTTTCTGAACACTACAATCTGAAACTCTTTAAACAAAAGTTAATCGTTATCTATCCTTCTTATCCTTATAATATTCGTTTTCTTTTACATCATCTTACAGTCGTGTCACACACGCCATTCAGTAAGCCTCTACATTGAGTAGTTTCTGAGATTTGTATTAAGTAAACTTTATTAAAAATATTTAGTATGGTGTAAATGTTAGCTCTTCCATTCTTTGTGACGTATGTGCGCCTACTAAAATAATGGTTATACGAAATGACTTATTTTCAATGTCCTTAGATGAACCGTTCTCGAGAGCTGCTAGTTGCCGTGAACATATTTCCTCTTGTTTTTATCTAATACGAATCCTACTCCTCTTCATTTCTCTTTCCGCCGACATATATGATCCTTTGGGTGTCACTTGGACAGTTTTCTTTGTTTATTCATCTTGTTTCAAATGCACCTAGAATACTGATATTAATCATTCTATTCCCTGTTTTATATTTTAGAACTTCCAACGTTGTTCTAAAAGGCTATATCTCGATCCCAAAATAAGGATAACTACACATTTGGTTAGATTTTGGGAAGTGAGTCCGGACCGAGAAATTTTTATCAATCGATGGCATATATAATGCCATATTTTATTACTCAAATCAATGTTTTCAGAAATCTATTTTGTCTTGCTACAGGCATCAAAAGGGCTTCTTACATAAAAGCCTGTAATTGAATTCCTTCAAATGATAAAATTGCACCCATTGAAATTTATCGGAGATCCATCAACACGGTGACCCAAGAATCTATGAAAGCACAGTCGGCGAGTTCTGTGTTTCAAAATTAGTGACAATAATGTGTGTAACAAGCTATATTCGAGATGACTCTACACAAATGTACAGCCACGAAACGAATAAGTGAATGCAACTGGAATTCGAACTCGGCTCCCCGATTTCTCGTTCCGAGCCGATATCCACTGCACCACAGCGCACATAACTCGCATACGACAACGTTAAAAACATTTAAGAAAATCTTTACTTAAATTTATTTCATACATATATCGTTCTGTGCCATCGTGTTGTAACTTATACATTTGTTACTTGGGGGTTTGTTGTGATGAAGCGGGACTTCTACGCTGTACTAATATCCAACAGCTGCTGTGGCATCGGGTATCAGTCTAAACAATAATATCATGTTGATGCGGATCATAATATGAAGTTGGAAATTGTAAAAAGAGTTTCTTAATACTTCTACAGCTGCCGGGTGATTTATTTGCTTACTAATCTATTATTTATTTGGAGTATGACAAAGAAAAAGGACGTCATTTTGTAAGTTCTAAGCAAACACGCACTCATATAGATTAGTGTAGTGTAGCGGTTATCGAAGCTGAAAATGGAATCGGCGTGTCGCTTTCAAATTTCGGTCGGGTGTGCTGTATTCATTTTCACGTTTATACCTTACCGAAAGTTATATTCTTCGTTCAGTTAAATAACAACGTAGACTGTGCTTTCTAGCTTTGGTTGGCAATCGTTATTGTTTTACTGAACAAAAAATAAGCTATCACACACACACACACTCACAGATATATATATAGTCAGTCAGTTAAGTGCCATACGTGATACACGGTTGGGCGATCATGTCTCGAAAGAGACATGACTGACTGGGCAGAAGATTATCCCGCAGTAGGTTGCCATTGCTTTCTGCGGTAAACTGGTTGCCGACCAAGGCTATAGAACCCAATCTGTCCTGTTATTTAACCCATAACTGGAAGGAAGAGACGGATTAATACCTTTCCCAAGGGTATTTGCGCGTAAGTGAATGCAGTGGATTCAACTGGAATTTGAACTCGGCTCTCCGATTTCTCGTTCCCAGTCGATATCCACTGCGCCACAACGCACATCCTATATATATAGTAGATAGCCTAAAAGGATCTTCATGGAAGGCTGGCCTTCCATGAAGATCCGGTTAGGTGAAACCTAGGTAGATTTGTTGGCTCTTTAGATCATCTACTCTGCTCTGCTTACGTATTGAGCGCTATTTTGTTGTAGATTACTCGTCTCGGGTTTTTTCTTTGGGCTACGTACTTTGACTGATGTTCACGTGCTTAGTTCTTTCTTTTTTTACATCCATTTTTTTCCTTCTGCGTATATACTCGGAGGGTTTTTCGAAACGAGTATAGTGATAAGTTTACATTTATATATATATATATATGCACCGTGTATCAAAAATACCTTTACAAATTTTAGGGGCGCGTTTCTTACACATAAAGACGAAGGAGTCGTGGAGATATGTTTATATGGACAAAAGTTCATATAAAGATATATATATTTTTTTTTTATAAGCGTTTCACCCCGAGCAAGGCATGTCACTTCCACTACTGCGCAGGGGGCTACGTAGAGTGGAGAAAGGCTGATTAAATATAGGAAATGACAGAGGGTGGGTGATAGGCGGGTAAGGATACTGAGAATGAGGGTTGGGTAGATGAGAGCGTTCTGAGAATAGTTGGGAGTTAGTGTGATAGGAGGTGTCTATTGACCCTACATTTAAACACCTGGAGATTGTAACTGTCGGGAAAGCAGACTTGTGGAAGGGAGTTCCACAGGCGGGAAGCGCGAGAAAAGAAGCTGTTGGAGTAGAATTTACGGTTACATCTTATTTGTTTAACTGTAAAAGGGTGGGACCTAGTTGCTAATCTAGTATCTCGTGTAAATTCGTGCTTAGGCGGCACCAGTGATCTAAGCTCATCGGAGCAGAAGCCATGAAAGTACTTGTAGAAGAGGCACAGGGAAGCCACATCACACCGGTGAGAAAGCGGCTGCAGCCGGTCTGCCAAGTCAGTATCAACCACGTTACAGATCCTCCTTTGTATTTTGTCAAGAAGCCCAAGGAGAGCAGCAGGGGCACCCGACCAGATATGGCAGCAATATTCAATACACTGGCGGATGGTAGATTTGTATATGTGCAGAATAGATTCAGGTGGGAAAAAATATTGTTGCAAATCCTTCGTCCTTGAGTTATTAAGTTTAAATTTTACGGTAGACACTGTTAAATGTACAATCCACGATACAACTGCCAAATACCTTTTACAAACTTTGCGAGTGGATTTATGATTCCACCGTAAACTTTCTTTTAGCTTAATAACTCAAAAACCTGCGTAGATATATTTATATGGACATTTGTCTTTGTTTTGGTGTGCGTAACAAGCCCCCAAAGTTTGCATTTTGGACATATCCTATATATATATATACAGAGAACTGGTGCACAGTATGCCACAGGATTCCCAGATGAATATATATATATATATATAAGCATCAGCATACAGACTTGTTTCGCTGTATCACAGCTCATCAGTGCAGCTAGATTAACAGTTCGCTTCAAGCTTCAAGCTATCGGCGCACGGCTAAGAAAAGCAGTTTTCATAGCGTGTTATTGACAGAATGTAAACAACCATTCGTCAGATGATCCAAGATAGTTCAACTTGATAGCCGAAGAACTTTGCGTAAAGCCGTAAATGTCTATATATATATATATATATATATATATATATATATGGAGGCACGATGGAGTAATAGATATCGGGGATAGAGGCTCCCTTTGAGGAATCGGGCCTTAGTCGAATTCATGTCGAGTTCATTACATTATTTATGTGCTAATACCCTTCGGAAAGGTATGAATCCATTCCCCCAGCATTCCGCTGGTAAATAAATAGCAGGGCAGACCGGATCCTATAACCTTAAGTGACGAACAGTTTTTTTTAAGAAAATGGCAATTCAGAAACTGTGGAGGGCCGTTTGAGGAACTTGTGACATATTGTGCCACGGTTCTTTGTATTTGGCTCTTCCAAAAAGTGTGGTTTGTTCTGCACAATCCTTCAGCACTATGGACAAATGATTTGAGCGGATATGTGGGTGTTATTTATTGATTAGTTATCAACTGGAGACCCTACACCTAATCTATCTGTGCACGGCTGAGAAAGGCAGATTCCATAGCGTGTTATTTACAGAATGTGAACAAACACCAGCAGCAGAAAACGTTCAATTCGTCAACCGACTGAACGTTGCCCTTACAAAATAATACCGTATACACAAAACAGGATCTGTCAGAAAATTTTTTAAAAAATGATAATAAAAATATTGGAAATTTAAATGAGTTACGTAATCCTACTGGAAGTTGAGATCTTTTTTTTTTTTTGATACGGAGAAAATATTTTATCGGAAACGTTTAATTTAAATTTCTGTATGAATTACTGAAATGAAAAATTATAATTATTTACAATATTTATATTCGAACAGTTATCCTCTCCTTTGTTTTTGTTATCACAGCGTTTAAGCTGTTGTGATCCCCAGCATTCCTCTATATACACTGGAGGGAGACCGGAGCGCACAACGACCAAAATGTTGTGATAACAACAAGAAAGATGAGGACAATACTTCGAATATAAAGTGTACGTAGTTTTTTTTTTTAAACGTATCGTGTAATAATGTTTGTGTGTCAACGGTTCAGACTTGTGGGGTTACAGAACACCCGGATTTAAAGGAAGAATTTAATGCGGGATATACTGTTCCCAAAATACAACATAAATTTTAAGAAAAGACAACCCAATAAGAAATGTTTGTATAAAATTAGAACATAGTATATTTAACAACATATATGCAGAATAAACGTTTTGTATATTTCTTATGTTTATTTTGTTTGATAGAAAAATGTCTTTTAGATTTAAGCGAATGTTGTTTGAACAAAAAAGTGTCCATGTTTTGCTGTCTGTAATTCAACAGAGTAGTAGAACAATGTTTCTTTCTTTCTTTTTTATGTGTCTGCCGCTAAGTAGGTGGAAAAGGAAAGGGTTTATCAATTTAAGGTGAAAAAGAGTGTGAGTGGGAAATAACCGGAGAGAAGGAAAAGAGTCAAATAGAGATAGTAGTAAGTAGGAGAATGCGTGTGTGTAAAACGATTAATCACTCCAATTAACTAATAAAGTCTGTGTTCCTTCTCCTTTCTGGCTAGCGAGAGATGTAAAAAGCGACAGACCTTGTCTGTCGGTTCTCTGGCCTCTCTGATCTCTTGTACAGTGACGGACGTGGTTAAGTAGTGGAGTTCAGTCCTGTGACCGGCTTCCAGAGGCAACTTCTTCATTAGGTGTGAAAAAACGTTTGACTGACGTTGTAATATGAATTTTCTATTTCTTAACCAGTTAGGATCCAGAATTTTGTTTTTCACACTGACTTGTGAAATTTGCCTTGGTTGGGTTTTTCCAAAATGCGTTTAGTCGTTTGGATCCAATTTTGAGGGTGTGCAATTTTACTTTGTGTATTTTAGTTAGTTAATGAATAATATAGGATTTGTAGCCTATAGACTAATCTCTATTTCTTCATAGATTTGAAAAAAAAAATAATTTATTGAGTTTTCGATTGTATTCAGTCCAGACATCTTTGGGTGTCCGCTGTGTGCTGGAATGTTATAACGGAGTAAAAATTAAAGAAAATGAAAGCCTGTTAAAAATGTTAGGATTCATCTTGCGCGAGAGAACTGATAAAATGGTGGTATCTGAACTTGAGAGTTGTATTCCTTATCACCAGGACACGGATCAATACTGAAAAGCTTTGCAAGGCGGTTGGAGGAAGTGGACATCACCTAGTATATCGAGGTAAGTAGCGAATTTATTGAGGAATTACTGTCATTTGATGTCCGCAGAAAGAAAACAATTCTCACAGATGAGAAATCTTAGTCAATGAATAAGCGAAGGAGAGTAATCTAATGGCAAGTGTACAAATAACCTGGCATCGTTCGTGTGGATAAATGTTATGAGCATCTACTGATAGGATGATTTTGTCACTGTGTCGTGCCAGAAATTTTTTCTCGTCTAAATTCATCTGGCACATTTATTTATTCACCTCGAGGTTCTTTATAAAATCTAAACCAGAATCCGGCATAAAAAACAAAACAAAACAAAAAATGCTCTAGAGTCCGAACATTCTTAACATCTTGGCAAATAGATCAGATCGAAATGACTAAACGGGCACTTAAAAAATCGTTGAAGGGGCTGTGCCAAAAAACCACGGAATCCGGATGAAAAAAAAATATTGTGAAAATACCAGGACTTCGCGCGGGTGATACAAAGTGTGGAATGTGGAGATCAGGATTTTATATATGATAGGTGGTGCATTTGAAACAGTAACAAAAACAATGAAGACAAAATAATATTTGAGGTAACCTACTGCCATTTAATCTCAAGTGTTAACTTTCCGGTAATTAACGTGAATATACCAATGCACCAAATAATAATAATAATAATACGATTGTTATGATAGAGACTTTAGATATGATAAAGAAGGGTACCGAAAATCAAGGGATAAAATTCCTAGAGACATCAGCATCTCAGAACTACAAATGATTACTTTATGAGGTACAGCCCATATCATCCGTAAAATTCTCTCCAGCAAAAGAAAACCCCCAAATTGACACAGAACACTCCCCTACAGTGTCCTTTTTACTAATATACTCCTCAGGTTACTTGAAAATTAAGCACTTAAAATTACTCTCTGGCATGATGATGTCACGTACATAATAATAATAATAATAATAATAATAATAATAATAATAATAATAACGAGCAGTCAAAGATTTCGAACCTCCGTCAAGGCAATACCGACATCATCTCAGCGATTAGCAAGAAATGATTATTTACAATCAAGGACACATGGCCTAGTGGATATAGACGTTGGTTAACTTGATCCGAAGAGTTGTGAATTAAGTATCAGGCTACATCAGTGGTGAACAAATAACTTAGAGAGTTAGTTTAAAGGGAGATAACAACATGATTACTAGACATGACATCGCATATGTAATAAGAATGATATAATCCCAGTGATTCGAAATTCCCAGGCACCTGAAGAAGGCCGGAACTGACAATGGCTGAGACGTCGTAATAATGACAATAAAGATGAAGCTGGTTGGGGAATCAGGGAAGGTAATGAGGTATTTGTAGAAACCCAACAGTTTTTCGCCTCCAAAATCACAATTTGATTCTGAAAATATCTTTTTAAAACATTTGCCGTTTCTCATTGTATTTTCTTTACTATAGTTATAGACCAGCAAAGAAGTTTTAAAGAAAATGAAAACCAAAAAGACACTTATATTTAGAATCAGAAAAATGCGGTTGAAATGGGTGATATAAATTATAAGGAAAGAGGGCTTGGAAAATTTGATACACACAAGACATACTGACAGTATAAGGGACAGGGAAATAACAACTAGCCTAACTTATGGGCTTGCAAGTTGTTGGAAGGTCAGTAAAAAAAAAAAAAATCATTGTCCAGAGCTACATAGGATAGGAAGTTGTGGTGAACAATGATCGTACGCATCCCGATGGGAAACGACGCATAAAATAAGACAAGGTTATAGAGTTAGTCAGCAGAAAACCTGTCCAAGTAGATCGTGTAAATGGATGAAAGAAAAAAACAAATAGGGGATGGGAAGAATATAGAATAAGATAAACATTGTTAATTGCTATAAAGAATAAAAAAATGTAGAGAGAAATGAACGTTTTGAAGTAACACAGCGAATTAAATTCATGGAATAAACTTAAATGTACTCAGCAACTTTCAGCTTTTTATAATAAAGCTTTAGAATCTTAAAAGCGGAAAAAAACAAAACGCAAGCAAAAATGAACATAAAAAGGACCTATTTCAAGCTACTGACTTATGATATGAACAGAAAAGAAAGATCTTAGATAAAATTCCCTGTCAATTTTAAAACCCTTTAAAATTCTTTAAACTGGAACTTCAAAAAAATCTTGATGATTACAGAGAGTAAAAATCTGAAGCGAACGCGAATAAAATATCATCTCATGTTTTTATTTCCTTTTGTTCGTCTCTTATAATGGCGATACGCAAACAAGTCGGACGGTCAAAACAAGTGGGATCATTTTGGGTTCTTTTCGTCCGTGTTTATTTGAGCTGGAAATTTTCTCGACTTGAGCGACCGACTGATCGTGAATCTACGAAAAGAAATAAACACTAAGCGGAGAGTAGAGGAAAAGAGAAGAAAATGTTACGTTCAAGAGAGAAAATACAAAAATCCATTGATATTTATACACTGAGCATTATAGCCAAAAAGACGGATACTAGTTAGAATAACTGGTTAGAGATAACTAGTTATATATATATATATATATATATATATATATAACTAGTTATCTCTAACCAGTTATATATATATATATATATATATATATATAACTAGTTATCTCTAACCAGTTATATATATATATATATATATATATATATATATATATATATATAACATAGTGATGATCCACGTATACTGTCTTAATATGTATAGGAAAGAATATTAATAAAAAGTTTTGAATTTAGAAATGTACTTTTTTTGGACAGTATTTGTTTATTTTTATTATTGTATTTTATATTTCAGACCGCCCTCGGTCCTTTATCAGAAACGAGTGATTTTAAAATTTGAATTAGAAACGTATTTCACGATAGCGTCCGAATATTGTTTTTGTCTTTACATCACGTGGTGTGTTTGTTCACAACATGCGGAACGTCCGTAGAGAAAGTCTGTTTGTTTTAGATAAAAATTTCTTGGAATATCTAGAAATATCTTGGAATATCCTAGGTGATAATATCCTAGTAACGATGGATGTTACGTCTCTGTACACTAACATTCCACATGTTGAAGGAGTATCAGCTTGCCATGAGTTCCTTAAAAGCAAACTACCTAACAACCAAATCACAGATTTATGCCAATTAATAAATTTCATCTTAACACACAATAATTTTAAATTTACAGATTAGTGGCACAGCAATGGGCACAAAAATGGCACCTAGTTATGCCAATATCTTTATGCATATTTTAGAAAAAAAGATACTAGACAGTTCACAATACAAACCATTACATTATTTTAGATACATTGATAATATTTTCTTAATATGGACTCATGGATTAGAAAAATTAAAAAACTTCTTTACTTTCTGCAACAACTTCCACATTACAATCAAATTTACCATGGAACACTCATACACATCCGTCCCTTTCTTAGACGTCATGGTAAAATTAAATAAACATACACTTTCCACCAGTCTATACAACAAACCCGCAAACCAACATAAATTCCTACACTTTAACAGCTGTCATCCCCTCAAATTAAAAAAATCTATCGTATACAGCTCATTTATTAGAATAAAACGCATATGCTCAGACCATCCAGATTTTCTAAACAACATTAACAACCTAACAAAACAGTTTCTAAAATGTAAATATCCAATAAAAATAATAAAGGAAGCACTACATAAAACCATCCACATAGATCGTAGCACATTTCTCACATACAAAAAACGAAAAGATAACAACCGAATTCCCATGGTTTTTAACCATAATCAATATTCCTACACACTTATCAAAAATTTTAAAAATGATTACAGGAACCTCCAATCAAACAAAAACATCAATGACATTTTCGATAAACCACCCATAAATGCAAAGAAACAAACACCCAACCTATCAACTATCCTCACTTCTAACAAATAGTTAAATAATACAAACCTATCAGGGAATTTAAAATGTGGGAAGCCTCGCTGTTTAATTTGCAAACATTTAATAACAGACAAAACATTCTCTGTAACCAACACCAAAATAAAATTACACCCACCAAACCTTACTTGTGACAGCGAAAACATCATATACTTTCTCTTTTGCTCAATTTGCCCCAACAGTGGATATATCGGCGAATCCGGTAATAGCTTCAGATTTCGCTTCGATAATCCCAAACTAAATATACAACAAAAAAATGTATACTCCCCAATTGCAGCCCATTTTAATCAACCGGATCATACTTTAGAAAATTGGAAATGTTTACTAATATACTCCAATTTTAGTTCTACATACACACGCAGAAAGAAAGAAAAATACTGGATTTTAAAATTAAATACACACAAACTAGGGTTAAATAGGGACTTAGGTGTGTTGAATCTTTACAAATATTTCAATAGCTAAAATTTTTTTCAGATATTCCAAGAAATTTTTATCTAAAACAGACTTTTTCTACGGACGTGCCGCATGTTGTGAACAAACACACCACGTGATGTAAACACAAAAAAAAATATTCGGACGCTATCGTGAAATACGTTTCTAATTCAAATTTAAAAATCACTCGTTTCTGATGAAGGAGCGAGAGCGGTCTGAAATATAAAATACAATAATAAAAATAAACAAATACTGTCCCAAAAAAGTACATTTTAAAATTCAAAACTTTTTATTAATATTCTTTCCTATATATATATATATATATATATATATATATATATATATATATGAACTTAATCACACACGCATATTTACTCTCCCTTTCTGAAACGCACACGCATGCACAAAAACACACCCGAGAGCGCACTGGTTACTGATCTACTGGATATCGATCGTTTCTCGTCGAGATTATCCAAAATCAACCCATAAACATTATCAAAACTCTTAGGGGTTGACACAGTTGAGTGCCTCCTGACTGTAACTTTGCAGCTGGCGCTCCAGTTCTTCACAGTTGAATATGAGGGAAATTTCTCATCCAGTGTTCCCATCACACTTACGGATTTTCTTTGGGGATTTATTCTGTAGAAACAGGAAATTCATGACAACCATGTGTTCAACATTTATAAATTATAAACTTTCCACTAACATAGTCTAGTCAGTTATCTGAAATACATTAGCATGTTAAGCAAAAGGATCCTGAAAACTGGTTCTTGACAAACCAAAAAACATTTTCTACAGCTGTAGTCAGAAAATAAACGAAGTTGGCCGATAACTTTTGAGCATATCTCTCTTACACTCACTGTGACGCTCTAGGAGGGTGCCTCTGAGGATACACCTATAATCCGGCTCAGTTGATTCTCCTTACTACCTGTTATTAAATCTCTTGTCGCCTGTTTGCTCTTTAATAGTGCCTTATTATTTTATTTTTGAAATAATTATGTCGTAAAGTAGTGAATTATATATATATATATATATATATATATATATATATATATATAAAATAATAAATATAAAAATATATTCTATTTGTGTAATTACTTTATTTTTTTTAATATTTTATAGAAAATGAAAAAATATTAATAAAAATAGAACACACTATATATATTTTATATATTTTCTAAAAGAACACTTGCGGTTTCACTTTTTATTATATATATATATATCGCTCATTCAGTATGAAATTAGAGCACTTTGGCTATTAGGCGTAGATAATGATAATATACACGCTAAAAAGTCTGCCTCCGTCTACTGAGTGTCCGTAGCTCAGTGGCAGAATCGCCGATTGACGCCGATTCGGTCGAGATTCAATCCAGAGTAAAAAGCAATTGGATGTTTAATCGTACTGATGAGCTGTGATACAGCGAAACAGATCTGTCTGCGGATATATATATATATATAATTCACTACTTTACGACATAATAATTAGGCACTATTAAAGAGCAAACAGGAGACAAGAGATTTATATATATATATATATATTCCCACCTGTCACGCTCAGGGTGGATGACCTGTGAAGAAACTGCCAATAATCCTCTCAAAAACTTGGCGTCGTTTTATTTTTACAGCAGGGGTACACGCGTATATATATATATATATATATATATATATATATATATATATATATATATATATGAATGATTAAAAAAAGATGTGCTTCTTATGATATGTAGATTTGATAGGCCACTTAATAAAATTTGTGGAGTAAAATGCCAACAAAATGGTAACGATATTGCCAATAAAATTGATGATATTTATTATGTATTAGCCATTTGACTAAATTGAAGCACAAAGAGAAAGATTTTGAAGTCGGAATTTTCCGATACGGATGGTCGAAGTTGAAATATATTTTTAAAATCAAATCTCTCATTGAGGGATTAAACAGGGATTTGATTTCACTCAGAAAGTATAATTTCCACAAGGAGCTCTCGAACCCTCAACAATAACATTCATCGGAAAAGTAAAACCCACTTTGTTTTTACCTCGTATCATTTCCCCCTCCCCTTTGAAATATTAAATTGTATTTTAATTGCAGTCCCTCGTCTCCTCCCGGTATGTCTGAACACGTGATTCCCGTTCCATTATATTATTCGCCAACTATTCTTTTGATGAGATAATGGTCGAAAAAAGGTTAACGTTTTAGGGGAAAAATATGCGGTTTTGTCTGTTTAAAACTATCAATCGTTTCGGTGGTGTCCGATACTAATTTGAATATTTCCGCTGACGATACCGCAGTGAAATTAAACGAACGTAATCGCAATACTAGATTTTGGCGTAAGTTGTTTGTGGTGCAGTGGATATCGGCTCGGAACGAGAAATCGGTAGAGCCGAGTTCGAATTCCATTCGAATTCGTTGCATTCACTTACGCGCAAATCCCCTTGAGAAAGGTATTAATCCATCTCTTCCCTCCAGTTATGGGTTAAATAATAGGACAGATTGAGTTCTATAGCCTTGGCTGGCAACCAGTCTACTACAGAAAGCAATGGCAACCTACTGCGGGATAATCTTCTGCCCAGTCAGTCATGTCTCTTTCAAGACATGATCGCCCAAGCGTGTATCACGTATGGCACTTAACTGACTGACTATGTTTGATTACAGTCAAAAAGCTTTTTATGCAATTCTGTGTATCGTTCAATGTTTCCCAGTCCGTTATAAAGCGTAAATTGCTTAAAAATTAAGATTATTTCTTACTTTTCTATCGAGCAGGCTTTTATTAAGCTTGCTGGATAGAAATTATTATTGATAAACTTTCCTGTTATTATGACTCTTGTTTAGATATTTATCGTCCCTCGTAGTAAAAAATTCGGGATTACTTTTTGATTTTTTTTTTTTTACACGTTACCTTTCTATGATTCGTTTTTAGAGCGTGTCAATCTTAAGAATCAAAAATATTTGAATAACCTCATTTTTAAAGGATTTGGTATTAAAATGGGGATCTAAACAAGCATTTGTTCAATTTCTCGAATGTCACACTTACTGAGATGGAACGTTGCCAGAGGGTTGGAGTTCTCTATTCCCCCGACTAAAGTTATCAATGAACGGGTGTTTACAAAATTTGATATGTTATTCTCTCAGTACTAATTTGTTTTTATTTGCCACTCCCTTTTTTCCTCCACTTTCTAATATTAAATTCTATTTTAATCGTAGTTCCGCGTTTCCTTCAGCAGTTCTTGTTACCTTATACTATTCGTCAACAATTCTTCTGATGAGCTGTTGAGTGGGGAAAAAAAAAACGGTTAAGGAAAAAAATATTTAGTTTTGTCTGTTTACAACTATAAGTTCTGTGGTTACAGACTTTTAAATATTTCCGCTGACGATACCACAATTAAGTTATTAACGAATGTAATCACATTATTCTTGGCATAAGTTATGTTCGATTAAAGCCGAAAACCTTTTTCTGCAATCATGTCTATCATATAATGTTGCCCTGCCCTTTATTAAGCGTAGATTCCATAACATTAATATTAGTTCCTGTTCGTCTATCGAGCGGGATTTTATTAAGCTGCAGCTGTTGATAAACATCCTCGTTATAATGACTCTTATTTAGATATTGGCTGTGCGTTGTGGCGCAGTGGATATCGGCTCGGAACGAGAAATCGGGGAACCGAGTTCGAATTCCAGTTGAATTCCTTGCATTCACTTACGCGCAAATACCCTTGGGAAAGGTATTAATCCGTCTCTTCCCTCCAGTTATGGGTTGGTCGGCAACCAGTCTACCGTAGAAAGCAACGGCAACCTACTGCGGGATAATCTTCTGCCCAGTTAGTCATTTCGAGACATGATCGCCCAAGCGTGTATCACGCATGGCACTTAACTGACTGACTATGTTTGATTAGACATCTTGTTCAATTTATGCTTAACTATCCTACCCTGGAAGCGCTCACTAGCCGCACGCTCAATAGCCTGCCTGGGTAAACCTATCTCTAGCTCCCTCCCACCCTAGCTTTCACTTGGATAGACTAACCGTGAGAGTCTTCCTTTTTTAGCCTTCTCTAGAAGTCGTTGGCTACATTTGGTAGTGAAAGACCTGATGCTATTCTTCAGGCTCTCCCAATACCTAATCTAAGAAACCCACCCCACTAGTTCCTGCTGCACTAATCTAGTCAGCTGTTGACTGAAATCTCGCCTGTCCAGTATATACAGATTAAACGTCCAGTGTCCAGCCATTCTAAGCCTAGTACCTAGCATCATCCGGGCACAGACAAATCTATGGTCCGAACAGCTTAACCAGTGGAACGTGAGACAACCTAGCAAATCTAGATCGATCCTTTTAATCAACATTCTATCCAGGTAGCTGGCTAAAAACGGAAAAAGGAAACACGCTCCGTCTAGACGCATAAACCAAAACGAACTGAAACGAAACACTTTTCATGGAAATATCGAACACAATCAACTGGCCCCCTGCATCGACAGAGACAAGGTCCACCTTGACACCTAGTGTACGTTTAACCAGAAAGAAAACACGTCTAACCAGCTGTTCCCATATACTGAATAGACAACACTCCAGATAATTTTACTAAACGTACAATTGAGTGAAGGGTTAGAGTCCCCACCTATGTTTGTTCCCGGTTTGTGCGAAGTTTATCTTAAACTGTCCGTGGTTGGAGAGGCGTAGCCAGATTCTGGCTAATAGTGTGTCTGTTCGTGTTAAGTCATGTTTACCTGCCGTCATGACACGTGTTGTTTTAAGCACTGACCCCGCGTTTTTTTTTTCGTTTGCTAAGAACGGTTTACCCTATCTACTAAATAGTTTGGTCGTTTATAAATTTATGTCAGTGAGACGTTGACTATATCGGGTGGACAAATAAACCCCTTGAAACGCGTATTGCACATGTAACTTGCAATATCAGACAGTGCATGAGTACCCCCAATTCACGTCTTACGCAGACGGCACAGGATTCCGCTTAAATAATCCAGAGTGTGTGTATAAATACAATGATTCGTGGTTTTCAATTTTATACAAAGAATAGTCCACACATCTTAGAAGCCGTATATGTTAAACTGCACCGACCGTCTTTGTGCCGACAGAAAATATATTTATTCCTTCTCTTTGCTTACTGGGTGGCAGGTGAGTCTATATTTTGCTTTTAAAACTCGCTGTAATTGTTTATTCTTTACTTGTCACTACCTGTTTACTCTTTTTAATATTAAATTGTATTTTAATCGTAGTTCCTCGTCTCTTTTCAGTTTGTCTATTATCCCGCGATTCTCGTTACATTATAGTATTGACCAACGATTCTTCTGATGAGGTGTTGGCCAAAAAAGGGGAGCCTAAGGTAAAAATATGCAGTTTTACAGGTAATTATATATATATATAGGTCGCAACCTTTCTCTTTTAAACATCATTCATTAAAAAAAACGGAAGACAACAAAGTTTTTAATTAATTTTCGACCGTCCTAACATTTTCCTGTTTTGTAGAAGTTAGAAAATATAAAAGTGTCCATAATTTCTATTGTTCCAAGCGCTTTCAGTCGATTCTATAACCATATTCAGGGGTTTATTTGTCTCTGGTGTTATTTTTCCTCATGTTTTGACTGTTACGTAGTAATTTATTTTAGCGTTGTTTTTATAAAAGGTGCATTTTTTTCAAACTGACTTTCTTCTGTGCACATTTGGTAAGGCAAGGTAAAATGTGAAGGAAGCTAAGTGATGTTATTATAATCTTATAAGTAAAAATGAGTAAATTTTGTAGAATTTGTTTTTATTTTATATGAATAAATATTTATTTTACGTATTTTATTTTGTTTAATTGTTTATGTATAAATTTCTTTTAAATATTTAACTCTTTGTTGCATATTGGTTACAGTTGTAATCTTTCTCTAACCTTTGTTGCATATTAGTTACGATTGTAACCTTTCTCTAACCTTTGTTGCATATTGGTTACGATTGTCACCTTTCTCTAACCTTTGTTGCATATTAGTTACGATTGTCACCTTTCTCTAACCTTTGTTGCATATTAGTTACGATTGTCACCTTTCTCTAACCTTTGTTGCATATTGGTTACGATTGTCACCTTTCTCTAACCTTTGTTGCATATTGGTTACGATTGTCACCTTTCTCTAACCTTTGTTGCATATTAGTTACGATTGTCACCTTTCTCTAACCTTTGTTGCATATTGGTTACAATTGTCACTTTTCTCTAACCTTTGTTGCATATTGGTTACGATTGTCACCTTTCTCTAACCTTTGTTGCATATTGGTTACGATTGTCACCTTTCTCTAACCTTTGTTGCATATTGGTTACGATTGTCACCTTTCTCTAACCTTTGTTGCATATTGGTTACGATTGTCACCTTTCTCTAACCTTTGTTGCATATTGGTTACGATTGTCACCTTTCTCTAACCTTTGTTGCATATTGGTTACGATTGTCACCTTTCTCTAACCATTGTTGCATATTGGTTACGATTGTCACTTTTCTCTAACCTTTGTTGCATATTAGTCACGATTGTAACCTTTCTCTAACCTTTGTTGCATATTGGTTACGATTGTAACCTTTCTCTAACCTTTGTTGCATATTAGTCACGATTGTAACCTTTCTCTAACCTTTGTTGCATATTGGTTACGATTGTAACCTTTCTCTAACCTTTGTTGCATATTGGTTACGATTGTCACCTTTCTCTAACCTTTGTTGCATATTGGTTACAATTGTCACTTTTCTCTAACCTTTGTTGCATATTGGTTACGATTGTCACCTTTCTCTAACCTTTGTTGCATATTGGTTACGATTGTAACCTTTCTCTAACCTTTGTTGCATATTAGTCACGACTGTCACCTTTCTCTAACCTTTGTTGCATATTAGTCACGATTGTCACCTTTCTCTAACCTTTGTTGCATATTGGTTACGATTGTCACCTTTCTCTAACCTTTGTTGCATATTGGTTACGATTGTCACCTTTCTCTAACCTTTGTTGCACATTGGTTACGATTGTCACCTTTCTCTAACCTTTGTTGCACATTGGTTACGATTGTAACCTTTCTCTAACCTTTGTTGCATATTGGTTACGATTGTAACCTTTCTCTAACCTTTGTTGCATATTGGTTACGATTGTAACCTTTCTCTAACCTTTGTTGCATATTGGTTACGATTGTCACCTTTCTCTAACCTTTGTTGCATATTAGTCACGATTGTCACCTTTCTCTAACCTTTGTTGCATATTGGTTACGATTGTCACCTTTCTCTAACCTTTGTTGCATATTGGTTACCGATTGTCACCTTTCTCTAACCTTTGTTGCATATTGGTTACGATTGTCACCTTTCTCTAACCTTTGTTGCATATTGGTTACGATTGTCACCTTTCTCTAACCTTTGTTGCATATTAGTCACGATTGTCACCTTTCTCTAACCTTTGTTGCATATTAGTCACGATTGTCACCTTTCTCTAACCTTTGTTGCATATTAGTCACGATTGTAACCTTTCTCTAACCTTTGTTGCATATTAGTCACGATTGTAACCTTTCTCTAACCTTTGTTGCATATTAGTCACGATTGTAACCTTTCTCTAACCTTTGTTGCATATTAGTCCACGATTGTTAACCTTTCTAACCTTTGTTGCATATTAGTCACGATTGTAACCTTTCTCTAACCTTTGTTGCATATTGGTTACGATTGTCACGATTGTCACCTTTCTCTAACCTTTGTTGCATATTGGTTACGATTGTCACTTTTCTCTAACCTTTGTTGCATATTGGTTACGATTGTAACCTTTCTCTAACCTTTGTTGCATATTAGTCACGATTGTAACCAATATGCAACAGAGAGTTCAAGGCATTAATTTATCCATTCTCTTTTAATTTTGCAAAAGTTTTCAGGGTCATCTATGCTGGCTTGGGAAAGTAAAGCTTGTAGATGTAATCAATCGCTAAAGATAGTGGAATGGATGATTGCATGTACCGCTTCACACAAGTACCAGGCTCTCTGTACTATCCTTTACTTTACAAGAAGCATATCAGACCTAAAATGTGGTACTGGTGCCATATATGAACAGGAGTTTCTCAGTTTTCACTTTCATCTTTCGGCCATCATAAAAGTGTCTCAGGATAAATTATTTTCCACCCTACAACCACTTTCTCATAAATGAAACATCGCGAGCCTCTCGCTGCTCTATCGTTAAAAGTGATGAGACATTAGTATTTCCAGCATTTCTAACCAATTCTAATTTTCAGGTCTAAGACCCACCATGCAACGCTCAATGTAGAAAACCACTCACATTCCTTTCATATTGCATTTGTGAGTTGTAGCTTTTTTCTACGAACCGTTGCTCTGTGGAACCAACTCTCACCGTGGTGTTTTCCTGGTAACTATAAGCTTAGCCTGTTCAACTCTAGGATTAACCCTTAATTATCCGCACATATCTGCATAAATTCTTACTCTGTAATCCTCTACCTCGCTAGTCCTGAGTATGACGTTAAACTGCATTCGGCAGCATGGCCTCTGATCTGGAGATTAGAAATTTTGAGGAGTGTGAAACTATCTCTTAATTGCTGATATTCCCAGGTTCACCCTGATTCGGGGTGGTAGCACATGTTTGGACCCCAGCTATGGATAACTAGTAAACCCCAAAACAAAAACAAAATACTATGGAAGTATAAAAATGTATTTTTATACTAAAAATATCAAAAATATATTTTAATATATATAAAAAATTACCAACAATTCATATTTATAGTGAAATTACCGACAATACCTATTTATAGCACATTTTTAGTGGAAACCATGAAATTGTGATCAAAATATTTAGAATTTTTCATTAAATAACCCACTGATATGCTGCTAAATAAAAACAACCAACCGACCTACCAACCAACCTCTACTTTGTATGGCTCCCAAGCTTTGCAAAATGTGAATATGACTATAAAAAATATACCCATATATATATATATATATATATATATATATATATATATGACTGTGTGTGCCTACGTATGTTAGTTGGTGAGTGAAGGAGAACACGTGCGTGCTTCACGCCTTTTTACATATATGCAAGCCGTGGAAGCATCTACATCCTCAATTGCATTTTGATTACAGGGTTATTCAAGTATAAATCCATCATGTGCTACCTTTGGGTGGTGAGACCTGCGAATGTACCCTTGACAAGATGGAGCCAGCGAAGGCTAAAGGAGGGATGACTTAGTTCTAAGAGCAGAGTGCGTTTCTCGATCTATGCTTTCGGCTTTTGTCTAAGGGCGAAAGCGTGCGTTCATGAAAAGGAAGAAGTCGGTGGAAGGAAGTAGTTGGTACGATTGGTGGTGACGTCATAATATTGTTGGGTTGTGAGGATTCTTTACCCAGAGGAGTATGTCTTCTGTGTTCCCTTGGATTCTTCGTTGCTAATACGCCAATTTGTTTGGCCCCGACTATGAATACGTTAATGCGTTCTTGTCAGCTATATATTTTGAGTGATGTATTATCGAATGTAAATGTTATTATGAATTGTATAATTTTACTTATATCCAACATGTTATTTGATTGCTCAAATAAATATAAGATCATAAAATGAATATGTATGCTTTTGCTTACTTGCATCTAAAGTCAAAACTCACTACCTATATATGTTCAGATTTCAGATGTGGATTTTATGAATTATCGAACACTGCTGGTTATTTAATGTAGAAACCAATTTTGTTTCATTATACCTGAGCTCATTGGTAAACGTTGATATATATATCTTTTTAATCATTTCACCCCAAGCAAGGCATTCCACTACCACTATTGCGCAGGGGGTTACATCGGGGAAAGTGCTGAGAAAGAGTGGTTAGTTATAGGAAATGTCGGAAGGAGGGTGGTAGACAGATGAAGATATCGAGGATGGGGTTGGGTAGATGGGTAGAGTGTTTGAGGGAATAGGTTTCATAACAGCGGATTTAGCAATGGATTCGATATAGTCATTCTACTTGAGGTCCGCTGAGAGTGTGAGGCCAAGGAGGCGTACCGTTTTACTCTCAGGGAGAGGTCAAACAAATGTCCAGTTATACCATAGCTCCGCAGTTTGAGCAGAACAACATCATGCCAGACTTTGTCGAACGCTTTGGAAATATCCAAGGCAACGGTTAGAGCTTCGCCATTCTTGTCGGGAGCCTGGTATATATACTCAGTGATGGTCGGTAGCATATCAGCAGTAGACCTAGTGAAGTGAAAACCATATTGTTTGTCCGAGAGGAGCTTGTGGGCTGTGAGATGCTGGACCACCTCGGCGTTGATAACGGCTTCGAACACTTCGCCAAAGATCGGAAGGAGGCTGATAGGGCGGTAATAAGCGGGGTTCGAGGGTTCTCCAGTATTCTTAAATATAGGAACTACAGAGGAAGACTTCCAATATGCAGAAAAGCATGAAGCATATAGACAGGAGTTGTAGAGTTTAGAGAGGACAGAGGAGAGTTCAGGGGCACATTTCTTCAAGACTATGATTGGGATTCCATCTCCTCTGCTCGCTTTTTGGGGGTCAAGTTTAGAGATTATGTTAGAGACCAGCGAGGGGGTAATGTGGACGTCATTCAGTTGAGCCTCATATCTAGGTGGGAAGTCGGGTGTAAGTAATCCAGACGAATTCAATCTTGAATTGGAAGAGAATCTGCGAGCAAAGCATTTAATCTTGTCCGCTGAGGAGATGAGGACCTCAAATTCATGGATTGGGTGGGTGTTGAGGTTTTACTCTTGTTAAGCACGCTTTTACAGAGTCGCCAGTAGTCTTTGGCGCCGAACTTACAGGATGCTATGCATTGCTTCATTTTGTCAGCAAACAACATTTTATCTTCGTTGAGTATCTTTGTACACTTATTACTAGCTGAGGCGAAAAGGCGCCTGTTATGGTCCGACGCATGGCTTCGATAGAGACGGAAGAAATGATTCCGGTGGGCAATGGTGGCCGAGCGAGCGGGCGAGAACCAGAGAGACAAATGGGATTTAAGATGAAATTTCCTGGCTGGGATGAAAGCATCGATGGCAGCCTTAACCCAAGAGGAGACCTCGGATGCACAGTCTTCAATGGGAAGACTAAAAACGTTGTTCCAAGAGACGTCACATAGGAAGTCGCGGAACGAATCCCAGTCTGCTCTTTGGTAGCAGTAGGATATTCTGCTGGTCTGGATTTCTTGGGTAGAGTTGGAGTGGAATGAGATGTTGACGGAAACTACGGCGTGGTCAGAGTTTCCGAGAGGGTAGAGAGTAGAGTCTGAGATGGAAGTGAAGCAGAGGTCTAGTAGTGAGTCCCTTTTTTATTGGAGAAACGCGTGGGGAAATCCACCACTTGCGTAAGAGATTGGGTGTTAGAAAAATTCATGGTGTGGACACCAGCAAGGTCGGTGACAGAGTTTTCCAGCCACTTAGTGTGGTGGGCGTTAAAGTCCCCAATCACAAATATATGGGCATATAGATGAGAAGAAATGGCCTTGTCGATATTGTTAGAGATGCTATCAAGTACCGAACAGTCAGAGGAGGAGGGGGAGCGGTAGAGAAAGAAGAGATAGCTAACCGAGCTTAGAAGTGAGAGACGGAAGCACATGAAAGAATGATCCAGGGATGTCACCCTAACTAGAGGGAGGGGTTCGCTGACATAAACACCAAGCACATGCATATGAACATTGGAGTTCTTCCTAAAGAGGGGAAGGTAATCAGGAACGTAAAACTCAGAAAAGGGGATAGAAAGGTCAAGGTTAGTTTCACATAGAGCTAAAAGAGTTAGTTTGAAGGAATGATTCTACGCTGTAAGAGTTAGTGCGGATACCTCGTATGTTTGTGATCCTTCACGCAGACAGGTTTGGCAATTGCTTATACTTGAGTCCATTGGTAAACGTTGGTATTGTTTATACTTTAGTCCATTGGTAAACGTTGGTACAGCTTATCCTTGAGTCTATTGGTTAACGTTAGTATTGCTTATACTTGAGTTCATTGGTAAACGTTGGTACAGCTTATTCTTGAATCCATTGGTAAACGTTGGTATTGCTTATACTTTAGTCCATTGGTAAACGTTGGTACAGCTTATACTTTAGTCCATTGGTAAACGTTAATATTGCTCATACTTTAGTCCATTAGTAAACGTTAATATTGCTTATACTTGAGGCTATTGGGGAATATTCGTTGGATTTATACTTAGGTCTATCAGTAAACGTTGGTCGGTCTTATACCTGAGTCTGTAGCCAAACATTGGTCGGATGTATACGTGTACCTATAAATTAACAGTGGCTGAGTTGATACTTGAGCCTATCCGTAAAAGATAGTTGGGTTTATACTTGAGTTTATACATAAACGTTGGTCATGTTATTTGTTATATGGTTATTGGTTACCATGTTGATAAGAATGTATATTTATTGAATATGAATTAAACAATTGTAGCACAAAGCCGAAGAGAAAGTCGGGAGTGCTGGTCAGCATTAACTATCCTAGACCTAGCTGGTTAGATTCATGGCCCATTCATCGATTACAATTTTATCATTTACTGCAAGAACTCCTTCATCCCCATTCAATCAAACATTTACCACTATACCACATATTCACAGGGAACCTACACATCTTGATAGGAATGACTGCAAAAAAAAAAAGTACCACCCCGAAAAGTATACGCAAGTCGTACATATACACGCTGGGATTTCTTTATAGCGGATAAGATAGGAATCTTCTTGTTCTCATCCTCCATATTCTTAATCTTTCTTGTCATGAAATAAGAACGCATTTGTCCTTACACATTTTGTGTGTTAACACCATTCTTATTTTTCAACATTTTCTAATTATCTTTGGCTGCTTTGCCTGTGTGTGTGCTAAAATAAAGTTTCACGGCATGCTATATCTATGGGTTAAAGAGTTATATTGCTCGATTTCAGGGATAGATGTAAAAGTGGACATTGAAGCCTCAAGGTGTTGACGTCAATGTCCACACACACACGCACACACTCGTGCACGCACACACACACATATATGATAGAATTAAAAAAAAAAGAAAAAAGTAGGAAATGTGTCTTAAATTCAGTTTTATTAAAGCTTTTTCAGATATCTAGACAAGAGATGAAAAATTCTAAAAAGTATTTTTAAGTGTTGTTTGGGATATGATTCTTATTGATCAGATACGTGTCACGTTTAATAAAGCAGTAGACAATTATTTTAAATGTAAGTATATGTATGTATAGGAACGCTTGTCTGTTTGTATGTATGTGTGCCTGATAATACACGTGACAAGTGTATTAAAACGATGGACAATTTTTTAAATATGTGTGTGAGAAAATCTTGGATGGTGTAATGTATGAATGTGTGTCTTTGTTGTACGATATATTGTGTGTTTCGTATTATCTTTGTGCTGGTCTTTTGTTTTGTTTATTGGAAACTTTGTCAATTCTTTTTGTTGGGCATTTCTGCCAATTACATTTAACCATAGTCAATTATTCTACAATGATCTTAACGTTACAAAATCACAGGCAGTGAGCTTTACGAAGTAAAAACTACACCACTTGAAAGCATGCAACATTGAAAACAATTACACTTGGAAAAGTAGAAGTAAAAATAATGATATAATCAAGATGTTCACTTTCCACGCTACAGAAAATTAAAGCTTTAGAAGGGAACTCCTATGGATACTAGAAAGAGCTATAACAGTTACTGGACTTTGGAAGTTTAATTTCTGAAAAAAAAATGTTTTTATGGAAAATTGTTTTTATATGTTTCAACCAAAAGTAACATTACATGTTCGATCAAAGTACGCCGAATGTTTCCTGCATGAAAAAGGTAATTTTATTATTACCATTATGTCAGAATCGATAGATAAACACTACTTGGGTTTATGTTTTTCTCTGCAACCACCAACCCGGAATGTGACGCCTTTTATTGGAACGGAGTTTTTCTTCTTGGTAGGGAATACAGTAGACGGCCATAACTCTTGAACCCAGTTTCAAACTTTAAACCAATCACAGACAAACATCTTTCTGAATGACACACCTAATTTAACGAGGAAAATAAAGTTTATTAAAATGTATTTTGTTTTATTATCACTTGTTCATTTATCTTCTCTCTTACGCAAAAAAGACTGAGCGAAACTGGTATTAAAGTCAAATAACTAAATGCCAAAGTAACCTCCATTACTTAGTAATGCCTGTTGTATTGCGGGTAAAGTTCGACGAAATCAAATACATAACAATATTCCTTGATTTTTTTAAACCTTTTTTTAAAAAAAAATTAAACCATTTGCGATTTTCATTAAAGAAGATCAGACGTGTAAAAATATATTGTAGTGAATACGGAATTAAAAGTATTCTCTTCACTTTTTACAAACTTCGCAATTCTGTGTGAAATCTAATTTTAATCAATAAGAAAAAGAATTGACCCCCTACTGAAGGAAAAAGACGAAGCCAAATTTCGCGAACATTCTGTTCTGTTGATAAATTATATTTTAACATACAAACAAAATACTTTTATTCTTCCAACTTTTAACCTTCTGATTATTTTGATAATCCTAAGTTGTAGGGAGTTCAGTTTGACGGAAGGTCAATTTAATAATCATTCAACTTTCTCCCTACTTCAATATAGCTTTAGAAACGAGAAACGTTCAAACTGATTTTTTTATCTTCAGAATAAATATATTTTTTATTTTAAAAATATATTCTGTGTATTTTCAAATGAATAAATTAGAAACGAAATCCTAAACAGGAAACAAGGGATGAGCCTCTTCACCTGTTCAATATACGTGGGCCCGGTTCACACTCCACCCACATTTATTGAACAGGTGAAGAGGCTCATCCCTTGTTTCCTGTTTAGGATGCGGTTTCCGGTTTTCTCTTTTCCAATCTTTTCACTCTTTTCTTTTTTGATTTTTTTTCATTTGGAGTAGATAGACTAAACTATCGCCCGGTTCACTCTCCACCCACGTCTATTGAACAGGTGTAGAGGCTCATCCCTTGTTCCCTGTTTAGGATGTGGTTTCCGGCTTTCTCTTTTCCTTTCTTTTTACCCTTACGTAGCCCTCTGCGCATCAGTGGCGTTATCGCCTTGCTTGGGGTGATATGATTAAAAAAAATGACACACAGCAATATTTAGTAATCACAGTTTCATCAGTAATTATATTGTATAAAATTTTCATTTGTTAAATTGCGGAAAAGTGTGTTTAAAAAAAAAAAAGAAAAAAAGAGAACTTTTCCTCTAATTTTTACGTCAGATGCTTATGCTCATGATCATGAAAATTGCCGCTTTACTTTCAACAAAAAAATTAAATATTTTTATTGGTGCAATTAATTCTGGCAGATTTCCACTGAAATAAAGCGAATAATTTGACACCAGAAGATATTCAAAGCCTTAACAAACATTCCTTTTCGTTTCAATCTAATATATATTTCTTTTTCATTAATAATACTTCCATTATTTTAGGTTGTTTTTTTTTTTTGCATGTAGATGATGTAATTATATGTGTATTATCAACGAGTATGTTACGGATAGAGTTTGGTAGATTTGCATAAATAAGACTTAATGACCTTGTCTGACATCTTTAATGAAACTTGCGTGCGAGCACACCCATACTCACCCCCATATATATATATATATATATATATATATATATACATATTATCCTGCGCCTATAGCACAACTCGTAGTTTCATGTACTATGCTATCATCGGGTGCATATTATGAACCATAGTGCATCAAACCGAGTCCTTCTATCGTCCTTCATATAATATGTATATTTATTAATATACTAGGTGTAATGAAAGCTTTAAAACTAATCCATGGTCCTGGAGCTCAGACTCTTTGGACGTCGGCACGAAAGACTAAAAGCAATAGTTGTTTCTAGTTAAAGCGAAACCGTAGACTGAAAGAAAAATGAATGGATGTAAGTCAAATTTTGATTTCCTGGTATCGATATCAAATAAGTTCTTTTCGTCGTAAACTGAATTTTGAAGGCTAAATAAGTCCTCTGAGTAAATGGTATCATTGCTGAGACTAAGAACTACAATTATACCTACTTAGAGCCAAACCCGAAGCAAAAACTAAAATAAAAGGGCTGAAAAAATTACAGATATACAGGCAGATAAACAGACACATACACAAACATTTTGCCTTTTATATATATATATTATCAATTTTCTGCACTATTGTAAGAACTGCAACCTTAAAACTTCTGAATATTGTTTCCTATGCCTTTGTCTATGAGTGTATCAAATTTGATTAAAATCGGACCACTTCTTCTATAACCCGATTTTTTCGATTATCGATTTTCGATATTTATCCGGGGTACCTCGACACAAAACCTAGCTAAGAACACTCGCAGACGCTTATAGTACAACTGTGTAAATTTTCAAGAAAATCGGTTCAGCCGTTTCGGAGTCTATAGGTAACACACACACACACACAGAGACAAAGTTCCATTTATAAATAAGTTTAGGTTAGATACTTAATAGTTCTGATATATTACATTGTGCACTATTTTATTAAAATATTCATATATGTGCTTATTAAAATATTCATATATGTGCCTATTCTTGTGTGCGTGTATATATATATATATATATATATATATATATATATATATATATATCCAAACAGAAAGTGGCATGTAGGTAATATCCCAAGGAAGATCCTATTAATATTAATATTAAAATTGATCCAGCCAGAAGGGTCGATGTAAATAAAATGGCCTATTTATAGTGCCAAATATGTTACATTTTTTCAAATAAAATTTCGAAAATTACATGTGTCGTATGATCATACTTCGCAGAAATGATCATACGACACATGTAATTTTCTAAATTTTTAAAAATTTATATATATATATATATATAAATACATATCAAAAAAGTAAAAGAACACGTAGATTAAAAACCCATTGTTCAAGCATTTATTTTTATAAAGAGTTCTCGACAGAGAGTAGAGCTTAATATTGTAATTTTGTTATTTCAGTGGTTTATCACTGCACAAAGATTTTCATGTTTCAGAACAAAACTGTCCCTCTTCAGAATATTTTTCCGCAGTAGACTGCCATTACATTCTGCGGTAGACTGGTTGCCAACCAAGGCTTTCTAATTCAGTCTGTTTTGTTATTTAACCCATAGGTGAAGGAAAGAGACGGATTAATACTTTTTTCAAGGGTATTTTTGCGTAAGTGAATACAACGAATTCAACTGAAATTCGATCTCGGCTCTCCGATTTCTCTTTGCTCGCCAATGTCCACTGCACTACAAAACAATATAAAGCTATGAAAAATATATTTTTATTGTGCTAATATGGTATTTTTACTATAAAAATATTTTTATACTTTCATAGTATTTTGTTTTTGTTTGGAGGTTCACTGTTTGCCCATAGCTGGGACCCTAAAATTATTAACGAACGAGAACAATAAAAGTAGAGTAATCTAGAAGACAGTACATAACGATTGACATGGCTTTTAAATTTTTGATGATCAAAGTTACCTGAAAAACATGGAGCCAGAAGAAAATTCCAAAGTGAGACACGTGAGAAAAGAAACTACTAGCATAGAACTTACGGTTACATTTAACCAATATTGATTAGACCCAGTTGTCAATCAAGTACTGCAGTTAAATTATTAAGGTCTACATATTTTCTGTGGCGGAAACTTCGCCCGAGCAATTGCCAGGAAAATATTTATAGGAAAGGCTTAGACAAGCTACTTTACGGTGGTGGGAAAATGACTGAAACCAAGATGCCAGGTTAGAACCAATAACATTGCGGGTTCTTTGGATTTTATCAAGAATCTCTAAATATATGAAAGGAGCAGTAGATCCATAGGTAGCTGCATACATAGCGGAAATAGTCAAATGATGGATGAATAGTAGACTTATAAATATGTAATTTATTCTGGAGAAAATAATTTTTTAACGCGACGGAATGAGCAAACTTTAATACAATTAATAGAAAAGATAATAAAAAGAAACCCAATCACTTTGACGCATTCAAAAATTACAAGAAACTGAATCAGTGAACGAACGGAAGAATATCTCTGAAGCCGCATGATTATTTCGCTTTATTTAAATTCCTGATATATTTTTGTCCTTGGAAATATTTTGATTAGATGTCTCACCTACTGGACGGAGACCTAGTTCTCTACTGACTTGAAAATGCAGTTGAATTGAAAAGTAGGTACAGTAAAAAAATAAAAATAAAAGATAAAAAATAAAAAATAAGATGCAGTAAATGGGAAACGTAGCTGAACAGAAATTAACCATGAAAACACATTGATGAAAGAAATGAAGAACATAATCTTATATATATATATATATTTATGTATGTGTGTGTGTGTATATATATATGAGTGTGTGTATATATGAATGTAAATAGTACCAAAACGTAAAATATAAAAGTATACAAAATGTAAAAAGTTACTCCTATATATATATATATATATATATATATATATATATATATATATATCATTGTATTATATATATGCATAATACAATCATATATATACTAGTATTTTATCATGTCTATATTAGTGTTTTGTAGAAAAATATATCATGTATATATTAGTATTTATAGAATATTATGTATATAATTATTATTTATATGTATAATTATTGTGCACACATATACACACATATACATAAAATAATATATATATATATATATATATATATATATATATATATATACAATATTTTATATATGATGAAATTATGTACATATTACTATTATCTTATTATAACTTTGCCTGTTCTTCCTTTAGTTAGCTCCAATGCTACGCCCTGCCAATACCCCATAAACAATGGACTATTCCGTTCTGATCATGTAGAAAGACAGAAAAGACGTATCCGAAATGCTATTTGATTTCAGTGAGAAAATAATAGAAAGAAACAAAGATAGAAAAAATGTTATTAATTTCAAGTTTTTCATTTGTACTTCTAGAACGAACACCATTCTTATACACACACACACACACACACACACACACACACACACACACACACACACACACACACACACACACACACACACACACACACACATATATATATACATATATATATATTTATATATAAAATTCAATCGTATCTGCGATTGTTATTGCAATATGCTGTTTAAGTTGTTAAGATCAAATATTTAACGATGCCATTGGGCAATTCCTACAGATATTTTATTGTTGTAGAACTCGCCTCGAGATTATCCAATCCATAATTTAAGCGTTAACAGTTAAGGTTTAAGATTTATCAAAATCTGAAAATACGACAACCGTGAAATTTCCACATGTATTTCTAGCATATATATATATATATATATATATATATATATATATATATATATATATGTATATATATTGTAATTTTGTTCTTACAATGGCTTATAAAATCATTATATCACTACACAAAAATTTTCATGTTTCAGGACAATACTGTGCTTCTTCAGGTGATACGTTTTTAAGATATCACCGGAAAAAGAACAGTATTGTTCTGAAGCATGAAAACTTTTCTGTAATGTTATAATGCTTTATAAACCATTGTAATAACAAAATTACAATATTAAACTCTACTCTGCATCGAGCACTTTTTATAAAAGTAAATGTTTGAACAGTGGGCTTTAATCACTTTCTTATAATATATATATAATCAAATTTTCTTATATCGGATAACCATTTCAACGGGTAATTTTTTTCGGATTTATGACCTATATATATATATGAACTATATATCGCCCCCCTCTCTCTCTCTCTCCCTCTCTCTCTCCCTCTCTCTCTCTCTCTCTATATATATATATATATATATATATGTAAAGTGTGTCTGTGTGTGTGTAATTTTTGCGTGCACATATTTCTGTAGTTTTCGTAGCTGAATTAATATTTTTTCTTGACTTGTTAATTTTTATTTACTTCCTCATTAACTCACTCACATGTGCTCTCTCTTCCCACTATCTGTTTCGCTGTCTATCTATCTCTCACTCTAACGCTCTCACTCAATCCAAAGTGATACCAAAGGCTTCTGGGAATTTGAACAGCCGGTTAAGCAAACAGGGTGTCTAACTTCTGTCTTCGAGAAGCACTACTCTTGTGCATTGTAGTGCAATGATTATCGGCTCGGGTTAAGAAGCTGAATTCGTTGCATTCACTTATGCGCAAATATCCTTGTAGTTTGCTGTTTAAAGTCAAAATAAATTGTCTGCGACGCCAGACCCGTTACTTTTCAGACACACATCCTATATGTTATTCAAAAACTGGAGAAATATGATAAAAATTAGACCGATGAACGTTGTCAACTTAACTGAATAAAATATATATATATATATCGTTCAATACGCTTAGGGAGTAGAGACTCCAACTGACACCTAATCAGTCGAGTTTAAATCCACGCTGGAAGTAAGTGGATGTTTCTAAACACGCTGATGAGCTGTGATACAGCGAAACAGGCTTGTATGTGGATAAGTAATATATATATATATATATATATATATATATATATATATATATAAGAAAAATTAAGGCACACACGTTATTTCATAGTGAATCGGAAGTTTAGGCCTATTTCAGGAGAACCATCATCGGCTTTCGTCTTTATTTAACAAAGGAGTTTATACAAATAAGATTCACAAAGAACTAAAAACGAATGGAAATAACTGTCGCCCCCTTAAAAGAGAAAATTTAAGAAAAAATACATCCGTTCGGCGAACACATACACATATTCATACATAATCATATATACACGCAACATATAATCAGATGACACGCGTAGCGGCCAATGTCAACAAAAGTTCGAAGATACATTCGTCTAACAGTTAAGTTGCAGACCCGTGGATTTGAAACGTAAAGAAAGTGGGTTAGGTGAGAGAGAGAGAGAGAGAGAGAGAGAGAGAGAGAGAGAGAGAGAGAGAGAGTTAAAAAGAAAGGGTAAGTATCTTGAAGCTTAAACGAAAAAGGAAAGAAGGAAAGGAAGGAACAGAGGAATAAATTTAAATTAGAAAGAAAAGATGATAGAATAAATTTAAAATAGGAATAAATAATAAAAAAATAAATAATAAAAATATAAATTTAAAATAGGAATAAATAATAAAAAAATAAATAATAAAAATATAAATTTAAAATAGGAATAAATAATAAAAAAATAAATAATAAAAATATAAATTTAAAATAGGAATAAATAATAAAAGATGATTTAAAAATATATATATAATCTGTAAATTCAAATCACATTTAGGTGGATATTTTAACATGTCAGTTCGTGACATGCACAGTCTACCATCAAATGAGGAAAAATTCTTGCACCGGGGATAAGGGTTAATAAAGGAAGGGGTGAGGAATCTTGGTTAGGAAAGAGTCAAGCATAGAAGAAAATAGTAGTAATCTGCTGAATTGTAATAAATCTAGCGAGGCAACCATTACAACACGTCGAGGTGCCCGATGGCGATGTTATTTCCATTTGTCTTCCCACAGGCTCTCAGACTTAACACGGAGGCCTATGACAAGTTCCTTGAGGAGGCAGGGCTGCCTTAAGTCAAGTGGGTGGCTGATGGAAGACTTTATGTCTCGTAACAGGACTCTGCACCATGCCACACAAGCAGGAGAATCCAGTCATAGCTGTCAGACAATTTCTCCGACCACATCATCCCTTACACCTGGTCACCCAACTCTCTAGACGACAATCTCCTTCATTATTATGTGTGATGCGCAGTTGATCTAGAGACCAACAAAACTACTTGTAGCACTAAAAATGAACTGAACGCAAGAATTATGGCTGCATTCTTAAACATGGAGACCGTCAAGGAGAGTTGTAGGTGATTCAAACATCGTCTGGAGACCGTGGTTGAAGCCAATGGTGATTTTATTGAATAGATTTACTCTTTAGAATTTTAAGTACTTTTTTGTAATTTTGATAAATATCTGTTAAAATATCAATATTAATTTCTTCTTCTTCTTCTTCTTCTTCTTCTTCTTCTTCTTCTTGTCTTTTCAGGACATAGGCCATCATTGACTTGTGCCTGTCTCTTGTCACTCTTAATATCTTTCCTCTTGGTTTCTCTCCCAAAATCCCCCCCGCCATCATTTGTTCAAGCCTGTCAAATATGTCTGGCACTGTCTTCCGCTGTTTCTCTTTCCTTCTATCCGTCCTGTGAGTATGAGATTCTCTAGGCTCTCTTTCCTCATTACGTGTCCCAGGAACCTCAACTCTCTCTTCATGATGTTAATTATGAGTTTTCTTCTGTGCTTAAGTTCTCGTCATTGCTCACGTGCTCGATCCATGGTTTCCTCAGCATTCTTCTCTAAAACCACATTTCTGCTTTCTCGATCCTCTCCTTCATGAGTGAAGAGTTTCATTTTTGCGTAATTTAAATGACAATTTATCCATCTCACCCTGTATATTTGTATCTAATGCATTTAATGCATTTCTTTTCTATCTTAATGTAAAGATTTATCGCTGTAAATATGACTATCTATCTATCTATCTATCTATCTATCTATCTATCTATCTATCTATCAGAGCCTGCTCATATTTATCAGGTATGTTTTTTTTTTTTTTTTTTTTTAATCATATCACCCCGAGCAAGGCGGTAACGCCACTAATGAGCCGGGGGCTGCGTAAGAGTGAAAAGATTAGAAGAGAGAAAGCCGGAAATCACATCCTAAACAGGGAACAAGGGATAAGCTTCTACACCTGTTCAATAGACGTGGGTGGAGTGTGAACCGGGCGATAGTTTAGTCTATCTATTCCAATTGAAAAAAAAAAAAAAAAACAGAAGAAAAGTGAAAAGACTGGAAAAGAGAAAGCCGGAAACCACATCCTAAACAGGGAACAAGGGATGAGCCTCTACACCTGTTCAATAGACGTGGGTGGAGTGTGAACCGGGCGGTAGTTTAGTCTATCTACTCCAATTGAAAAAAAAAGTGAGGATTGGAAGAGAAAACCGGAAACCACATCCTAAACAGGGAATAAGGGATGAGCCTCTACACCTGTTCAATAGACGTGGGTGGAGTGTGAACCGGGCGATAGTTTAGTCTATCTACTCCAATTGAAAAAAAAAGTGAGGATTGGAAGAGAAAAAATTTCCGTTTTAGGGAACCAATAGTAATGACGAAGTCATCATCCTAGCTACTTATTATATGTAGCATGTAAAAATAAATTTGGAATCCATTAATATATGACAATATTCAACAGTCTCCATAACAGACCCCAAAACCTGATCCTCCTGGATATGATGATATTTTTTTTACAATTAAAAAAAATGTTTTTGGCTTGCTTATCTGGGTGAGCGCGAATGCACACACCACACTTTGAAATAGCGCACCTGTGTCGCCCACATTTGGAGCGATCGCAAAAGTCAACCCAACCGAAGGGCGATAGAAGAGTCTTGCTATGGGATAATTTGATGTAAATTTTAGTAAATATAAATTCTTTTTTATTTTAGAGTGAATTAATACTTTGGGATGAATTAACAGAAAAGATCCGAAAACTAGGCTCATAAGTTCGTTGAAAAAGTATCAAAAATCCGCCTGATAAGTCGTAATCCCATAAGTCATTTCAAATAATTGTGTTTGTATAATTGAATAGAAAGTAATTATTTTTTCTACAGAGTGAAAGACAACTGAAAAAAAAATGACAATTTAAGAAAAGAAAAAGAAAAAAAAAATACCCCGCAAACTTCCAGGTCGGCTAGTATGGCGCGATGTTTAACAAGCTAATCTTACAGGCCGATTCCCTAGGGTCGTGAGTTCAATTCTCACAGGCGTTCATCATTGTGACTTTGTCCTAGATTAAGTTACACTTATTAAATAACTATAAATCGTTTTAAACATGAGTCGAGCTAATTAGTCAGCAGAAATAGAAAGAAAATCAAAACAAGGAGAGAGAGAGAGAGAGAGAGAGAGAGAGAGAGAGAGAAAGAAAGAAAGAAAGAATAAAGCCTCTCAGTTATATCGGTTATATCGTTTGTGTTTTATGTAAGGTCATCGTGCCTAACATGTGACGATGAGTAATGCGACTCGTGTTTACGGAGTTGTTTATCACCTGAGAAAAATGTCGAAAATGTAATCGTGTTTTGTAAAGATTAAATAATATGAGAAACGCAGAATTTATGTTTGAGGTTATTTAAATAAAAGGTGAAACTGAACAAAAGGAATAGATAAAATTTAGACAGCACGAATATAACCCTCATATATATATATATATATATATATATATAAAATATGGTGATTGCAATAATGTTTAGCGCCAGACTTGTGGGTTTTTTAGTAGTTTTATGGATAAAAAATATTTTGGTAGGCAGGTTTTTTTTATCGTAAAGTGCTTGATATCGGATCGGAGATAGAGCGTTGATCGGTTTAATGCAAAGACTTTGTCAATTTAACTGCTCGGTTAAAGTGACAAATATTTTGCCTTAAACACACACACACACACACACACACACACACACATATATATATATATATATATATATATATATTGTGTTTTAAAACATGGGCATATTTTTTTCTATATATAGAAAAAATTATGTACATGTTCTAAAACATAATTTATAATAAATATTCACAAATAAATATACATCATATATCGAGCACTGTTTTAAATTAATATTTTGGATGGGGAAAAATTCTTTCTTCGTTCTGTACTCACTCGGATATATATATATATATATATATATATGTTGTAATTTTGTTATTACAATAGTTTATAAAAGCATTATATCACTACACAAAAATTTTCATTTTCAGCTCAGGTAATATTTTAAAACAAATGCTGAAAATGATTTATTTAGAAAATATAAGATGAATTCATGGTTATTTAGAAAATAAAGAGGTAGTAGTAGGAGAATATGCTTGTAGATGTGTCAATATTGTTTAATCAAAAATCAGAATTAGGTTGAACTTTGAAGATGCAGAGTAGCCTGCTGTCAAGGCATGTCCCTTTTTAATTTTGGCTGGGTAAGATGCATAGTGGGACCATACATTATTTAAAAGAGCAAACAATAATTTTTAACAGCATGTTGAATTTTAGGTTGATTTTTTGTTTCTGTTTTATTTTTTACATTTGTTTTGTACAACCTCATGAGTAAAGGGGCTGGAATATTTCGTTTAGAACTAGAAGTATATAATTATGGTATACTAAGTTAACTTGTTAAGAAAACAAAATAAGTATTGTGTGTGTAATTTATTTTAGTAAAATAATTTAAAATTTTTAAGTTATATTGGAGTATAAGTTATAAATGAAACATTGCAATTAATTAAGTTTTAAAGAAAATATTTTCTATGTTTACATAAAACCGTTAATCCATCTCTGTGATTCACTAGTACTTTATTTTTTAGGTTTCTTCTAAAAAGATGAAAAATAATACCTTTTCTAACAAACTCTAAATGATTTAATGAAGCATTGTCAACCGTTATAAATTTTTGACTTAATATTTCTTTCATTTTAAATGTTATTTGCTCAAGTAACAATATTATTTTGATTATTTTTTATATTTGAGATGAAACCTTGTTAAGTTTTATTAATTTTTGGATGGTATTTATTTCATCTTAATTTCAGTTGCTTTATTCATATGTTTAGTATTAAGAATTTTATTTGTTATTTATTAATACGAGTAGATTTTATGCCACCGTTCGGTTCCTGCTCCTCACTAGTCTTTTGAACATGAGTAGAGGTTTATCTCTTGTTTCCTGTTTAGGATTGGGGTTTCGGAGTCTTCTAAAGTATTTTCAGTCTCATTCACTCCCATTGCGTCTTAGAGGCATCATCGCTTGCTCAAGGTGAAGTGATTCTCTCTCTCCTACAATACATATATATATATATATATATATATATATATATATATATATATATATATATTGTATCAAGGCAGAAGATAATTTTCTAAACATATATTGTTAAATATAACAGACAATGAATGTCTATGATGTTTAATCATGAGCCGTTCTAAACATCGTATTTTGGCTCTAATTTCAGGGGAAAATAAAGATAAAAATTGTCCAACATTTGGATATTTTTTTATCATGTTAGTTCTAAGCTTTCGGCTCACATGAGCTATTTGCAGAGAGGTTACTTTGATGGTGAATGTTTTATGTTAACGTTCCTGTAACCTGTCTGAAGATGGCTCATGTGAGCCGAAAGTTTAGAACCAGCATAATAAAAAAATATCCAAACGTTGGACCTGAAATTAAAGCCAAAATACGATGATTAAACATAATAGACATTCATTGTCTGTTATATTTAACAATATATGTTAAGGATTCTTAGTGAAGATTTTTAGTGGCGACAAGAGGAAAACTATATTTTGGCTTATTTTATTATTTATATATACTTGGCTCCATTGGAAAAATACTATTTAGAGTGGGTCCGTTGTTTGTTTATGATTTTTTTATTAGATGTACTTCTAATAACGTCAAGTAGATATTTTTTAATATATAATTTTATTTAAAAGAAATCCTTATCCGTCGTGAAACTTGAATAAAATAATGGTTGTTGCCCATATATATATATATATATATATATATACTCTGAGCACTGTGGAAGAATGGTAGACTTTGAAAAACAGTAGCTACTCTGGCATGTCTGCATCGTTCATTCAGTAATGGATTAGAGCACTCTGACTATTGGGCGGGTATAATGACAATATACACGCTAAAAAGTCTGCCTTCTTCTACCGAACGCTCATAGCCCAGAGGTAGAATCGCCGACTGACGCCAATGCGGTCCGTTTTCAATCCTGGGTTAAAAGCAATCGGAGTCTAACCTTACTGATAAGCTGTGATACAGCGAAACAGATCTGTCTGCAGATGACTATATATATATATATATATATATATATATATATATATATATATATGTGTGTGTGTGTGTGTGTGTGTGTGTGTGTGTGTGTGTGTCTGATAAAAACGACAAGAGGAAAACTATATTTTCGCTTACGGAAATTTTATTATTTATATATACTCCTGGGATCGTTATTATTTACTTTATTTATATTGTTCCGACTGTTGCAATCAGGGACAACGCCTGAAATGTTCTGAATATGAATATGACAATAAAGATGCAAATAATGAAAATTTCTTTGCTTCAGTGGGTGAAATGCGTAGGCGAAAATATAGTTTTCCTCTTGTCTTCTTTTTGTATCTAATGTTTCTCTCCTCAGAATATAACTGAGAATTTTTTCATATATATATATATATATATATATATATATATATATATATATATATATTTTAATCGTATCACCCCGAGCAAGTCGGTAACGCCACTGATGTGCAGGGGGCTACGTAATAGTGAAAAGATTGGAAAAGAGAAAGCCGGAGACCACATCCGAAACAGGGAACAAGGGATGAGCCTCTTAACCTGTCTCGGGCAGCAACTCCTTTTTAATATATTTCGTTAAAAATTGCAGTTAAGAAAAATTTAATTGTTTTCCGTTTGGTGGGAGTGAGTGGGTACAAAGATTTTCCATGATTTTCATTGTTCAAAGCGCCTACGGTGAATTATTTAGTTATTTTTAGGGAGGTTTCGTTTGTTGGTGCTGCTAGTTTTTTTCATGTTTCAAATGTTTAAGCTGTTTTATAATTTTGTGTTGCATTGAATAGCTATTGGAATTTGAGTCATTCTAAAAAAAAAAAAAAGAAGAAAACTTAAAATTTCATTCCAGCTTTTAAACAATAGGTGAAAGATTTGCAAGGTCTCTTTCATAGAAATACAACATAAACAGTTAAAACACGAAGAAAAGTAAAGAGCACCAACAAATCCTTCAAAATGGCTAATAAAGTGGTCAAAAGCGCCTGGACCATAAAAATTATGGAAAATTTTTGAACTCCCACCAAAAGGAAAACAGTCTCCTGTAAAAACTATGCAATTAACACAATTAGGTTGGCCAAAATTATTTCTCTGATTTATTAGTGGGAATTTTAAGGAATTTTAATTTTTGGAAACCATTTGTCATCTTGACTACTTATCATACCTGGTAGTTAAGAATGAATTTAAAGTACACGAACATAACGTAGTTTTTTCACAGCAGTTGATGAAAAAAAAAATAGTGTCCCTCTCCATGAGAACTTAAGACTCCTTAAAGCAACATTGTTTTTTGTTTTTTGTTTTTTAAACTTTGTTGTCTACCCCAGCCGCCATAATCTTTACACTAACCGTTCATTACTTTTTCTGCTTACTGCAAAACACTTTGATGTGGAAACCTTTCTCTACTCTGAACCAAATTCAAGAGTTCGTCGAAAGTGTTTTCACATCAAAACTTGTGGAATTTTACTAAAGAAATTTATCAAAGTGATAAGTGAAATCAAGTCATTGCAAATAATGGAAATATGTAATTGAATAAAATGTAATTGTATTTCATTTTGGGAGAATACAGTTGATAAACAAAATAGAAGTTATTTATGACTCCATCTAATATATGCCAAGTTAAGATATCTGGTAGTTTAATATCAATCCAGGCACTTTAGAATACCGATGTTGTACCTCGCTTAACACTGTAATAGTATTACATTAAATATAAATGAAGAGAATAGCATTCTTATATGGGGTCAAATGGGTACCCTCGACGTGGTGCAATGGTTAGCAAGCTTGTCTCGCTACAGTAATTATCACTCTTTGTGGTGTAATGGATATCGGCTACGAATAATAAATCAGAGAGAAGGGTTCACATTCCAGTCGAATTCGTTTTATTCACTTACGCACAAATACACTTGAGAAAGGTATTAATCCATCTCTTATCCCTCCAGCTATGGGTTGAATAGTAGAACAGATTGGGTTCTATAGCCTTGGTTGGCAACCAGTTTACCGCAGAAAAGAATGTCAACCTACTGCAGAAAAATCTTCAGCTTGCCCAAGCGTCTATCACGTCAGACACTTAACTGAATGAGTTCGATCTTAACTGGGTGCCTCCATACTTTTAGCCTTGTGCCACATATAAGCTATGCTTAGGAAATCACTATGGAATAAAATTCGCAAGCCAGAGTCTCACGAGTGAAAATTTGCCTCAGTGTGGAAAGATCTATTCTTGCTGTCTTTTCTTTTTTTTCTCTCGAGAGCGTTTCGCTCAAACAGCAGCCTCTCAACTCTTTAGCCCAATGTACTGCATTAGCACCTAAAATGGGACAGTGTTGCTGCAGTTCACAAATATCGAACCTTAAGACCGACGCAGATTTTCAGAAGTTCTGATCTGCGTCTTATTTCCAAAGGCAAGCCGTTCTAAAAACAATTTCCTTTTCATTGAATTCCGATGTAGAATTTTCGCGTATTTTATACACGAATGCGTTCGGCCATTATCGAAGCCTGGGTTTGCGGCCGTCCAAACACATCAACTCATTTTGCTTGATCATTCAATTCGAACAGGGTTTAATGTTCTTCCTTTTCTTCCAGTGGGCGCATTTTTCTTGCTGATTATGCATGTCGAAATCTCTCCAAACATGCACTTCAACTTTGAGTGCACCAAATAGATTCTCTTCTCGAATAAAGAACAGATGTCCTCTAATATTCAATCAGTTAGTAAGGGTTCAAGTCGGACCAAAAGCACAGTAATTTTTTTATTATCCTTATTGGTATTTCAATGGATGTTTGAAAACGTGTATAGCATAGAACTCTATACAGGTTGGTGTAAAAGCAGGTGGATAGTAAGTTGAATAACTGTACTAATATAACTGTGTATCAGTTATATTAGTACAGTGCTATTCATTGTTTCAACAAGATGGGACACCACCAGATTATTCAAGAGCAGTCCATGATTATTTTAATGAAATATTTCCTGAGAAATGGATTCACTGAAGATGTCCAATTGATTGGCCAGTGCTTTCACGTAACCTATCCCCAATGGAGTTCTTCTTTTGAGTTGTACTCAAGGACAAAGTTTATAGTCAAAAACCAAGAAGTGCTGATTTGAAAAATTACATAAGAGATGCATTTTAAGTAAATAATACACAAAGAGACTTATACAGAAATGTTTGTTGAAGGTAGACTTTAAAGCTGTGTAAATTTTGATGGACAGCAGTTGATAAAATTTAAGCGCTCTTGCATTATTGTACACAATAACATTTAATTGTCAATGTAATAATTGTTTTAGTAAATATGATTGTATATGTAACCTCGAAATAAATGTTTTCATATACTATCCACCTACTTTTGAACTACCTTGTATATATATTTAAATCTCAATGCAATAATTGTATTAGTAAATATAGTTAGTAGTTATATGCAATCTCAAAATAAATGTTATCAGTTACTGAGTACCTACTTTTGGTCTACCCTATATATATATATATATATATATATATATATATATGTGTGTGTGTGTGTGTGTGTGTGTGTGTGTGCGTGTGAATGTAATAATTATATTAGTAAATATAATTGTATATGTAATATCAAAATAAATGTTATCATTTACTGTCCACCTACGTTTGGACCATCATGTGTAGATAGTTAATTGTCAATGCAATAATTGTATTAGTAAATATAATTGCATCTGTAATCTCAAAATAGATTTACTGTCCATATCTAATCTCAAAATAGAGATTTACTTTCCACGTACGTTTGGTCCATTCTGTATATTATTTTGAACGTTAAATTGTGATATATTTTTTGTCGGAAGATAAAAGATTGGGCAATCTTTGGTGTTTGTGATCGCAACAAATTATTCAAAAAAATTTTTTTTTGTTGTTGTCAATTCTAAGGAAACAAAGAAAATGTATAACTTATGTTTCATATGCTTAAATTTTATTAAAATACTAATCGTAGCTTTTTAAACCAATGAACATTGCCGATGGGTGAAGGTAGTTAAAATAATAGCGGTGTCAAGGGAAAACCCGTCCTTTTTACACTACATGTTTGTGGGTGCGGAGATCCCAGATTGTCGAAGATTCGTTCTTACCGGAAAACTTAATAGGCCAAGGAAGAGATTAACGTTGTGCGTTGTGGCGCAGTGAATATCGGCTCGGAACGAGAAGTCGGGGAGCCGAGGTTGATTTCCTTGCATTCACTTACGCGCAAATACTCTTGGGAAAGGTATTAATCCGTCTCTCATCTCCAGTTATGTGTTAAATATCAGAGATTGGGTTCTATAACCGTGGCAGTCAGTCATGTCTCTCTTGAGATGATCGCCCAAGCGTGTATTACGTATGACACTTAACTGACTGACTGAAGAGATTAACTGTCATAAATAATAAATAGAACAATTATATCAGTCTATCAAAACAGAAAAAAACGGTATAATAATGCATTTTGTTTATTTTATAATTAGATAATTAACAAAATTCCAGTTGCATTCACTTAGGCGCAAATACACTCGGGAAAGGTATTATTCCATCTCTTCTCCCTTCAGATATGTGTTGAATAGTAGGGAAGTTGGGTTCTATAGCCTCGGTTGCCAACCTACTGCGGGAAAGTCATATCTTGAAAGAGACATGATCGCTCAAGCATGTATCACGTATGGCATTTCACTGACTGATTAAAAAAAATTAGAATAAAATAAAATAAATAAAAATAAAAAATCTTTATGAGATTAAGTTTAATAATAACATCGGACATCAAAGTTTAGATTAATATATTGAGGGCATATGCGGCGTTTGGAATTAGAAGGTATTTTCTGCCGTAAAATAAAAAACGAGAAAATCGTGTTTAAATTTTGTCAACTTTCGAAACGCCATATCTTTTGATCTATTTGAGATAAATTACTCAATTTAAAAAAAAAAAAGTAAACTAAAAGCATCTACTTTAACATACAAACATTTACAAGGTATTCTGAAGCTGTGTGGTATTCTGAAGCAAAAAAAAACAATCTTTATACATGCATAACGCAAACCGAGTTTCACCGTATCGCAACATTTGCTCATCAAAATAAACATTATGCTTCCCCCAAGCGAGATAAAAGGTTTAAAATATGTCTAATGGCAAACATAAGCTTGTACATAAACACACTAATGAATTTTTATGAAAAAAATATTTTCAAGAGAAAAAATGAATAATCTGACATGTTATCATAAAAGTAATCATTATAAACTGTTCAGTCAGCTAACTGCTATATGTGATTCACGCTTGGGCGATCATGTCTCGAAAGAGACATGACTGACTAAACAGAAGATTTTCACGCAGTAGGTTGCCATTACTTTCTGATGAAGACCGGTTGCTAACCAAGGCTATAGAACCCAATCTCTCATGCTGTTCAGCCAATAGCTTGATAGAGGAGATATATTAATACCTTTCCAAAGTGTCTTTGTGCGTAAGTGAATGAAACGAATTGGACTGAAATTTGAACTCAGATCTCCGACTTCTCATTCCGAGCCGAATGTTACTGTCGAAAAAAAATGTCTCGCGCCCTTCCGTTGGCTCCGACTCGTTCGCTCTCAACATAAATAAACACTACCGGAATGTGGTGGAAGGTACCTTCTACATCAACACTCGGCATTATCCTGCACAGTCAGAAGCGTATTCGACGTCATTGTGAACGATAGACTTTGTTGCGAGTACCTGATGATACAGTCGTGTTACTTTCCAGATAGAGGAAAGTTTGGGGAATACAGTCATGCATAACTGATTTTGATATACATGGCGGAAAGTACCTTCTTGTACTGAGGGCCTCATATATCATAAATATTTTGGTGTAAACTCTGGTCAGCGTTTATAAAAATCACTTTTAATATATAGGATAGATTTAATCAATAAACTTATTGTGAAGAACCTTATTCGGAATAAAATTTCTCACTTAACATTTATTTTCTTCGGCTCAGACCATTTTTCTGGTTTCCTCGGAGACAAGTGAACATACATTTTCTATTATGCCTTTAATAAGACATTATCAAATGATGTTTAGTAGTTCTATAGAAGGCACGTACCGTCAGTACTCACAAGCTGCCTACTCAGGGTAGGCAGCTTGTGGCTCTTATGTAATAAATCTATAAAAAGTAAAATATTTTGCATTTTATGCATTATGATTAGAGTTACCTTCATAACTTTATTTGATTAGGTGCATATTGTGCCACAGAAGTAAAATGTAGCCGTTGATTTATTTTATACAGAGTAGACACTGTCTACATTGTCTACCTAGACGGCACATCCTTGGTCTATAGGATTGGGTCAACATTGTATTAGTATTTCAGTACCATGTCTTCACACATCAGTAGGTACCATGTTTTTTCAATTATTATATAGACACAACCCTATGCATATACTTTTTAAAATAATAAGCCGAAAGCAAAATATCGCATAATTTGTTTAATTATGCGGAATAAGTGTAATTTTTTTATTTTAAGGTAAAATCTGTCTTCTTTAGATATCAGTTGATTACATTTTAAATGAACCAATTTTCCTGGAATAATATTTCTCTGTTGATTATGTTATTTTGGAAGATTTTAAAGAATCAGTTCCATTTTTGTTGAATAGCCATCGGTTTTAGTGAACCGAGTCTTTTTTTTGTAATAGAAAATAAGTGAAAAAAAAAAAAAACCAAGAAAACAAAACTTTCTTTAATCTATCCATATCGACTAGAAGCTATCTATTATCAGCTTAGAAGTTTGATAGGAAAACAACCGAGAACTTGGTTATGATGATAAATTCAATCCGGCAGCAGGACATTGGAAGTTTCGAGGAGCGTGGAATCACCTCTTAATTTCTGTTGTCTCCGATGCCACCCTGACCCAGGGTGGTACTACCTGTTAAGATTTCGGCTATGGAAAATAGTGACCCCCATAAAAAAAACTATGAAATTATAAAACGTAAACTTTTTATACTAAAAATACTAGCAATACATTTTTATGTAAAAAATAAAAACTTACCAGCAATAATGCAGGACCTTCTACAGAAGGTAGCAAGAGAAAGTGAGAAGAAATGACAAAGAAGAAACTTCAAGAAAACTGAATTTAATGGTCATCAGCAAAAAGAAACCCCAAAATGTCAACTACAGGTCAAAGACAGTACAATAAAACAAGTAAAGAAGTTTAATTACCTAGGAAGGGTAATGACAGAGGATGGAAAGTGCGATGTCGAGATCCAAAGATGTATCGGCATGACCAAGGATACATTTCAAAAGCTAACCAGAATACTGAGAGACAGGAATATCTCATTGCAAACAAAGAAGAGAGTCCTCGATTGCTATGTGATGTCTGTCCTTCTGTACGGCAGTAAATGTTGGACAATCTCCTCAAAAATGAAGGAGAGTATTGAGGCAGCAGAAATGTGGTTTTACAGAGGGATGACGCGGATACCATGGACTGACCACGTGACTAACGACGGCGTTTTGTAGATAATGGAAACGAGAAGAAAGCTTATAATTAACATAAAGAAGAGACAGATGAGGTTTCTGATATATGTAGTGAAGAAGGAGGGCCTGGAGAATTTAATAATCACAGAATGGATAGAGGGAAAGAGAGACAGGGGAAAGCAGCGCGAGACCTACTTAATAAGCCTAACAAATAAATGGCAGAGCGAGGTTTGGGAGAGATACCAAGAGGAAGAATTTTGAGAGCGACAGGAGACGGAGCCAAGTTGAAGTCCATGACCGCCTACGCCCTAAGAAATAACACTACATTTTATCTGTAGTTGAAGGCATACAATTGCGTTCAAAATATATTTAGTTGGAGCCATAAAATTGTTCTAATTATTTACATTTCGGAATTAAATAACCCATTGAAGTTGATATGCCGGTAACAAAATCAACCAATCATAGGACACTACGAACGGAACAGTTTCTGGAAAACAAAATAAATAAATGAATAAAATAAAATAAAATAAAATAAAATAATCAATAAACAAATAAAAACAAAAATAAATAAATGTTCGAAGCTAGGAATAAATAAAGAATATATTCATTGTATGCTTTTCTAATTCTTCATACTATTTTCAAGTATTTGTAATTTTTTAAAGTTTTTAGCAAATTTAATAAAAATGAATTATTTCACCTTTAAACACCATACTTCTAAGATGCCAAAAGCATAGAACTTTGAAGTGAGTTTTAATGAAGTTTGTAAATTTTAAATTTTACACTTTAATTTAGATTCATAAATAAATTCTAAAATAATTTTGAACAGATATTGTACAATTGGAGTTGAAGATAAAACATTTAAATTTAAGAAATAGTTATTGAACAATCGGAATAATAACGCTATAGTAAAAATGAAATAGTTTTTATAATTATTCTCCTACAGTTCTGATGGTTATTGTACTATCAAACTGCTAGGCAAACAATAGATCATTTTTAGTCGATTTGGATGGATTTAAGAAAGTATTGTATCTGTAATTTGCTTTTCAATGTTTTGTAAAAAATCCCAATGAAAGAACGACCAAAAGAAAAACAAAAGGGTTCTTTACTTCCGAAATAGTTTCGACTGCTATTAAAGATACAGAAATAGAACCTGAGCGTAAGTGCCCTCTCTTTTTCCTGAAATGCGTACCGATAACTTTTATACATGCATTCGATTGTCAAAGCCACATCAACATGACGTGTACATAATTGTTCCCGGGATTAAGATCACGTTTCCACATATGAGTGACGTGTTGAAACAATGGTAGACTGCTGACTCTGCTATTGCTGTACACATGCTCTGATGCCACAGACCTACGTCTACTGGGATTATCTTTCTTGGCTACAAAAATACAAAGAAATAGGGAAAATAATCGGGGATTTGAAATACAGTGAACTACAAACGGGGGAAAGGGTGATTTTTTTCTTATTTGTTAGGTAGTATATGGCAGCCGGAAATGACTCAGCATTTTGTATAATCCCATATACAATGGACTTTGCAATGAACACTTCATACAAAAATGTTCTTTCATTTTTAGGCTTGTAATTTTTTCAAAAAATTGCTTTTCTATTTTGGATTTTTTTTTGGTTTGTTTGCCTGTGCAAAATATATACAAAAAAATCGATAATAGGTAATATATATATATATATATATATATATATATATATATACTTAAAAAAAGGAAACACTTCTCAAAAATACTTATTAATATTCTATACAAGTGGTAAAGGCACTTCGATTTCTTTGCCCGAAAAAATAATCTCGCTTCCAAAGAAAAACTCAAACAAACGAACAAAATTCTAGTCCACAAGGAGTGTCCTTCCCTCTGAATGGGAACGACTAAAATGCATGCGCTGTCAGACATGTGTGTCACATTGTCACACAGCATATACGCCCGCACACCTCGACAGCGAACATGCACAAAATGACAGAAAAACGAACACATTCACTGGAGCACGTGTATTGAGACTGGGACACACAAACTGGTATGCTCTCATAAAATCGATAGTGAGACACCGACAGACATACTTACACACATATTGACACAGACATACACATACTCCCACGCATTCACACATATACGCGCACACACACACACACAAACACACACCCACAAAACACATCCACAAACATGCTCAGATATTTTTAATTATTTGTATTATTATACACCGATTTATTCGTATCGTATGATAAAGACTTGTGTCTTCATCCAGATTGTTATTACGTTTTTCCCATTTTATCCTGTAGGTTTTTTAAGTGTTTGTTTAAGTTGGCAATCTTATATATATATATATATATATATATATATAAAGGAGAACTAAAAAAAATGAAATTATAAAACGTAGATTCTTATACCAAAAATGCTAGCAATACATTTTTATGTAAAAAATTTAAAAAAATACTAGCATAATGCAGGACCTCCTACAGAAGGTAGCAAGAAAAGCAAGAAAAAAGGATACTTCAAGAAAATTGAATTTATGGTCATCAGCAAAAAGAAGACCCCAAAATGTCAACTACAGGTCGAAGAAACTGCAATAAAACAAGTAAAGAAATTTAAATACCTGGGAAGGGTACTGACAGAGGATGGAAATTGCAATGTCGAGATCCCAAGACGCATTTCCAAGGACGCATTTCAAAAGCTAACCAGACAAGAAAATCTTATTGGAAACAAATAAGAAATTGCTATGTGATGTTCGTCCTTCTAAAGTCGTTACAGCTATTATTTATTTTGACGGGTAAGATTTTGATACTCAGTTTGCAAAATACAAATGGTTTAACTTTATCAGAACATTAAAAAAAATAAAAAGTCGAGCGGCATGATCCAGAAAAGAATTACACACATATATATATATATATATATATATATATATATGTGTGTGTGTGTGTGTGTGTGTGTGAACATTAAAAAAATAGAAAGTCAAGTGGCATGATCCACAAAAGAATAATATATATATATATATATATATATGTGTGTGTGTGTGTGTGTGTGTGTGTGTGTGTGTGTGTGTGTGTAAAATCGGATGCAACTAGGAATATAGCTGTAAAGGGGTAGTATAACTGGAAACAGAAAAAAGGCTTGTCTTGTCCGATGCGTTTCATTCTCTGATGAATTTTATTAAGTCTTATGTGAGCATTTTATTTTGGAATAGATATTTGTAAGCATAAGTAGAACTGTTGATTTTTGTTGTTGTTGTTGTTTTCTTTTTTTGTTTTTTTTTTCAGAATTTTAAAATTTAATAACGCTCATATACATCAAACAAGGTAAATTATGGCGGATGCTAAGTGATGTAAATTAATGTCTCATAAACAAAAGTGAGAAATTAATTTTTTCCCCTCATATTCTCTAACAACCAGTAAACCCCCTAGCGGTTTAGTAGTTTTATAGCCTTGAAGTGATTAAAAAATATAAGCATGATTTCAGATTGTTAAATGCAGATGCACACACACACACACACACACACACACACACACACACACACACACACACACACACACACACACACGCAACTATAGACTTTTACGCATATACACAGGTATACGCCCGGATTGACGTATATACGGGACAGGCAGAGACACAAACAGACACACGCAAATAGGTGAAAACAAGAAAAAGGAATAAGCCACTTTAAAAACTTAGAAGGATTGAAAAAAGTTGTGGTAGTGACAATATATTCAAAGATGAGCGGGTATTGTTTCTGAGTTCACTGAAGACCTAGCCACTGATTATATTAAACCGTCAGCATATAGTGAGAGAAAGGAATGGAAAGAGTTCTTATAGCTTCTACCTCTTTTCCTTGACATGCAAATAAGATGACTTTTTTTTAGGATAAATATGAATATAGGGCGCCACCTCTTTGAATGAACGTAATGGCAAATATTGCCAGTTTCCTAACCACTTTTGTCATGAAGGCGTAATTGAAAATGGCGTCATTTACAGTTAGTGCTATGCGGAGGTACTGACCCAGTTGGGATCTTCAAGGATCAGGCCGATAGAAGAAGAGAAAGAAAAAAATAAAAGCGACAGAAGTTAACAATAAACAAGAAAAAGAAAAAAAGAAAAAAAGAGAGAATAAAAAAGAATAAAAGAGAATAAAAAAGAAAAAAAGAGAGAATAAAAAAAAATGATCCCAAAGACTTTTCCATAAATAAAAAAAATAAAATTGCAAGGAATTAAAACCTGAGGAAAAATCAACATTAAAGCAATACAGCTGAAAGCATTACTAAAATCAGCTAGAAAACTAAAGAGTTCTCGGGAAAACAAAGAAGGGCTGCTATCACTTGATCTAGAACCTTCCATGCCGAGTAGAGAAGGTCGACTCATTTTTCAGTCCCTTCCTATTCCATTGGCAGTGAAAAGAAAGCTTATTCCCCAGAAACTCTATTTGGTAGAACAGAACCCTGAAGGTGTGCTTCCTCAATCAATACAACCCTAATATCTTCAAGTCTAAAGATAAACAATTATCTATCTTACACATTCTCATGATTTGTTTCTCTTAATCGCTCATTAAACGCCCTTATATTGAGCTCATTCTTTAACTCACTATATTGAGTGGTTCTTGGGCCTTGTATTGGGGTGAAAAATTTTATCAAAAACATTCTACAGTGAAAACCACTGCATAGTTACAACTGGTGTCAAAAGAAGACCAACAAAACAATGAGTACAAGTAGTAATAATATGAAATTTAATATTGAAGTGAGTGCGGTAGCATTTAGAAAGCTTGCTGTCACTTGATCTTCAGTAGAAGCCTTCAGATACTATTTACGTGAAGAATCAATGATTACAAATAATAATAATAATAAATGTCTTGTTAATCCACCTGGAGTGGCTCTTAGGGTTTCTGATCTTAATTATAGTTGCTAGCGTGTTCATATTTATATTTTGTTTTGGTGATTTAAAATAAACTACAGAAAATATCCCATTCAGAAGCAAATATTTACTTATAATTTGCTGGATCTTAACTAGTTGGCCATGTTCTCTTGGAACTTATGCACTGTTAATGAGGCGTAGTAGGGGAAGAAAGCGTCATAACGCAGTTACAGAGATACGACCTATAGTAATTTTATGGGACTTTACAATACACACAGACAGAACATTCAAAACTACTCGCCCAGACATTGTGATCAAAGATCACAAAAATAGAATGCGCTTTCTTATTGACATGCCATTCCCTGTAGATTGTAATGTATCTTTGAAGAACTTAGAAAACTATTAAAATACTAATTAGTTAAAAAAGGTTCTGAAAGACTCACTGAAAAGATTTCTGGTAACCCATGCTTTAAAGAAATACAAAAAGAATTGTACTCACAAGTCCAACTCGCACATGACAAAAAGGTTTATCTAAGTAAAATGATGTAATCTTAGTCTCTTTTTAGTTTTTTTACAAAAGTAATCAGTAAAAAATGTTATGAAGCTATTTATAACTTAGGTCTCTGGTTGGGACCCGAAACATTGTATACAACAGGAATCAAAGGAAATCAAAGCGATCTCTTCCAAGTTATATGTAAACTAAGGATGAAACTTCGGAGAATGAAGAAGCCTAGTGAAATACAACAGACTTGTGAAAGACCTCAACCTGAAGGAAAAATACACAGACAGCGTGAAAAACAAAAACGAAAAACAAATTGGAAACGGAAACTCAGAATGTGATACACTAAAGGAAGCATTAATGACATCAACAAACATCATTGCCTCAAAGGAAAACAGACGTAGAAGAAAAAAGTGGATAACTACTGATATTCTCGACATGACGCAAAGGAGACAGAAAACAACATCAAGACATGGAACGGAATACAGAAATCTACACAAGGAAATAAGGAGCAATTTCAAACAGGCTAAGGAGGAATTGCTCAACAACAAATATGCAGAAAAAGACTAATAAAGGAGACATGCATAAAAAATAAGGGAACTAACAAGACAAAAGAAATGCTCCTCAATTGGAGGTATACAATCCAAGAATGGAATGCTCATGTAAGATAAAGAGGAAATACTTCAGTGATGGGAAGAATATGTAAGAGATCTCTACCACGACAATACAGAGCAACCGACGATGTACAGAGATACCGACGAACCGGAAGCTGCACTGCCCAAACTTAATCATGGGAGACTTGAATGCCAAGGTAGGTGAGGAGAGGGAAGGCTTAAATGTTGGTAACTTTCGACTAGGAAACAAAGCGGCTAGACCAGACAGCATTGTAACAGAGATGCTGACAGCGTTAGATGATTTCGGCGAAAAAAAACTACCGAAATAACAAATGAAATCTACAACAATGGTGATATAACGGAAGAGCTATGCAGATCGATTTTTATAGCTCTGCTTAAGAAGCCAGGCGCACAAAATATGAACTCCGCTGAACAAGCGGCTTAATGAATTACATAACAAAATTCATCATCCAAATCCTGATGAATAGAGCGCGCAGCGGAATCAGGTCATAGACAAACAGGAACAGTGCGGTTTGGTAAAAAACACTGGAACAAGCAACGTGATATTCATACTTAAAATACAACCAGAAAGGGCAATACACATGCAGAAGCACATGTACCTGTGTTTTAAAGATTACGCAAAGACATTCGACAAAGTACGCCATCAAGATTTGATAGAGATACACGGGAAATACATTAGAATTAGATTCGTCTTCTCACCAGATCTATTCAAACTATACAGTGAGACAATTCTGAGAGCTCTAGATATCATGTCAGGATTTGTCATTGGTGGACACAATCTGAAGAATATGAGATAATGATATGTATATAATATACAGTGCTGACAGCAGGCACGGAAACGAAGTTACAAGTCTCCGGAAAGCGGAAAGAAAGAACTACATATAAGCTACAAGAAAACTGAATTTATGATCATCAGTAAAAGGACGAGCCCAAAATGCCAACTATAGGCTGGAATACTAAAATCAAGCAGGTACAGAAATTTAAATACCTGGGAAGTGTTTTAACAAAGAAGGGAAAGTGCAACACTGAGATCCAAATGTGAATTGGCATGACTAAAGATACATTACAGAACCTGAGTAGACCACTGGGAAACAGGAAAATTTCGCTGGAAACAGAGTGTTGGATTTTTATGTGGTGTCTGTTCTTAAATATGGCAGTAAATTCGGGACAATCTCATCAAAGATGAAAGGAAAACTTGAAGCAACCGAAACGTGGTTCTACAGAAGGATGCTGGGAACACCCTGAATCGAGCATGTGAGTAACGATGAGATTTTGAAGAGGATGGAAACGAGAAGAAAACTAATGCTTTATATAAAGAAGACAGCTAAACTTCCTGGGACATGTAAAGAGGAAGGAGGGCTTTGAGAGGGAAAGAGAAACAAGGGGAAAGCAACGCCTAACATACTTGATGGGCTTGAGCAAATGGATGACAGAGCATGGTTTGAGAGGGGTAACAGGAGAAAGTGTGTTAAGAGCTACTAGGGATAGAGAGATGTAGAATGTCATGATTGCCTACGTCCTGAAGGGACACGGCACATAGAAGAAGAAGAAGAAGAAGAAGAAGAAGAAGAAGAAGAAGAAGAAGTCTTCCAGAAAGCAACACACTGCGCCTTCGTAACCTTACATTCTCAGTCGACCTCAAGTGGAACGACTGCACTAAATCAATAGCTATATCTACTACTAAGAAGGTTGGGTCCTCGAGTCAGGCCAGAAGGTTTTAATCCATCTTGCACATTTATAAATCAAACATTCGTCCCTGCATTGAATACTGTTGCCATATCTGGTTGGGTGCTCTTGCTATTCATCTCAGGATACTCGACAAAATCCAAAGGAGGATCTGCAGTGTAATCGATACAGATATGGCAGCTCAACTTTTCACTTTCTCACCGACGCGATTTCGTTTCCCTCTGTCAGTTACACAAATATTATCACGGCTTCTACTTCGACGAGCTTCTTTCCCTGGAGCCCTGATCACATGAATTTACCCGTGCTACTAGATTGACAACTAGGTCCCACACTTTTACCGGTAAAATAGCCAAATGTAACCGCCACTTTTGCTCTAACAGCTTCTTCTCTCGCACTTCCCACCTGTGGAACTCCCTTTCATATACTTGCTTCTCTGATAGCTACAATCTCCAAAAGTTTAAGTGCAGCTCCAACTGTCATCTTCTATCTTCTTGATTGTCAACTTTTTATTGTCCTTTCTTCGACATTTCCGGTAACTTGTTCCTTGTTTTTTCCCTTCCTTTTCTCTCAGTGTAACGCCTACCAGTCTTGCTTGGGATGAAACGATTATAAAAAAATCGACGGAGAATAATTGTTTGCGGCCATATCTAAACAAATAGTGCAAAAAAAAAAAAAAAAAAAGAAATACAATGGAATACTGAACAGGAAAAAACAACATTTTTCTAAGGTATGACACTACGTCGGGTCGGTCGCTGTTGGTTTCGATCCAGACAACTGGTCATAGATTGACTCTGTTCATGGTTATCTCTCTTGTTCCACGTTGATTGATCACAAGGTAGTCCCGTGATTTTTCCACTAGCTGTCTCTCTAAGCCAAGCCGGAAAGCGTGTACATGATTGGATAATAAAAGAAAGAAATATGGCACCAAGAAAAATAAATGGTCCGACGTCTGAAGTGTTATGAAATAAAGTCTTTATATACAGAAAATAATTCACACAATAGTCCTTCGGATAATTCCCAATCCCTGCTCCTATCAAGCTGGTAACGGAACGGAAGTCTCTTAAGTAAATCGAATTATCCTCCTAAGCAATAAACGAGAAATCTGGCTAGACGCAGCGCTTTGCTCCGAACGGAGTTCTAAGTTCGTCGTAAATCTAGTCTAGTCGACTTTGGTTATTTTTCTCCGGAATGTTGCGGAAATTGCCGAAGTGCTGGGTTATGGGTAGTTTGGCGCGGTTCGTATTCGGAATCGGAATCGAGGTGGATTTCTTGGATCCCTCTGCTCTTTCGTTAACTCTGGTTGGTTGATTGGCGTCAGGCTTCTCTACGGTCGGCACCCAGTGGCATAGCAATTATCTCTCTATCTCTTTACTTCTTTAGCTGAGAACTGTCTTTGGCAGGCGGCGGTTTTTCCATGGTTGGTACCCAGTTGCGTGGCAAGTATCTCTCTGTCATTACGTCTCTAAGCCGGGAACTCGACTGGAGCTCGACTGGAATTCCAACTCCAACTGTCTCGAACTCGAACTCGAACTGACTCGAACTTACTGCCACTCAAACTGAAACTGACTTTGGTCCCTCGGGACCATGTATATGAGCCCATGCCATGGTGTGGGGCTGACGGATGCTGGGTGTCTATCCCCTCATCTCGGCAACCAATAGAATGTTGAGATAGCTGCTATTCGTTGTTGCCTTCGGTTCATCTAATGGGATTAGTCTTATTTCCATGACATTAACTGCTGGTCATCTCCCCCTTTCACAGGACCAATGTGATGCCTTTCAGTCTTATGACGTCATCTTCCTATACCGCTTTTTCTGGGCACGATTTATCCGGTGAATTTTCTTTCTCACAAAATAATTTTGGGGATTTTTTAATCAATCACTATTAACCTTTTGAACTTGTCATGAAGCCTATATGACTAAGCCTTTCCTTCTTCGGTTGAAATAATCAGACAAACAGACAGGCGTGTCTGTTTACGTTGTCACTTAGATAAGAATTTTCGCATCTGCGTTTCCAATATCTGTATTTTCGAGTCATAGATATTTTCAGAACTTTCCGTTGATGACAGAAAATATTTTATCAGCTCATTCGCCTAATGTCAAGTTAGCCAAGCAATTCTCTATTTCTTTTGTTATCACCTTGGAGCGTGACTGATTCTTCTAAATTTCGTCTAAGGCCATCTGGATCTTATATTCAAATTACTAATGTCCATCACTCTGTATTTTATCTATCCGCGGAAATAAAAAGGAATTTATTTCTCTTTTGTTTCTCTTCTTTCTCTCTCTCCCTCTCAGGTTTAAAATAACAACAGAGAAACAAAACTTGTTACCTTTCATGAGTGGGCTTGATTCTCTTAATTTCCAATGTCTATTGTTCTCTATTTTATCTAACCGCGAAAATAAAAAGAAATTTATTTCTTTTTTCTTTCTCTTCTTTCTCTCTCTCCTTCTCAGGTTTAGAATAACAACAAGGAAAACAAAACTTGTTACCTTTTGTTTCTTTTACCTTCGCTCCTATTCGGAAAATAAAAATATTTTAGTACGCTTTCTTCTGATCTATAATAGTAATTTCTTCTGTTTAAAAATTTTTCCAATTATAGTTAATAATTAGTTAATAAAATTAATTACCTCCGTTTCCTTAAATATTGTTACAAGGTTCCATTTATCACCAGATCTTTTAGAAGATAAAATATTCCAATATAAAGGAACACATTGCCTTTCATTATTTTTTGTTAATCCACCCTAAAATAGTAATTCCCCACCAAATAAAATGAATTTATATTTACTAAAATTCACACCAAATTCTCCCAAAACGAGCCCTCCATTGCATTCTGGTTGGGTTGACCTTTGTGATTGCCCCAAATATGGGTGACCAGGGAGAAGTATTATTTCTATGTGTGGAGTCTACGTTTGCGCTTACCCCGATAAACAAGCCTCAAACAGATTTTTTTTTTAATTATAAAAAAAACACTTGTAAATACGGACTTTGTTGTTGCAAGGCAAGTTAAACAAATTTTTATTTAAAATTTATAATTTCTTGGTGAGAAATTTGTGATGAGTAACTTTACATTATTTGAGAGGAATGAACAGAAAAGATCCGCTTGAACCATAACAGACACTACCACCCCGGAGTAGGGCAGATGTGAGAACAACACTAATACAGAGGTTACTCCACGCCCCTTAAAACCACTAATCGCTTGATCAGAGGCCTTGCTTTCAGATGAAGGTTATCGTCACCTCATAAGAACTGAATCTATGGAGAAAGAGTTGAAAGTCTAGATGTATAACAGAAAATTTTTCTGTAAAGAGGAATACCAGAACACTCATGATGAATTTTTTTGAATTTGTATTTCCTCACTCCCAATGGAAGTGATATTAATTACCGTTTTCATACAAGACGATTATTTCCACCGATGACAAACAAATGCATATGTCACTTTCCAAAATATTCCCTCTGCCTGCATTGTGATGCATTTCTGCTATCGTTCAACCGGTATCTTCATCCCTTTCGAAAAGAAGATTCTCGGAACCTCACGAAGTTATGTCAGCGTCATTTTCTTTGTTTGCGCACCCGACGCTCACAAGTTTTATGCTACCCTAAGTCATCATGCACTGTGGCTTGTTTAGATCGCCAGCTTGTGCCAACGCCATTTATCAGTCTACCCTGATCAAAGCATTCCCCTTCTGAGTGAATTCTTCCTTGTGCAGTGTTGATGGGCTCCCAGATCAGCTCTTGTCCGTAATACCTGTTCTTCGCGCTTTAAAGCATCCGACCAACTCTTACACTATTCATTGACTTCATGGTGCACGCTTACACTATTTTCGCAGTTTTGACTTCCTCTACCCACAGAAAGTGTGTTACAGCTCATTATTCCCCGAGGGTGCAAAGGCTGAGTGGAGCGTCCATACTTATGATTTGCTATCTGCCACTTGACTGAACGATGAAACACTGCATGCGACTAACTACCCATCATCCCATGCGTAATCTCTTCCAGATCTTTCGTCATCATCTGTTAATATTGGCTTCTGGAGTTAAAAATATGAAAATAACATCAACAAGAGCAACATCATCAGTTGTTGGAACATCAGAAACAAGAACAAAAGTTAATTGTAATAATTCAGTAAAAAACGAAACATTCCCCAGATTCTTTCACACTCCACTCGGTGGCAAATGCAATATCAGATGATGGAATTACATTTTCTGCTCATTTTAAAAGATATGAGAAAACTTTCTGTGTAGAATGTAG
>JBBBDQ010000345.1:4187500-4485000 GCA_037127315.1 Ascarosepion bandense | reverse complement strand
TCTGTCATACTCTGTGAAAATCTCTTTTTTTTCTAAATGTCTTCAAACAAGTTTAAAGTTTACGTTGCTGACCTTTGGTAAACAGGAACGTTTTATCGGGATATTTAAAAGTTTGTCGATATCTCCCTACATATACTTGATTTCCTGACGGCTACAACCTCCAGGGATTTAAATGCAATGTCAATACCAATCACTTATCCACTTGACCCCAGTCCTTTCTACATCACCTGTATATCTTGTTCTTTTCCTTTCTCTCTACCTTCGCAACTGTCTTCACACCTGTGTTCCCATCCTTCTCTTGCCATTTCTCTGACATCCCCTGTAACTGGTTTGTCTTTCTCTTCACGATCCTCCTGTCTAAACTTTTGCTCTTATGTAGCCCATTGTGCATCAGTGGCGGTACCGACTTGTTTGGGGGGAAACGATTAAAAAGAAAATATAGATTCCATTGTCAACAATTTAGAAAATTGGCTACATATTTCAAGTGACTGGTTTTGTAGCCCAAAAGCAGATTATGGAAAATCTAAATTGATAAAAAGCCGAGATAACAGAAGTCATAATATTAATTTTCTGATGCATCGTAAAAACATTAGCAAAATCTATTTTTTACAACAAACGATGGACAAAGAAACCGTTGCTGTTCAGAAAGAACGGAACAAACAGATTCAGATTGTTGTCCCTACATGACTGCCATAATATTCAATAGTTTAAATTATTCCAAAATTTAAGTAAGGTGAAAGATTAAAACCAGCATTTCTGTCTGTCAAAGTAAAGCATGATGAAGTAGGATTATTGTATAGGGTGTTTTTTTACATCAGCTGTTGGATAATTATTGCGATGCAAAGTAAAGAATCGCTTGTTAAGTATAACTTCTACAAGATGAGACTGCTCTCGACGGATCTGGTTGACGTAGTATGTGTGACGGCTTTCATTTTACCGTCATCATATTTATGTAAATCTACTACTCCTATACCATAATTACTAGCATCTGAAGCTAATACCATTTCTCGTTTTGGATCGTAGTACGCTAATGATAAGACAAACTTTAGTATTTTTCTTTAAACGTCTTCTGACAGTTATCAGTTCAATTCCACTTTACGCCTTTTTTAGGAAAACTATTCAGTGGACCTCTCCAATTCTGCATACTAGGTACATAAATGTGACAATAGCTAGTCCCAGAAAAAGCTTGTAATCGAGCAACCCTTGCTGAGGAAGGCTTATTCTTAATTCCATTTACCCACCACGGATCTGGTTAATAAATATTTTTGTCAATGGTTTGTCCTAGGTATTTGATTTTAGACAAAAAGAATGAATTAAAAGAGGTTAGATTAAAGGTTATAGCAAATAGTAACAAGTTTGAGATAATTTTTGATATATATATTTAAAAGTATGTATTATTTTGGCAGTCGGTAGTAATTAAATTACGTTGGTTTAATAAGTTAGTTTTGGGAAATTTAATTATATAAAATTTTCTTGTAAGTTAAAAAACATTTTTCATGTAACGATTTACATGTTATAGCTTTTGTTAATATCTTCCATTTTACTGTAGGAGTTTTACTCGCATCTTGCAATTGCCAATAATATAAGGAAAGTAAAGTTGAATTACTATAGATTTTATTACTGAAGAATAGTTTATACTGATACAAACGTGCCTTAAAAGTGTTTTTAGTACTACCAATATAATGTTTGATAATTGGATTTTCTGTAGTAAAGATGGTAGCTTGGTATACTATAGAATTTATTCTATGTTCAACAGAGTAGAATATGTGTTAATAAAAATGGTGGGTAATTTGATTTAGTATGCATGTAAATATGGTTAGCGTTATATTTTACGTACAGTATGTTATTAACTAAATTTAGAATAACATCTAGGAAATAAACTTTTTAGGTTAGTTTGTGAAATGAATTAGAGCTCTCTAGCTATTGGGCGCGTATAATGATATGCGCTAAAATGTTCCACCGAACCCCAGGGGTAGAGTCGCCGACTGACGTCATTTCGGTAATCCTGGGTAAAAAGCAATCGGAGTCTAACCGTACTGATGAGCTGTGATACGGCGAAACAGATCTGTTTGCGGATGACAATATATATATATATATATATATATATATATATATATATATAAAATCATATCACCCCGAGCGGTCGGTAACGCCACTGATGTGCAGGGGGCTACGTAAGAGTGAAAAGATTGGAAAAGAGAAAGCCGGAAACCACATCCTAAACAGGGAACAAGGGATGAGCCGCTTCGCCTGTTCAATAGACGTGGGTGGAGTGTGAATCGGGCGATAGTTTAGTCTATCTACTCCAATTGAAAAAAAAAAAAAAAAAAGTGTGAAAAGATTGGAAAAGAGAAAGCCGGAAACCACATCCTAAACAGGGAACAAGGGAAAGGTATGATGAATGAATTGTCATCTAAATTACGCAAAAAGGAAAATAACACTGAGATCTCATTTCAACAGAGATATTTACCAAAATTACACAAAAATATCTTGAAATATGAAAGAGTATATTTAATCAATAAAATCACCGTTGGCTTCAACTACAGCATCCATACGGCTTCGGAATCATCTACAACTCTTCCGGATATCGTCTCCTTGTTTGTAAATGCTTCCATAACCATGCCTTCAGTTCATCTTTGGTGTTACAAGGAATTTTGTTGCTCACTTGCTCAACTCAACTCCACACATCATAATCAAGGGGATGATGTGGACCGCAAAAATTGTCTGGCAGCTATGTCTGGGTTCTCTTGCTTGTGTAGCTTGGTCCTGAGTCCTGTTGCGAGACAAAGAATCCTCCAGCAGTCACCTTCTTGGCCCAAGGCAGAACTACTTCCTTTCTTGATGTAGGCCTCTGTGTTGAGTTTGAGGCCCTGTGAGAAGATGAATGGAGACATAACGTCGCCATCACTAGTGATCAATCAAAACAGCATGATGTTGACTGGATATATCATTCAATTCATTCCAAATCCTCTGTACTCTCCTCAGATTGACATCCATAACTTCTGAAATGTTCGTACTGGAGCTTCCGGCGCGAAGACAAAACAGTACAGCATGCTGTTTCCAAAATTCTGGCCTTGCTGTTCATCTCAACGTTCTTGACAGGCTCCAAAGGAGAATCTGTAATGCGATCACTCCTGATCTGGCAGCGTGACTCCAGCTACTTTCTCACCAGCGGGATGTGTCTTCCCTCTGTCTCTTCTACAAATATTTTCATGGCTTCTGCTCCAACGACCTTGGGCCACTGATGCCCACTTCACAAAAATTTACTCGAGCAACCAGACTGGTAACAAGGTCCCACCCTTATACAGTTAAATCTACCAAATGCAGTCGACACTTATACTTCATCAGCTTCTTTTCTTGCATTTCCCTCCTGTGCAACTCCCTTCCGTATAATTGCTTTCCTGATGGTTACAACCTCCAGGAATTCAAATGCAATGTCAATTTCTATCTCTTGTTCACTTGACTCCAGTTCTTCCCTAGTCCTTTCTACATCACCCCGTGTATCTTGTCTTCCTTTCAAACTGTAGCTTCGCAACTATCATACCTGTATTTCCATCCTTATGTTAACCTTTCTCGGACACCTTCTGCAACTGGTTCGTCTTTCTCTTCGCTCTCTTCCTGCTTAAATCTTCACTCCTCTCTTATGTAACCCTGCGCATCAGTGGCGGTACCGTCTTGCTTGGGGTGAAACGATTAAAAAAAGTGAATTTCGTCATAGAGCTTCTTATCTTAAAGACGATGCCTTTCTGACTCTAATACACTGTGCAGTCAACAAAATCAAAAACAAAGGATGTGCATGCGCGAAATAAAAAATATACAATTTGCTCATCGTAGCCTGTAGATAGATAGATAGATAGATAGATAGATAGATAGATAGATGATGAATAGACATAGATAGATAGATAGATAGATAGATAGATAGATAGATAGATAATGAATAGACAATGAAGAGACAAAGATAGATAGATAGATAGATAGATAGATAGATAGATAGATAGATAGATAGATAGATAGATAGATAGATAGATAGATAGATAGATAGATAGATAGATAGATAGATAGAATAGATTTAGATAGATAGATAGATAGATAGATAGATAGAATGAATGATGATTTAGATAGATAGATAGATAGATAGATAGAATGAATAGATTTAGATAGATAGATAGATAGATAGGCAGAATGAATAGATTTAGATAGATAGATAGATAGATAGATAGATAGATAGATAGATAGATAGATAGAATGAATAGACTTAGATAGATTGATAGATAGATAGAATGAATAGACTTAGATAGATTGATAGATAGATAGATAATGAACAGACAATGAATAGACATAGATAGATAGATAGATGGAATGAATAGACTTAGATAGATAGATCGATAGATAGATAGATAGATAGATAATGAATAGACATAGATAGAGAGATAGATACGTAGATAGATAAAAGGACAATGAATAGACTTAGATAGATAGATAGATAGATAGATAGATAGATAGATAGATAGATAGATAATGCTGAGTAACTAAATGACAAAATTGAAAAAGAATTCATGTAACTCTACGTTTTGTCCTTCAAAAGAACCTTCTTTTTTCTGTGCCGTGTCCCTTTATGAGGTAGGCGATCATAGCACTTTACATCTTTCTCTCCTTTGTAGCACTTATTAAATTTTGTCTTGTTGTTTCTCCTAAGCCCTGCTTTGCCAGCCATCCGCTCTAGATCATTAAGTATATCACTTGCTGGTTTCCTCTGTCCTTCTTACCCTCTATCTGCCCTGTGGGTATCAGATTCCCCAAGTCCTCTTTCTTCATTATGTATCCCAGGAAATTTAACTGTTTCTTCGTGATGTTATGTATAAGTTTTCTTTATGTTTCTATTCTCTCCAATACCTCGTCGTTGCTCACATCTTTGGTCTATGCTACCACCAGCATCCTTCTGTAGAACCTGATTTCTGTTTCGGAAGACAGATATCACGTAACAGTTTAGTACTCTTTTTGTGTCTCCAACGAAACTTTTCTGTCTCTTAATACTCTCAAACTAAAATAATATTCTTATTGATATAAGATATATATGTAGCCCACTAACAAAAACAATCCAGTTGATTTCTATTCGCATCACAATCAAAAAAGAAGAACCGGATTAATCACAGGATTAATAGGCTTTAAAATATGTAGCCTAGAATCAGTCAGTTGAGTGCCATACGTGATACACGTTTGGGCGATCATGTCTCGACAGAAACATGACTGACTGGGCAGAAGATTATCCCGCAGTAGGTTGCCATTGCTTTCTGTGGTAGACTGGTTGCCGACCAAGGCTATAGAACCCAATCTGTCCTGTTATTTAACCCATAACTGGAAGGAATAGACGGATTAATACCTTTCCCAAGGGTATTTGCGCGTAAGTGAATGCAATGAATTCAGCTGGAATTCGAACTCGGCTCCCGATTTCTGATTCCGAGCCGATATCCATTGCACCACAACGCACATCCTTATGTGAAAAAAAGAAATATACTGAGAAAACGTTTAGACTTCTTTACTATCCTCATCATTTCATCTTCAACGCTAGAAAACGAGCATAAAAATTCACAAAAACTAAACTCGACACCGGCAATAAAACTTCTAACAAAAATAACACAAAATTCATAATCTTACATTCTTTCTGCGAATCTTTAAAATAAATAATTTATTCTTCATACTAGGATTTAAAAAAAATAATAGTGGATTTAATTAGGAAGAAAGTAAATTCAACACTAATTCAAATGTCGGGATTTATCAAATAAATCGTTTACAATGCGAAAATGTGTGTATAGGAGAGACATTACGAGACGCAAGCGACCATATCTTCGAGCACAAAAGTTATTTACGTTTACACTACCATTCAAACTTGCTTGTAATACATAGCAACAAAAGTGGTCATAACTTTGATTTTACTAAGCTCACCTAAATTAAAAACAGAACGTAATTATTTAAGGAGAAAATACTTTGAGAGAATAATAATAACAATATTGCCAACTATAAACACACGTCAAAAACATTATATGACATAGCAAATCCATTCTTAAATAATATAACGTATGTTTATAAAAAACAAACGGGATGTACGTTAAAACGTTCCTAAATCAACATATACGAAGAACCAACAAACATAATTTTTATTACACACACACACACACACACACACACACACACACACACACACACACACACACACACACACATGATTACGAATATACATTATCATCTGATGCCATAATAGACAAATTATAATTTTTATACAATTACCTACATACAGCATTATTTACGGTTTTTTCAGGTAGGCTTGGAATACGTTAATTTCTTGAAAATTTGGATGGACGCTTTCTCCCCTACTGAATTAGGAACATCGCAAAAATCAAACATCACAAAAGTAAAAATGTCAGAATTTCTTTCTTTTTCTTCATATTTCAGTCTCTAACGAAGCTTCAGTAAAAGTAAAACATGTTAAATCGATAAACGTTTCTGCCGAGTTTGAATTACAGTTGAATACGTTGCATTCACTTACACACAAATATCCTTAGGAAAGGTATGAATCTGTCTTTTCTCCATCCAGCTATTCAAGCAGAACAGATTGGATTCTATAGTCTTGGTTGGCAACTAGTCTACTGCAGTAACAAATGGCAACTTACTGCGTAAAAATTTGCCTAGTCAGACATTTTTCGAAATGTATATGATTTCCCAAGCGTGTATCATGCATGGTACTTAACTGACTGACTGATTTATTCTTTATCGCATCATTCTGTCACATTCTTAGAAGTAGTCGACGGCTTGTAGTGATTTACTTTATTAAGAGTGCTTGATACTTAGTAGAGCATTATATATGGTAATATTTTTTTATTATAAGTTTATAATAAAAACATAGTTTACTGCAGCACAAGAGCCGTTGTGTTTCGGTACTATCTTATTAGCACTTCGTCAGGCAATGAAATATTTCACTGCCTGACGATGACGAGGCGCTAATAAGATAGTACCGAAACACAACGGCTCTTGTGTTGCAGTAAACTATGTTTTTATTATAAACTTATAATAAAAATATTACCATATATATATATATATATATATATATATCGCTCATTCAATAATGAATTAGAGCACTCTGGCTATTGAGCATGTATAATGATAATATACACGCTAAAAAGTCTGCCTTCTTCTATCGAGCGCCCATAGCTCTGAGGTAGAATCGCCGACTGACGCCAATTCGGTCAGGTTTCAATCCTGGGTTAAAAGCAATCGAAGTCTAACCGTACTGATGAGCTGTGATACAGCGAAACAGATGTCTGCGGATGACTATATATATATATATATATATGTGTGTGTGTGTGTGTGTGTGTGTGTGTGTGTGTGTGTGTGTGTGTGTTCCATGGGTAGATATGGACATACAGGGATAAAAGTTTGTGACTACGATTGAAATATGACTTGTTCAACTTTTTAATTGACACACGTACCTCCACATAAACATCACACATACACCGACATATATGTCGACAAAAATATATGCACAAAACCTTGTAAACGAAGCCTCTCCAGCTTCCTTGCACATCTATAGACATATTTAGATGCATTTAATGGATCTATAGATGGATAAGCGCGCGCGCACGCACGCACACACACACACACACACACACACACACACACAGATACACAAACAAACAAAAAACCTGTTAGCTCGGGGACAAGTGACACCTAGAGTAGCGCAGAGTTGTGGTGTCCTCTTTGACTGCATCTCCGCGCTTGTACTGATTTGGTCACCGGTCACGTGACTTTCTGCCAAGGATCGCGCCAAATCAAATGTCACGTGGTTAAGGCAAATACCAGAACCCAAAACGGGAAGCATTTTGAACTTTTGTTTTTGCACAAGTTAGTTTCTTGTTGCCATTCACGCCCTTCTGGACCCCCAGACCCACCTTGCCCCACTGCCACACGCACACGAGGACTCAAGCGCACACTAAAATATAACATTGGCTTTGATATATAGCTACATTCACAAATTATATATATATATATATATAAGGAATTAGTGTATTTATTTTTAATCCGTCATTTTTATTAATTCAGACGTTATTCTAGTTGATAGTCGTATTTGAAATAGACGTCTCATTTTTAGAATAGTACATATTACGCAGAAACATGGTAGAGTAATGGAATCGGATTAAGGAATTAGAGAACCACGTTCGAATTCCAGTCGAGTTTGTTACATTTCACTTTTATACTAATATGTATCCATCTCTTCTCCATCTCTTCTCCCAGCTATGGGTAAATAGCGGGACAGATTGTGTGACATAGCTTTGGGTGGCGTACGGTTTAGAGGAAGGGCAACTCTGAAGTTAAAAGCTGCGGAGGGACGTTTGGGAACTTTATGGCATACTCTGCACCTACATACAGTTCTCTGTATTCGGCGATTCCAAAATGAAGCCTTCACCACTATGATTAACAGAGGGAGATCTTATTAGTGACGATTGACACTGCGTTTAAAATTTTGAAAATTCTAGGTGACAATGTAGGAAAAAGTCGTAAGGGAGTTTCAAAGGTGGGAAGCGTGCCGTAATGCGCCTTTCCTATGCTTTTTCTACAAATAATTACAGGTTAATTCTTCTGGCGAACTTTTCTTTATGGTTCTTAGATTTTATGAAATCAAGCGCAGTACCAGATTGGCGGTTAGGTTCCGTCATTTTACAGTTGAAATGGCTAGATGTAACTATATTTCCCATGCAGTTTCCTCTTTCCTCTTCTTGCTTCCAACTCAACTTCACAAATTTAAATGCAATCGTTATTTTCTGTTTTTACAATTCTTGTTCTTTTATTGTCCTCTCTCCTTAATAGCATTTTTCTCATATTCTCTAATCGTCAGTAACCCATCATATCTTAGTGGCTTCATTGCCTTGCTTGGAGAGGAATTATATATAAAGAGGTAAGATCCAAAGAAGAATCAGCTATGTTGTTGGCTCTAATCTGGTAACTCAACTTCAGTCACATACCCACCCTCACAAGTTTGCAACTATGTGCCTATTTATAAATAGTTCATGATAATTGTTCAAGTGAGGACTTCGCTTATCAGTTCACAGTTCTATGCTAACAGTTTATCTCCTCGAACCTCTCGGATGTGGAATTCTCTTCCTGCTCTATGGTTTTCAGACAAGTTTAATTTAATTGCAATATCAATCGTCATGTCTTCCTGATTACTCTTTTCTCTTTCTACTCATTAATGTTACAGTTCCAAATTCTTCTACACCCTGTAACCCTTTGTATTTTAGTGGCTTCATTGTCTTGCTTGTGGTTATACCGATTAAACACACGCACACACACACACACACACACACACACACACACACACAAATATATATATATATATATATATATATATATATATATATATATCAAACTGTAGCATCTTTTCTCTAATGTTAAATATTTTATTAAATATCAAAATATGACTTTCGCCCGCAAGTGACTTGGAGGAAAGAGTATTTAAATCTATACCTGAGCTACTCTTACAGACAGAGAAATAAAGTATACAGAAGAAAAGACCCATTGTTCAATATATATATATATATCATTAAAAATGATGTACAACAATGTAGCAAAGGCGGAAAGAGAGACTGCGTAAAAAAGGAAGAATGACTTGTAAACTTGTAAACTATACATCCTATTCATATGTATATGCAAAATTAATAGCCTTGTAAATACGCATAAATTTTCAGTTAAAAAAAATGATTAGTTGTGTCCGGGACAAATTCGCTTTCATGGGACGACATTTCATCATTTCGCATTTCTGAACATTCGTTTGCAAAGTTGTAGCAATTATTATTATTTGTGACCACAGGTCTTTAAGTTGTGATAAAGACTGGGTTGGGTGAAAACTGAGTTAAGGGCGTTGAATAATAAGTCAGCTACCTCAAATGTCCCTCAAATGATTTAGCGACACCAGGAAGAAGTTAAATCGGTGTTAAGCAAATAGGGAAAATCTAAGGGTGGTAATGATCAGAAAAGCCTGGAAATAAAACAAAATAAAATTTGTGTTTAACAAAATTTTTATTGAATATTTCATTAAAAAAAAAGCTATTAGTTGTTTCGACACAGTTTAATTTCATGGTTCCTGTGAGAGAGTCTGAACAATCAGTGCAAACAGCCTTGAAATCTTCTTTAAGTCGGTTTCGTTATGTTTAGATGCTTTGTGAATTTATTTCATGTCGAAAGATTTATTTATGAGACGTGAGTCTATAAATAAACATTGGTCGAGTCTGTAGTGTTTATCGTCAAATATTGGTCGAGTCTATGGGCAAACATTAATAGAGTCTGTAGTTGAGTTTCTCGTCAAACATTAGTTGAGTCTGTAACTAAGGCTAAAAATTAGTCGAATCTATACTTTTTAAGTAAACCTTGATCAAGTTTATACTTGAGTGTGTAGGCACATATTAGTCGAGACTGAAGATGAGTCTCTCATCAAACATTGGTCGAGTCTGTACTTGAGGCTCTAGGCAAACTTTGGTTGCGTCAATACTTGAGTTTGTAGGCAAACATTGCTCGAGCCTATAGGCAAACATCGGTTGCGCTTATCTAATTTTATAAGTTGTTATAAACGGGGTGTTTGTCTCATAACTAAAATGCCTTAATTTACACAGTATGATTTATGGTCCGTGGACGAAAATGGGTGTTTGTGTGTGCAGCACGTGGAAAAATGCATGAAACGAAAGTAGATATCTACTTACGGTTGACTGGAAGATACATTTATTTTGCGTGGAGAAAATTACAAAATATGTACATGCACAATCAGTCCCAAGTTATCGGGTTGTGTGTCACAAGCATTAGGGCAGAAGAACATACATGCGTTCTTTAACCATTGACGGCCATATTCCAAGTCTGTTCCCTCATGCGTCCCATGTCTGAATGTGCCGTTGATCACGTGACTCGTGTGTACCCACTTTCAGAGGTAAAAAGGGAGGTACTCTGTTTGGGAACAGGAAAGGGCTAATTCCCTTGGAATATGTTTTATTCGTCCTAACATAAGTAAACATTAATTGAAACTGTATTTCAGTATAAAGGTCAATATTGGTCACCTACCAAGTCTGCAAGCATCCACTTGTTCGGTGGTTACTTTTAGTTGGACTGTAGTGGATATTTTGCATTGGCATATTTTTATGACATGGGGACTAGATAATCAAACAAATATATTTGATCTCCCATGCATCTGTCCGTCTTGCAGAAGTATAAAGGTACTATCAAAATTGGAGATTTTCGTCTCTAAAAATTGTTTTGCAGTCGCTGATGAATTATATATCACCGAGCCAGAAAGAAGGCTTAGGGGTAGGCTCTAAGACTGATGTCAGTAGGTCGAGTTTCTATCCCGGCTGGAAGCAATCGAATGTCTAGCTATATATATATATATATATATATATATATATATATATATATATATATATATATATAAGGTGTCTTTGTGTTTCATGGGTAAAACATTGTACCGCATTGGTTATTCAACAACTAGAGTCGAGATTTACCTATCTGAAATTTCTGGTCTTTGCTGTGGACGAGATTAGGAAGAATACAACCAGGTAGCTGATGGCGCTCCCGTGAATTATTCTGAAAATAAGGATGAATATGTTTTTGCATTTTGAAAAGAATTATTATTTTTTAAGGCGTTACAGCCTAGTTGGTTATTTGTTTTCGTTATTCTTCAACGGCTGAATACATGATTGGTAGAGCTCGTAAGTGTATGTCTGTAAGCCGAATAAAAAAAAATCAGTGTATTGTGACTTTCTTTGTCTTCCTTCTGAAGATATTCATTACTACAATGATCATTGGGCAGAGGTATTTCGTACCTGTCACGTACAGATGGCCATTCATTTTGGGAGAATATGACACCTCATCGTAAGATTTCATGCCAGGGTGGAGATAAGCAAGTGTCAGACTCATTCATCCTCGACGAAATACCATAATTCTAGTTTCTGCGTGACGTTAAAATTATAAAAAAGAGAAAATTAATCTATTCAACTATAGTCTTTATATATGACATGGCGTTGCGGACCAAGGTTTGGCAAAACGTTGAATGAATCTCCTCTAATGGTCAGATAGACCCAAGGAGCTAATATCAGATTATCCTGCAGCCGATTCAAAATAATATCTGGAAACAGAAAAAGCTCCTATTTTACGATAGTTCTTTTTTTCTGCTCTAACCATGCATGAAGGGCAGTTTTCCTGATAGACTAAATGTTTTGATATCTCTTTTTCGTCTGTCTCGGCAGTTGTAAAACAATCTCTGAAAAAAGTAACAAACTCCGATTGTACGATAATACTGATTTTCTGTCCTCACCTTGCAAAAAGAGCAGCTTTCTTGCGAGAACAAATTTAGCAATGCCAACCTTCCGTCTGTGTGCGTAACAGCTAATTCAAAAGATGTTGCAAAACAAATTGTGGAAGCAGAAAAAAAGGCCTTATATTTTGATAGTGTCTTTTCCATCTTCTGCTCTGGCCTTGCAAGAAAGAAAATTTCCCCAGGAGATTATGACCATTTTTTCTGTCTCGGCGACAGTTGATTCAGAAAACCAGTAACAAGTTTCGATTTTATAATAATATTTTTCTGCTCTCACGCCGCAAGCAGGAGAGTTTGCCTGGGAGAGCAAATGTAATGATGTCACCCTTTTTTCAGCGGTTGCAAAACAATCTTTGGAGACAGGAAAAAGCTCCAATTTTATGATAGTGCCTTTCTATTTCTGCTCTCGCCCTGCAAGAAACACAGATTGCCTGGGAGACCAAATATAGTGATGTCGCTTTTTCGTTTGCTGGACAGCTGATTCAGCAGTGGTTGAAAACAGGAAAAATCTTCGACAGTGCCTTTTTACTTCTGTCATGCAAGAAGGACATTTTCCCTGGGAGACGAGAGAGCAAGAATTTCCAAAACAATATCTGAAAACAGGAAAAATCTTCGACAGTGCCTTTTTACTTCTGCCATGCAAGAAGGACATTTTCCCTGGGAGACGAGAGAGCAAGAATTTCCAAAACAATATCTGAAAACAGGAAAAACTTCCGATTTTACGATAGTGCATTTTTGTTCAGCCCTGCAAGTAAGGCAGTTTGCCAGGGAGGCTAAATATTGTGATGTCTTATTTTCGTCGGTCTCGGTGGCAGATAATTCAGCAGCGGTTGTAAAACAATCCCTGGAAAAAGTAACAAGCTTCGAGTGTACGATAGCACTTTTTTCTGTCCTCGCCCGGCAAAAATGACAGTTTCCTTGGGAGAGCAAATGTAGTGATGTCTCTCTTTTTTCTATCTCGGCGTGAGCGGATGCAGTCGCTGTTGTAATACAATATTTGGAAACCGGAAAAGCTCCGATTTTATGGTAGTGACGTCTTTCTTTTGTCTTCCTCAGTGGCAGATGATTTGATAGATGTTGCAAAACAATCTCTGAAAACAGGAACAGATCTCCGATTTTATAATAGTACATTCCTTCTTCTGCCCTCGCCCTGCAAGTAGGGAAGTTTTCCTGGTCGTCCAAGTGTAGTGATGTCTCCTTTTTGTCTGTCTCTGTGATAGCTGATTTAGCAATGGTTAGACCCAGAAAAACTCCGGTTTTATGATAGTTCTCTTTTTCTTCTACTCTCGCACTGTAAAAACGACAGTTTGCCTCTTAGACCAAATACAGTTAAGCTTCCATTTCGTCTGTCTAGGTGACAGATGTTTTCACTGTAAGTGAAATCGCTGATATATTCCTTTTTCATATAATATGTAACAAATCAAATGAGGCACACATGTATGTACCACGGTAGACAACTTCATCTGATATATTAAGTGACATCGGGTCGACACAAAATAAGTGTAAATCGTGGAAAATTAATGTTTGTAAAGTGCACAAGTATTAGTAGAGATGAACATTTGTACTGATGTAAATCACAAGGAAAATTTCTGTGTAACAGAAATTTTATTGATCATTTCACTTTTTCGACGTAACTTAATCTCTTGAGCCGTAGTGATCATTAGATAACAGGGACGATCGGCTCAAACAACATTAAATTCTTGCTTAATGGATGTCAGATTTTAAGATTTAGGTTCGATTTGTGTCGGAACTTTGGATTTTACGACATCTCAGCCATTGTTGACTTGATGTCTAAAACTGATTTTGTTTTAATTGTCCATATGAAAACATGGTTTGAGTTTGCATTCCGATGAAAAGGCGTATAGTACTCACCTACCAAGTGTGCACGCATCCTCTTAGTACGTATGTCTTTTTGGGTTGTTGTATTTTAGGCAAAATAACCAAAGGTATAGAAACATACACTGTCAGCGAGCAAAGTGATGTCCATCGTCTTTTTAGATAAGAAAAGCAAGCGTTTTCTCGATTTCCTCGAGGCCAGAAAAAACAAAAAAAAAACAAAAAACAAATGCTCTGACCAATACATTGCAATGCTGGCCCAGATTAACGTCTGTCAGTTAAGTGCCATACGTGATACACATTTGGGCGACCATGTCTCGAAAGGGCCATGGCTGACTGGGCAAAAGGTTATCACGCAGTAAGTTGCCATTACTATCTGCGGTAGATTGGTTGCCAGCCTAGGCTATGGAACCCAATCTGTGCTGTTATTTAACCCATAACTGGAGGGAAGAGACGGATTAATACCTTTCCCAAAGAAATTTGTGCGTAAGTGAATGTAAGGAACTAAACTGGAATTCGAATCCCCGATTTCTCGTTCCGAGTCTATAACCACTGCACCACAACGCACATCCCCAGACATTTTCTAGTAATAAAGACTATCGCTCCAGGCTATAATTCATCAAACCTTTTCGTTGTAAATGCTCTGTCCATTCAGAGACGTAGGCGACAATGGCTTCCTACAGATTCCGTCTCTGAAGTGCCATGAAAAGATAGTGGGATTGGTTCTAGTTGCCTTCCTCAGAGGTTTGTGTTCAAAGTTGTTCTTCAGATAGAGTGGTCGTCATCCAAATCTAAAGATCGCAATTACTATTTAATCCATTGCAGCGAGTGGAGAAGAGGTAAATTTGTGCCTTTCCCAAGTGTATTTTTTATCATTTCACTCCAACTAAGGCTATAATGCCATTAGGACGCAGGGGATTAAAGGGAGAATAAGAAGACTTTAACGAAAAATAGTTGCAGAAAAGAGCAATTAAAGAACAGGATTTTGGAAGACAGAACTTGGCCAATGACATGGTACGAAATCTTTTGAAAATTGTAGGGGCCAAAGAAGCAAGAAATTGTAAAGGAATAGTGCGAAGAAAGAAACTGTTAGAATAGAATTATCAGTTTCGTCTAGGTAGTTCATCTGTAAAACGGTGAGACCTAATTACCAATCTAGTAGCACGCCGCAACTTCTACTCCAACAGTTTCTTTTCTCGTACTTTCCGACTGTGGAATTCTCTTCCACATGACTTCTTCCCCGACGGCTACAATCTCCAGGAGTTTAAAATGTAAGGTCAATAGACACCTAACACAATAACTCGCTTCCATTCTTTCAAACACTCTTCCCATCCTCCCAACTACCTATCACCCCCCTTCTGACATTTCCTATATCTAACCACTCTTTCTATTTACCTTCCCCTATGTAGCCCCAAGCGCAATAGTGGCAGTGGAATGCCTTGCTTGGGGTGAAACGATTAAAAAAAAAACAGAACCCCCCCCCACAAAAAAAAAACAAAAAAAAAACGCTTAAATTCATGAAGTCCAGTCATGAAAGAGAACAACTCATCCGAACAATGACCATGAAAATATTTGTAGAAAAGAGAAGCCATGTCATGTCGGTGAGAAAGTAATCGAAATCGAGATGCCAGTTCAGGATCTATTACATTGCAGACCCTTCTTTATATTTTGTCGAGATTCTCCAGATATACGACAGAAGCCCCCAACCAGCAGTATTCAATGCATGGTAGATTTATAAAATGTGTAAGATGGATTCTAGTGAGAAAAATTATCTGCTGGACCAATTTTCCTAGTGGTAGACCGAGCAATTAATTTAATATAATGACTTCACTTTATGTCAGTGGCAAACGTGAGCCCGAGATAGATATGTATGCTAGATTGCTTAAATGTTCTGTTATGATTAAATGAAAACAGTTTTTTGGGAGGAAGAATTAAAATTCATAAGCCATTTTTTGCCCCTATCTAACCACTGATTGGGGTTTCTTTTCGAAAGCAGTTGCCAGTTTGACTTTGTCAGGTCTGTAGGACTTGAGGGAAATGAACGCACCAAAACACACGCGCATACTTATAGAATATAGCAATCAGCGTATAAGGCGACCTTTGGGTAAGACGAGTTAAAAAATATAGCAAATTTCCATGAATTTATCCTATACCTGTAGTATAAGACGACTGCTTATTGATTATATAAAGATAATATTAGAAATGTTGTTACTCACTGAATCTTTAGAAATTCAAAATAAACGAAATGACAAAACCGATTTAATATCATAGTTTTTTCTACGTCCTTTAAAAGGGAAACCATTTTTTGTTTACTCTTTATCATTTGGTCTCTTACGAATATCGATTCTTCTTCTTCTCCTTTTTCTATATCTAAACAGTTACAAACAGCCTGGTGTACTAATGGCCATATACTTATACTCCATCGACAATCACAAAATGCATCTAATAACAGTATGATAATGTAAGATAATAGTGCAACATTCCATTGCTGTGAACGCAGTTATAACTCGATGTTTGCTTTTTATCAGCTGAGCTTGCATGGATACAAGTTGACTTCATTGACATGGAATTATTTTACAAATAGGCAATTTATTATGAAGTTATGCCAGTAATGAGATAGAAATACTTTATTATTTTTATTATAAGTTTATTTGATGATGTGAATATTTTCATGTACGTTTGTAATATAACAATCTGGCCCCACCTGAGGAAGTGATGCAAGCGATGGTGTTTCCTGTCGGTGAAGGGGGCGGCGAAGCGACAAGACAGGTGTTTGTGAAATACATCCTGTCGAGGCCGGAGCGGATGTCGTTTTGACCTTATTTCCGACAGCGGCGGAAATGGCTACAGAGGCAAACAGATCAGGTGTCTCTTAGAATTACGTGGGCGTTGCGTGGGCGAGGCAAAACCGGAAGGAAAGTCCCGGTTCTAGAAGACTATATAAAGACCTCGACACACGGATTCGCCAGCAGAGAACGGCCAGTGGAAGCAGAGAGACACCACAGACAAGACTACACTCCCGTCGACCATTCTATGTGCGCTCTCACTCTCCTGTTCTCTATTCCACACGGTTCGTCGTCATTAATAAAAATATAACCTTATATTTTTATATATGCGTGTTTGTTGTTTTGTCGTCGTACGGCGATATATAACACGTTATTGGTTATCGCACAGAGACCGAGGTTATCTTACTGACAAACATCACTCAGAATTGAATGTTTCTTTTTTAGAATTGTACTATAGGATACTCTTCACTAATTTTTAAGCGTGATTTTGTAGACTTAAATATTGCCATACGCGGAAATATGTGTCATGTGTATAATGTAAATTCGGTGATAATGAATTTAAAATAATCATTAAAAATCAGGTCAAGTGGTATTGTCAATGGTCAGACAAGTGTTACCTAGAGATTGTAGTTACTTAATGAATAGTATAAATACAATGTTAATTGTTGTACCGTAAAAATGCGATGAAAATCAAGCAAGATAATATTGTCATGAACTGAGGGAAGCACTAATTTATCTACCGACTAGCAGTATAGCCCGGCGTTGTTCGGGTGTTATGAAAGCTTTAAAACTAATCCAACGTCCTGGAGCTCAGACTCATCCTAAAGAATATTTGTGTGAAGTTTAGTGAGAATCGGATAAAAATTGTGGATTTGTATAAAGGACATACAGATAGATAAACAGACACACACACAGACATCTTGCCTTTAATATATATATATATTATCAATTTACTGCACTATTGTAAGAACTGTAACCTTGAAACTTCCGAATATCGTTTCTTATGTCTTTGTCTATGAGTGTATCAAATTTGATTAAAATCGGACCACTCCTTCTATAACCCGATTTTTTCGAATATCGATTTTCGATATTTATCGGGGGGTACCTCGACACAAAACCTAGCTAATAACACTCGCAGACGCTTATAGTACAACTGTGTAAATTTTCAAGAAAATCGGTTCAGCCGTTTCGGAGTCTATAGGTAAGGGACACACACACAGACACATACACACACAGAGACTAAGTTCCATTTATAAATAAGTTTACATGTGTTGTAATGTAAAAATGAGGCACCTGCTCTAATTCAACGACACAAGTGACAGAAACAGACACACATAAACAAATGCGTACTCCTTACATAACTATTTCTATCGATGAGGTGGTTGAAATATAACTCCCTATTTTATACATGAGAGTCCAGCCAGGAGTCCTGACTTAACACTCTGTGACTTTTTCTTTGGGGTTAGTTAAAGGATCAAACCAATACTCTGGAAGAACTCCAAGGGCGAATACAAAAAGTTATGTCTTCCATCCCACAAGAGTTCCTGGTGACATCAGTTGACGCGATACCTGGGTGGCTCACGAATCTACTAGCAAAATCAGGTGTCCATATCGAATTTTAAATAAAAACTCATGCTAAACACTTTCCTTTCATATCCTTTTCTTTTCACAATTATAATTAATAAATAAATTATAAGTATTTTAAAAATGGGGAGTTACTTTTCAATCACTCTGTATATAGGTGTATAAATATCTTACTCTCTGCATGACTAGGAGCAAAACAATCTGATCAGAGACCGAGGTAGACATTGAAACACACACACACACACACCAATGTATATGTATTTATGTATGCTGTCTGATATGAATAAGCGTTATTTAAGACAAACTCAAACACTAACATATTTGTTTAAACGTAAGGTTCATATTACATTCTGAATAAATTTAACTCTGACATGTGATGCTTCGTCCATTCTGACGTGAAGTCATATTCACAATGTTAGCCTAAATAGGTTACTGGTTCTACCAATAAGCGCACTGACTGTATGAACCCACTAGTGGGCACCTACAGTAGCACGATGGTGAGCAAGCCATTTCTCGCATATCTCGCACTTGCGGTGTATTATGTCTGGTACCCACTGAGGGGGATACGCGGTCGTTGTGCCATACAAAGCTTAACAGCTATTAAATTCAGTATTTGAGAAAAAAGTATGGCAGACCAATTCACAAGTGCTCCCAGACTATAAACTTTGCCAGAAAGTAATTATTAACATTAATGTACCATGATTTATTATAGGTGGGCGTAATCTACTCAGAACCAGGAATTAATAGTTGAAATTCCTCGGACATAATGAGGAAGGAGGAATTGGAAAACCAAACCATCAAGGAATATATTTAAAACAAGAAAGACAGGGAAAGCCACGGGCTACTTAACCGACGAGCTTGTTTGAATGGATCGCGGAACGAGGGAAGGGAACTGCTAATGGTCAGAAGGTATAGGACATTATAGAGAGCCATGTTCGCCTATATCCCGAAGAGACGAGGAACAAAGAAGAAGAAGAAGAAGAAGAAGAAGAAGAATTTATTTTCAGCGCTACCATTTCTTTCTTAAAAAGAAAAACCCTTCGATCTGATTTCAATCATATCTGGAAGACTCAATGTGATGTGTGTGGCACAGTGTTACAAAGATGAGGTGTCCAGTGAGGATCGAAAGAGTTTACTTTCCCATCCATCGTTCTACATCAGATGATCATTCTTATTCACTTTATATTTAATCGATAAGAAGGACGTTCCATTCGGGCAAAATCTTACCAAGAATTGCTGATTTCTAGAATAGATTCCCGAGTGAGTGCTTTCTCGACTACTAGAAATTTAGTCTCTTCAAGTCTTTGGTAAACCGTTATTATTCCTACATATTCTCATAATCTACAATTCTTGAGTCGATAAAACAACTCCATTTAGTAATGCACTAGCTTACGTGGATCTTGGGCCTTGTATCAAGTGATCAGTAGGGTAATTACTACCTGTCTGGCGTGGATTTATTCATCCAACCACGGAAACGGAAACGCCCGAGCGCGTGCACACACACACACACACACACACACACACACACACACACACACACACACACACACACACACACACACATATATATATATATATTTATGGTTAAATAAACAAGAGGAAAACTGTATTTTAAATCGCCTACGCGTTTCGTCCTGTGATGGACTTTATCAAGGCAAAAAGACGAAATGAGCTTTATTCTAAATTACGTATCTATAAACAAACAGTGTTGGCAACCACAAAGACGCTCACAAATCATTTCAAAAGATTAACAGAATATTTTAATTTTTAGAATTCCTTCATGTGTAGTGCAAAGTCACGAGATGTTAAAATGAAGTGAATTCGACCGTTTTCTTTGAACTTTTTATTATGTATGTTAGTCTGTTTTAGTATAATTTCCATAAGTAAAGGTGAGACTGGGAAAAATCCGGGGCGCAAATTAATGTTTTGGTAGCAATGGATGGCGGCGCTTTCGAGAACTTTTCTTCTGAATAAATTGTTTACTCTTTTTATTAGTGTGGCATTTTTAAAATCGAAATTGTGGTTGAATTTATTTCTGTGAATCACTAATGCATTTGTTCGGTTATTATTATTGATGTCTCTTTTGTGTTCATATATACGTTTTTTTTTTTATATTTCTACTTGTTTCTCCGATGTACATGGAGGAAATATATATATATATATATATATATATATATATATATATTTTCTAAACTTATGCTGTTAAATATAAGAGACAATGAATATCTATTATGTTTAATCATGAGCCGTTCTAAACGTCGTATTTTTGCATTAATTTCAGTTGAAAATAAAGACAAAAATTCTCCAACATTTGGATAATTATTTATTGGTTTTCTTCTAAGCTTTCGGCTCACATGAGCCATCTTCAGAGAGGTTGTTTAAACTGAAATATTATAAGATCCACCATCACCGACGTTTTTATTTTGTGTTGACATAAAACTCCGCTTGGCAACGGCAATAGTTACCAAAAATAATAAACGCAGTTCTTAAGTTTGCGATGCGGTTTTATGACGTCACACGCTGGATAGCCCGAAATGACAACAAAACCATGTAGTCAAATATATAATTTTTTAATTTTTCTAATTAATTCTAATTCTTTCCCCTCTATAACCTCTATACTGTTTATAACTTTTAAACTCTCCTCTCTCTGTGGTCTCCCTAACTCCCCTTCTATTTATCTATTGCTTCTTTTTATATACGGCTTATCTGTGCTTTTTAAAAAACAATTATATTAATTCTTCATATTATTGTCTTAAGGTTGATATTCGGATTTCATTTTTATATAACTTCTTCCCTTTAAGAAAAAACATCGTCCACCACTCCCTGACCCTTATCTCAAAAGTTGTACTTCCGACACAAACTCAGTCCACGCTGGTGTTGACAAGACGGACGATTGACATCTACCGAAATAGACTATTCCCAATATCAGGTGATTCGAAATTTATTGTTTATTATATATATATATATTGTGCGTATTTTTACGTAGGTAAGTCAATAAGTTCGTAGCATAATCATAAAATGCATTTATTTTATAGAAGTATTTAATTATGTATTTTTAATTATTTCACCGTAAGCAAGGCGATAAAGCCACTAAGAAGCAATGAGAAAATTTTATTGAAGATTGTAAGTGGCAGGGAAGGCTGTTTTTTTAAGTTGATGGAAGGCTGTTTCATAGGCTTGAAATGCGGGAAATGCGAGAAAAGAAGCTATTAGAATAGAAATTACGGTTACATCGGTTAATAGTAAAATAGTGAGATATCATGTGGTCGAATTACTAAGAAGATGTTCATACGGACAAGTATTTATAAAATTTGACATCGCTTCGTTTCTTTGTCAATGCACTTAGCCCAACTTAATCACAATATTGTACAGCATGAATTTCAGCCAAAAGTTTAGACAATAATTGAATCTAGCTATGAAGTTATTGACACATTCTCGTAAATGTGTACCTTGTATAAATCTATAAAATCGAGCAAGTTATTGAGACTCTAAGGCCATGTGTCGACATGTAAAGAACTGACAAGAAGGATAAACGTAAAGGAACGAAATGATTGAAATGACCGACGGACGGCTCAGAATGACTGCAGAAATGATCACAGTCAAGATGAAAGATTATTTAGGCAAATTATGTCCATATCAAAGCATGAACGACCTCATCGTATTCGACGTCCTCAATACCTTTCACAAAACCTCGTTTACCGCACGAACACGTGTACAACTGACGTGCATTCTTTCCGATAAACTTCACTCGGCATAGCAATTCATTTTCATAAAAGCATTTGAAACTGATACGTAGTTCAAATTTTGACCTGAAACGTTTTACGACACGCCAGAAAAAAATACATGCTAACTTTAAGCAAAACGAAATATATATAATGTGGTTTGACTTACAAAATAAGCCCAGTGTCGGTATCTGATAAACACCTCTTTTACGTAGACACACACACACTCTTTTGGAATTTTTACTTATCAATCCGATAGATTATTTTTAGTGGATACTCATATTTTTGTAGAAGCCCTGTTTATTTCTAAAACGATATATTTATTACTTCCATCTAGCGACTTGAATATTCGAGAAATCTTATGAAAGAAAATATGCGATCTCCGCAGGATTCGAACCTGCACACCCTATACAGAAAAAATCGTCCTTATACATACATACATACACTACCGGCCATAATTATTAGACCACCCCATTGTCTTGAAAAAATGATGTATTTCATACTATTTTTAGTATTCATTGCCAAGTGAATAATTATAAATGAAAATAGAATGGTTCTTTTGTCAATACTGCGCAATAACATGTGCATCAAATGAATTTATAAATATTTAATAAATACCTATATTGTAATTTCATCATTGAAAGAATGAAGAAAATTTAGAGTGATTCGGACGAGTTCATATTTGCTTCCTTGCCTTGTAAAATTTTGCAAAATAATAATAGCAAAAGAGCCATTCTGTTTTCATTTAGAATTATCCACTTGGCAGTAAATACTAAAAATAGTATGAAACACATAATTATTTTAAAAAACTGGGGTTGCCTAATAATTATGGGCAGTAGTGTACATACATACATACATACATACATACATACTCCCACTTTCTTTCTCTCTCTCTCTTTCTCTGTCCCTCTCTCTCTCTCTCTATATATATATATATATATATATATATCTATATATATATATATATATGATTATTTAATTACTTAGGTTTTGGTAATAATTAAATTAGGTCAGTTAACATTTGTATTAAAAAGTGTTCAATAAAATTATATTTTAGAACTTTTGAACATTTTTCATCTGTAAACAAGTTATATTACGCAAACCAGGTTTCTACCATCTGATGTCTTCAGGCGATTTGCAATAAGTTATAATCACATGAAGACACCAGCAGATTGTAGAAGCTTTTTTGTTGCGTAACATAACCCTTTTACAAATTATATATATATATATATATATATATATATATATATATATATATACTTGTTGACAATAGATACATAATAGCATCATCCACATGCAAAATAAGATTAAAAGTAATGGCGACATTACTAATAAAAAAGAAAAACCTACACTTAATAGCATCAATTATGAACACGGTCACAACGTTCTTACCGTGTTTGGAACTTAGCATACGCATGACTCTATATGCATAAACTTTACACATATTTATGTACAAGTAAAAAACAAAAAAAAAACTCCTGATTATGGCTAAATGTATACCCGAAAGCGCTCTAAAATACAAAACCTTTGGACAATTCTTATATAATTTGAGTTCTGAAAAGAAAAAAAAAATCGTAAGAACACATAAAAAATTATATAAAAACTTAATGATAATACCTTGCCTGTCATTTTTATTGAAACCTTCATAAAAGAAAGATTGTTTCCGAAATATACACTATATATATATATATATATATATATATATATATATATATATATATATCAATTTTGTTAGACAAACTGAACTTATTTGAGCACCCGATGTGAATAAGCAGACAAGTGTTACCTACTATACCAGTGTTCTATTATGTTGGGCAAAACACACAGATACTACACTGAGTCTTGACAGAAAGCGGGGGAGCAGAAGTTTGATACTAGGCTGAGGAGTACGGATCCATCCATAAATAATATCGTTACTTTTTATGTTTACTCGGTTGCTATAATTTTTGGTGGAGATATTTTGGATGTCAGACGTTTCAATGTCCACTGAGTATTTTGCCAGTTTTCATAACATATTAAAAAACCCAACGAATGCCTTGAAGTTTACACGATTTTTCTGCTTCGTCTCTTTTTCTCTCACTTCCACCTCACGCAGGTATAGACACTGCACATTACACTACACACACACACACACACACACAGACAATTATATATACACATAAAATTGTATATACACCCACACATACACAAACACACGCACAGACACACAAAAAACATACATGTACACACATATACATACGTATACACATACATACACGCAATCTTTAGGGAAATAAGTTTTAGCACGTGTTTGGTTTATCGATTTTGTTCTGTTTTCGTCTCAAGAGAAATCTTTCTTCGGAGTTTTCGTTTATTGCTTTTTTTTACATTTTTTTTTTTATTTATTTTTTACAGATGGCATCAAATCTTTTCTATATTCCTTGTTTTACTTTCAGTTCCGACGATTTCGCGTTTTTTTTCTTTCTCAAGAAAATCCCTCCCGCTTTTTTTCATTTGTCTTCTTCGCCATTTTTTTATTCCTACTTTTTAATTTGTCCTTTTTAAAAACAAAACAAACTTCCATTCCTCCGCCACATTCCTTTATTTTTTTTAATTATATTTTATTTATTCTAGCACAGTACCCATAAAAAATGAAAGGATTATTTATGTTTGGATTGGCCTAGTTTCAGAACATCTGTGAGCTCCCCTTAGGATCAAACAACTTTCCAACTCTGTGCATTGGAAACGAACAACAATTAATAAATAAATAGAAGAAACTACTTACACTATTTACATTGTTAGGACTTTTATCCTCATCTTTGATGTCATATTCACTTGGTTTCGGCAGCTGTAAGCTTCGGCTTTCTTCAGGTGATTGAAATTTCTCATCGAAATCTTCATTTAATCCATCGAGGCAGACTGGTCATACCTCTTCATTATATCTCAGTTTCAGTTATTTCCTTTTCAGTAACTTAATCACCTGAAGAAAACCGGAGTGTACAAACGAAACGTCGTGAATATGACAACAAAGATGAGGACAACAGTCCGAGCAATGTTGATAGTGTAAATAGCTACAATACCCCATCTCAGAAATATAGACACAAATAAAGTAAAATAACTTGAAAAAAAGAAAAAAAGAAAAAAAGGTTATCCTGGTTTTGAAGATTTCTCTTTTAGTGCAGCACTTTCCCGTTGTGCAAAAGGTGGAAACCAGTCTAGTCTGACACATTCATTAGATTGTTCACGGTGATTTGCTAAGTTTTGCCCCGGACATCATGTGATATCCTACCCACGGTGGAATTAAATATTGGATTAATGTAGAGTATTTGCGTACTAAATGAAAATTTATATATATATATATATATATATACTATAGTCATCCGCAGACAGATCTGTTTCGCTGCATTACAGCTCATCAGTACGGCTAGATTCCGATCGCTTCCTAAACGAGGCCTGAAACCCGACCGGATCGGAGTCAGTCGGCGATTCTACCCCTAGGCCACGAGCCTCCGGTAGAAGAAGGCAGCCTTTTTAGCGCATATAAACACGCCCAATAGCTAGAGTGCTCTAATTCATTATCGAATGACCAAATCTTTTCCTCGGATTTATTACCGCTATATATATATATATTTGGTAAGTAATTCCAATGAATCCTAGTAATATTAGATTAAATATTAAAACTGATACAACAGAGCTCGATCTAAATTTAAATTTACAGACGAAATATATATTCCTCATATATATTCAATATATTACATTGGGAGAATAGCTATTTCATTAAGATTTTAAAAACTTGTTTCTTCAGCTCTTGAGCTGAGAATATTATATTGAATTTATATGTGGAATATCTATCTATCTATCTATCTATCTAAGAGAAATAGGGGATGCCAAGTCAGCGAGCTACGTACTTGACGAGCTTACGTAAAGTCATGGGGAAAAAGGGTGCGGGTAATTTAACTGGTCTCAGGGCGGAAAGTAAAAATGGTAAGCCAAAGTCCAAATCCCGCCGATTCTGTTTTGCGCTCACTTTCATACAAATAACCTTGGAAAAACAATTAATTTATCTTTTCACGCCACAACTGTGGATTAAATAGTTGGGCAGACATTCCTTTTTTCTTTCAAGCTTCCGTCTTTCTGTCTTTGATTTGTTCTTTATTACACTTTTTCTTTTTCTTTTACTCTTTCTTTCTTTCAAAAAACATAAAAAAGAAGTAATAATTGAAAGAAAAATATTTTATAATCATAGTTCTTCCATTATTTATTTATTGTTTATTCGTCTTTATCCTTTTTTCTTTCTTTCTCTACATTCCTCTACATATTTCTTTCTTTGTTTCTTTGTTTGTTTCTTTCTTACTTTTTTGTGTCTCTCTACATATTTCTTTCTTTCTTTCTTTCTTTCTTTCTTTCTTTTTTCTTTGCATTCCAGTACATATTTCTTTCTTTCTTTCTTTCTTTCTTACTTTCTTTCTTTGTATTCCTCTACATTTCTTTCTTTCTTTTTTTCTTTCTTTCTTTCTTTCTTTTATATATTGCTTTCTTTTTTCTTTGTATTTTTCTTTTTTCTTTCTTTATTTTTTCTTTGCATTCCAGTACATATTTCTTTCTTTCTTTCTTTCTTTCTTTGTATTCCTCTACATTTCTTTCTTTCTTTCTTTCTTTTATATATTGCTTTCATTTTTCTTTGTATTTTTCTACATATTTCTTTCTTTCTTTGTATTCCTCTACATCTTTCTTTCTTTCTTTCTTTCTTTCTTTCTTTATTTGCATTCCTCTACATATTTCTTTCTTTCTTACTTTTTTGTGTCTCTCTACATATTTCTCTTTCTTTTTTCTTTTTTTCTTTTTTCTTTGCATTCCAGTACATATTTCTTTCTTTCTTTCTTTCTTTCTTTCTTTCTTTCTTTCTTTTATATATTGCTTTCTTTTTTCTTTGTATTTTTCTACATATTTCTTTCTTTCGTTGTATTCCTCTACATCTTTCTTTCTTTCTTTCTTTCTTTCTTTCTTTTCCCGCTTTGTTCTTTATTTTTTCTTCGATTTGTTCTCATTTTACTTTTTTCTCAGTTTTTGTTTTTTTTAACGAGATGTCCCTTCATACTTTCTTTCAACCACTGCCCCCTTTTGACTCTCAACATTTTTCTTCCTGTAACAGAGCTCGTTTACCAAAACATCAACTCTTGGAGGTGATGACAGTTGTGCTAGCGTGTCAGACACCAACAACATGCGGAACAGACACATCCACTCAAAATTTTCTGTAACTTGTCAGTCGTACAACGAGCAGACAACACACCTATAAATCGTTAAAGCGGGGGGGGGGGGTGAAAGAAAAACAACATGACTGACATATATAACTATTTACGTTTGACTTTGCAAATATTGCATCAATGACTACAACAATAACAACTACATTGGCGATTGTCGTAACAAAACGAAAAAGTGACTTAAAAAAAACATTACTAACAGTAACATCAGGTAACTTAAGAGTCGTTAGCGTGTGTAAAGAATGTTTTCTTGTTCGGGAGAGGGGCTATTAGCATATTTTGGGGAGAGTCGATTGATGTGTATATCTGTGACTCGAATTATCATAACTACATACAAAACTGACCGTAAGATTGTTCCATTTGTATCTCGAATAGATGTGCGGGCATTACTGCGGTTATCGGCGTCGAAAGTGGAATTAGTGAAATGAGTTCTTGTTCCAGCCTAGTCTGTTCGATATCGCACTTAGAAAAATCATAACTCCATCTCTTCTCCCCCCACCAGATATGGGTTAAATAGCAGAGTATACTTGGGTGGCAACTAGTCTAAGAGAAAGAAAACAAATATATATTTTAAAATGTGAAGACAGCAATAGGAATTAGCTCCATTATTTTTCTTAAGAACGCATTGCATTTCACAGATAATAAACAAAGGTAATCACTGAAGAGTCATGATCACCAATATCTTGAAGGCCAACAAAATTAAAAGAAAATTCTCGATCACTGTATTTTATATAGTATCAAATACTCTTAGCTGATTATGGAACAAAATCAAATGTTTTTTTTTACTAAATCTTACTCAATATTAGGCTCGAGAAACACTCAAAATAGAGGGTAAACTGAACGAGGCAGGAAGAAGTGAAGGTTATAATAAGTAAAAATTAAGAATATAAACAATTATTGATCCTTGAATTGAAGAGGTTTTACACTGTAGTATTCAGGGAAGCATTCATGTGGGAGTCTGTTCCATAAATAGCCGTTCTTGGGGAAAAAGCTGTCTGAGGGGAATTTCCTCCTTATAATAGGAATACGGAGGAAATGAGTGACATGGATATGAAGTGAAAGATTGTGTTGCGCCTATTTTCTGGTATGAAAAAATTGGCACTTGAAATTATGGTTTTTACCTGGGCTAACACAGATATTGGGCTAGCTTCGTGACCGTTCACTCTCAAATGCTCAGAAATAAATATTGTCTTTGAAAAATTATCGATACGCACGATTATAAATATGTACTTATTAGCAGAAATAATTTTTTAATTATGTCACAAAGGTTACTAAGTGTTAGCGAATGATAACAAAAAACATGATTATGGTTGGTTAATAGGTTGATTTTGTTGAAAACAAGCATATCAAACCGCTATGGTTATTTAATGCCGAAATCTACCTTCAACTATAGATAAAATGTACTGGTGGGAATTTCACGATAAATAGGTATTGGTGATATTTTCACTACAAATATGTATTGTTGGTAATTTTTTACATGAAAGTGTATTATTGGTATTGACACTATAAAATGTAGTTTTTATACATTCATAGTATTTTGTTTGGTGGCTCACTATTTTCCCATAGCTGGGACCATGACAGGTACTACAACCCCGGGTCAAGTTGGACCTGGGAACAACAGTAATTAAGAGGTGGTTCCACTTTCCTCAAAACCAAGCTACTGGATGTACTTTATCGTTATACCCAAGACTCACTATTAAGGAGAGAGTCAGTCAGATAACTGTCATACATGATAAACTTGGGTGACCATGTCTCTTTCGAGATATGATTGACTAGGCAGAAGATTTTCCTGCAGTAGGTTGCCATTACTTTCTGCGATAAACTGGCTACCAACCAAGCTATAGAACCAATTCTTTTTTGCTATTCAACCCATAGCTGAAGGGAAGAGACAGATTAATATCTTTCCCACGGGTATTTGCGCTTAAGTGAATGCAACGAATTCAACTGGAATTCGAGCTCTACTCTCAGATTTCTCGTTCCGAGCCGATATGCACTGCACTACCAAACGATTTGCATTGCATTTAGTTAGTGGAGAAACCTATTTCCCTAAAAAACTTTTTTAAAAGAAAGGTTTTATAAATTTCAACCGACAGTAATTCTATTAGATCAATCAATGCCAAATGTTTCCCTATAAGGCTGAAGTCACTGTTGGGGCCTCATATGCAAAGATAATTTAGGTTCGAATTTCATATGGCACAAGGCCATTTCCCAAAGAGCTTCATAACTAAATTCCTGCCTACCAACAATTAATTTTTTTTTTATATGGTTGAAATCATTCATTAAATTAGCAAATGGAAAATTGAATGAAATGGTCAAAGCATTAATTGTAATTATATAAAGTGTATTAACAATAACAAGAAATACATACTTTGTTAGACGTTGAAAGTGTCTGATTAAAATGTCTTTCATTTTCTGCATAAGATTGTGTTAAAGCTTTTGAGGTAAGTTGTAATGTTCTTTGTCGCTGGAAGATTTATCAGTGTCATATGCAATTTGTGTGAGGAATACGTTCATCTTTGTAAAGTTCAGAAGAATGATTTAGTAAGAGAAAGTGAGTTGGTTTTACGTGTTGTGCGTGTTAAGATTCTTTGACCAACTGACTAAAAACACGCGGCAAATCGTTTAAATAGGGATTCAAAACACCCTTACAATTTGGCGGTAAAATTGTGGATAACTTTGGTTCTGATTGGCTAACTTAAACCAACCTCGCGAACAGCTTACATTTATTCCAATCTATACGGTTAGAACAAAATTTATTACATACGTATACGTGAATGCGAATATGAGTGTGTGTATGTTTCCATATATGTGTGCATGTGTCATATCACCATTACCAATTCGGTAATTTTACCAGTTCTATTGCCTTTAGTCTCAATCAAAAGAGAAATGTTGACTGGAATGTTTATGCGGTTCTCCTTTCTCGGAATGAAACTTGATGTGACAGACAAGTAATGAGAATAAAATAACTCTTTTGATCACTTAAAAGTGTCCATTTGCTATTTGCCAGAAGGTTACCAAATGCGACTGTGAATTGATAAAATATTTTTGTAAGTCTTAGTGATTAAATTATAATTTTTTGTAATTTTATCTTTAATATGTTCAACTAATAGAAATTATATCCGTCGTATATTTCTGTCCGGATAAAATGCAAGGAAAGTGTGAGATAATTTCTTGGTGTGAAACTTTTTTGTTTATGATTCGTCAGGGAGAATAACTGCTTGAATTTGATGCACTTGAAGTGGTTATTAAGCCGGAGGAATTTTGTCCTGTTTGTTTAAAGTCAGGTGATCATGGCTGTGTGATATTTAAGATGTAGAACTGCTTGTAATCGGTCTCCGATCCAAGGAGACCAAACATATGGGGAAAGAAGAAATATGATACAGTGACCGTGATTACGTGGCCCAGGTGGCTACACTCGAAATCTTTGCTGACTGATTAAATAAATACACTTCTTCTAAGGCAAGTTAAAGACCAAAAGAAGGAGCATACACACAAACAATATATATATATATATATATATATATATATATATATATATATATATATATATATTCACAAATGGAAAAGGTTCCTGAAACAGATTTGATTTAAAATAGATTTAATAATGCATTTTGCTATTCAAAGTTTCATCAGATCAGAAAACGGAAGAATAAAATGTGTGTGTTAGCGGGGGTGGAGGGGGTCCTTAAATAATATATCTTAGAACTTTCCTTAAACTGGCGTTTCTCTTAAATGAGAAGGTATTAAAATTCATTATTTAAAAAAACATACAAATACTGATACACACATTGCATTCATTTTATTTTTGATCTGGTGAAGTGTTGAATGTCGAAATGCCTTATCAAATCTATTTTCAATCAAATCTATTTCTTGAAATGTTTCCACTTGTTAAAATTTAAAAACTTTGTCGGGGTTTTAATTTGAAAAGATTTCAATATATATATATATATATATATATATATATATATATACAGAAGCGTTCATGTTTCAATACTATGAATTGTACTTCGTCAGGCGATGGTTGACAAAAATTATTTTTTATGGAAATTTAAAAGCAATTCATTACGAAAGGTGGGGGCATGAGTTCAGAATAAAAAATAGTTGTGAGTATGTCACGATTAATCAAGTAAAAGTCAGATTTATGCTAAATAGGAAAATAAAGTTATAGGGTGAAGTGAGTGAGTTATTTTACCATGTCATGATAAACCAGCGCTTAGGATATGTGGGTAAGATTACGTTAAGACAGGCAGGCAAAGATTATTTTGATCGGGGAAGTATCATTTTAGGAGTCGGTTTGACTGGGTAGCGGTTCATGGGAATAAACTGCTCGAGTGGAAGTTATATTTCACCAATGAAATACAAAGAACTTGAGAGATTGTTTATTTCTTCGACTTACTTACGCGTGTTTTCGATACAAATCAATTCGCATCTTTGCAATAGGTAAAAACATTACAGTTTACTGATATATATAGTGAAGAGAAAGAGTACGGAACAATAGGTATCGGAGAATGGGTAAGAGAAGGATGGAAACACTGGTGTGAAGAGAACTGTGGAAGAGTAGAGCGGTAAGGGATACGAACAAGATATGGAGGCGTCGGGGAAAGGATAGGAGCTAAGGAGATAAGAGTTGACTTTGCATTTAAGCTCTTGGAGATTGTAGCTATCAGGGAAGCAAGTATACGGAAAGGAGTTCCACAAGTGTGAGATGCTAGAAAAGAAGCTGATGGGGTAGAAGTTGCGCCTACATTTGATTGTTTTCACTCTAAAAGAGTGGGATCTAGTTGCTAGTCTAGTCAGTCAGTTAAGTGCCGTGCGTGATACACGCTTTGGGCGATCATGTCTCGAAAGACATCTAGTCTAGTAGATCGAGTAAATTCATGCAGAGAGGACATCAGGGAGCTAAGCTCTTCGGAGCAGAAGTTGTGAAATTATTTCTAGAAGAGACAGAAAGAAACTATATTTTGTCGTTGAAAAAGGGACTGGTGTCGAGTTGCCAGGTCAGGTACAATTACATTACAGATTCTCTTTTGGATTTTGATGAGAATCCCGATATGAATAGCAGAAACGCCTGACCAGATATGACAGCAGTATTCAATGCACGGGCGCATTATAGATTAGTATATGTGCAAGATAGATTCAGACTAGAAAAACTTCCTTGCTCGACACAGTTACCCGACCTTCGTAGCAGTAGATTTAGGTATTGATTCAATGATTTCGTTCCACTTGAGGTCGGGTGAGATAGTGAAGCCGATGAGGCCTTAATTTAAACACGAAAGAAACGTACAATTCCAGGTGTAAACTATGCAAAATAAGCAAAAAAAAAAAAAAAAAAATGAAAAAATGTTGATGAAAATGGTAGAAATACAAGGGCGCAGTTTTCAATCTTTGACCTTCACTTTGGTGCACAAAGTTTTTCTCTCTCCGGTGACCCATGAATCGTTACACCCGTCCTGTTACTCATAAACTACTTCCTTTCTTTCTATTTTCCCATTCCTTTATGTGTCAAACCTGCTAGAGTTTGGAGGATTTAAAGGATTTCACTGAAGCAGACGTTACTTTCGTAAATGTACGACGTTACTAAATATTTGTGGGCTTTTTTCAAACGGATACCCTACCAAACTGTTATTCTCATTACATCAGATTACAAGTTCAAAAAGTAACCGGCATCACTTAAAACAGAATACCGTCAATGGACCTGGCGGGCGAGAACATAAAAAAAAGAAAGAAAAAAAGAAAGCATGAAATATTTATACATTTCTTTCTCTTCTATCGACTTGTCAATTTTCTTTCTCACATTTTAGTATCATTTAATCTTTTAAAGCGTCGTATTTCTGTCTTTATTTTCTGTTGTCCCTTTTTCATTCTTTTTCTTTTGCTTCTTTCTCGTTCATTTTTACTTTATTACAGTCTTTTCGGTCACATTTACTCAAACACCACCCGCTTCTTCGACATCAAAATTACAAACATTTTATTGTTGACAAAATTTCTATTGAATCAAATATGATATTGCTCATGACTTAAATGTGATTTTGGGAGAGGGAAGATTTATCTATCTATCTAAAAAAAACCTTTTTTTCAATAAAACGTTTATTATCATTATTATTAACTGCCTGATGAGACATTGTTCTTTCAATGTCGAAACAAGATGTGCAATTTTGTAGTAGTTTGTAGTTTGTACATATTATAAAGTATAATAATAAATATTCATTGTTCTATCTTTATGTTGAACACTGATTTAAATTAATGTTTTGAACGTTGCAATTATTTTCTTCGTTCCTTATTCATCTATCTATCTATCTATCTATCTATCTATCTATCTATCTATCTATCTATACAAATAACATACATAAAAATACCATTTAATTCATTATTAAAAATTGAAATGTTAATTTTATGTATATTAAAAAACGTCTTAGAAGTATTTAAAATATGGCACTCATCAGAAAATGAATGTAAAAATAATATATATATATATATATATATATATATATATATATAGAGAGAGAGAGAGAGAGAGAGAGAGAGAGAGAGAGGGGGGAGAAGTTGGTTTTGATGAATTGACAACTGCTGTCTGGTTTGTTTTTTTTTTTTCCCAGTTTTAAATAATCTTTGCATCGGAATCAAAATTGTTGATAAACTGTCTGAAGTATTTTTGACCGTTCTAGTCATTATCAAGAACTCGATGTTGTCAGTGTGTTGGACAAGATTTTTTATTACATCATGACATAACTGGAACGCTTGAATTCAAATTAATCGAACTGCAGACATTTTATGCCCAATTTAAATGCAAATTAAACCTGTTTGATATTTTTGCGCAATAATAATTGTGAAAAAGAGATGGAGAAAGGGAAAGAGAGTGAGGTAGACAGGTAAGCAAGATTTCTCTCGTGCTTCCAATACCTCCACTAATCAATAAATTTGAGGTCCTCACTTCCTCAGCGGACAAGGCTGAATGCTTTGCCCGCAGATTCTCGAATAATTCGAGACTGGAGTCGTCTGGAGATTCTACTCCCGACTTCCCACCTAGGCTCAACTGAGGCTCAACTGAATGACGTCCACATTACATCCTCGCTGGTCTCTAACATAATCTCAAAACTTGACCCTCACAAAGCAAGCGGAGGGGACGGAATCCCAATCATAGTCTTAAAGAAATGTGCCCCTGAACTCTCCTTTGTCCTTTCTAAGCTCTACAAGTTCTTCCCATCTGCTTCCTGCTTTCCTGCGGGTTGGAAATCTTCCTCTGTAGTTCCTATATTTAAAAACACTGGAGAACCCTCGTACCCCGCAAATTACCGCCCTATCAGCCTTCTTCCGATCTTTGGCAAAGTGTTCGAAGCCATTATCAGCGCCGAGGTCGTTCAGCATCTCACGGCCCACAGGCTTCGCTCTGACAAGCAGTACGCAGTATGGTTTCCGTGTCACCAGGGCTACTGCTGATATGCTAACGACCATCACCGAGTATATATACCAGGCTCTAGACAAGAATGGCGAAGCCCGAACCGTTGCCTTGGATATCTTTAAAGCGTTCGACAGAGTTTGGCATGCTGGCCTTCTATGCAAACTGCGGCGCGATGGTATAACTGGACAGTTGTTTGAACTAATCCAGTCTTTCCTCTCTAACCGCACATTGAAGGTGGTATTAAACAGACATGCCTCCCAGAACTACCATAGGAACGCTGGTGTCCCTCAAAGTTCTATCCTAGGTCCTACGCTCTTTCTGATCTACATTAATGATCTCCTTGATACCATAAGATCCCAAGTAGGCATGTACGCCGATGGCACCACAGTTTACTCTCGCCTTGATCAAAAATCTGGTGTGGGCGACAAAGCTAACCTTGCAGCCAAGCTTGAAAAGACATCCAATCCAGAGTGGACTGGGGTAAGAAATGGCTCGTAAATTTTAATGCTTCTAAAACGAAGCTGCTACAAATCAACCATCATAGATAATCGCGCCTACCTCCCAATAGCATGGACCAGGCTTGCCTCCCAGAGAGTAAAAGACTACGCCTCCTTGGTCTCACACTTTCAAGTGGAATGACTATATCGAATCCATTGCTAAATCCGCTGCTATTAAAGTCGGTTCTCTGTGCAGGGACCGGAAGTTTTTTTCCGTCTGAAACTATCTTGCACATATATAAATCTACCATTCGCCCGTGCATAGAGTACTGCTGCCACATCTGGTCGGGTGCCCTTGCTATTCTCCTCGGGCTTCTTGACAAAGTACAACGGAGAGTCTGTAATGTGATCGATACCGACTTGGCAGACCGGCTGCAGTCTCTCTCTCACCGGCGCGACTTGGCTTCCCTGTGACTATGTTATAAATACTTTCACAGCTTCTGCTCCGATGAACTTAAATCACTGGTGCCCCCTAGGTACGAATTTGCACGAGATACTAGATTAGCAACTAGATTCTACCCTTTTACAGTGAAACCGATAAAATACAGCCGCAATTTCTACTCCAACAGTTTCTTTTCTCGCACTTCCATACTGTGGAATTCCCTTCCACATGATTGCTTCCCCGGTGGCTACAATCTCCAGGAGTTTAAATGTAAGGTCAATAGACACCTCCTAACACACTAACCATCTTTCAAACACTCTTTCCATCTACCCAACCCTCAGCCTCGATATCCTTACCCATCTATCACCCTTCTTCTGACATTTCCTATATCTAACCACTCTTTCTGATCACCTTCCCATATGTGAACCCATGCGCAATAGTGGCAGTGGAATGCCTTGCTTGGAGTGAAATGATTAAAAAAAGTTTCAGCTGTTCGTCTTTATTAAGTAGACTTACGGCCATATCTTTTTAAAGTTCCGTTTCTCGTACAATCACTGAAGTTAAGCAAGTTGAACCTAGTTAGTATCTAGATGGATGACTGTCTAACTTTCTGTCTTTGGGCGGAGAACATTAGCCCAGTCGTGGCTTCACCAAAGGGTAGAGTCACGACTGGACAAAATTAGACATATTTATGGCTAGGTTATATGGCCCGTAGAACCCACGTTATAAAGGCCTTGTGCCGCATCTTGCCTTAGTGCGGGAGGATAACTGAATACTGCAGTTTCTTGCAGTAACTGCCTGAACCACTCTCAGCTATCCGCCCGAAGGCGGAGAGCAATAACTCAGTCGTGTTCCACCTGGGGAATATGAGACAGATATTTTTGGCCGAGCATTATGGCCCGGATAACCCACATTAAAAAGGTCTTTTGCTGCATCTTGCCTTAGTTGTGGGGGGCGTAACTGAATACTGCCGTTTCTCACCGTAAATGCCATTGTCATTGTCGAATTCTCTGCCTTCGGGCGTATGGCTCGGATAAGCCACATTAAAAAGGTCTTGTGTCATATTTTGCCTGTATGCCTTTAAAAATGCTGTTCAGGTCGTATACGATTGCAAAAATTTAAACTGATTATTTCTACTTCTCATCGTCAATCAGCAAGTTTACAGGTCGGAAGCTTTAAACCCTGTCAAGTTGAAATACTTTTTATCCATACGTGAACGTATAACAGGCGCCTATATATATATATATATATATATATATATATATAAAGAATAAGTAAATGAAATATACTACTAATAACCCTTCAAAAATGTTTATTGAACTTGGTCAAAGAGTTCAAAGAAAATTGTTCATCTGATACCTCAGTGATCTTTTTCACTCAAACTTGAAGAACGAATTATAACGCAGGTGCCTGTTAGTATAAAGATATTTCCCGTTAGTCACCTGCAGTCGGACGATATAATTAGTCACGTGATCAAAGTGTGGGGGAACCATTATTTTATGGAAAGCAACGGCGTCTGGATTCTATATTTTGACTTACTGAAAGATATTTTTGCTTTAAAAAATATTCCTAAAGTGTTATTTTTGGTTCTTTACTTTAATTTACTTTTTTCTTTTGTTTTTATTCCCTGTTATATATTCCTTCTTTTCATTCTTTTTGTTTTGTTCTTTGGTTGTTTTTTTCATTAAGTTTCTTCAAATTTCAGTTAATTTCTTCCATTTTTCTTTATTCTTCTTTATTTCAGATCGTATGTTTTTTGTCCCTTAAATATTCTTTCATTTATTTATGCAATTCTTTTATTTTTTTTAATTCTTCTGTAAAATTATTACGTCATCCATTTTTAAATCAGTTCTTTTCCTTCTTTTTTTTTAGAATTGTTGCTTCTTTTTATTTATGTTTCTTCTTTTGTATGCATTGTTTCCTTTTGTGATTGTGACATCTCTCCTATACTATCTTGTTCTGAAAATGCTTATTTCTTTTTTTTTATTTCTTTTGAAATAATCGCCTTTTTTTCTTTCTTTTCCAGTAGATTTTTACTTTCTTGTACTTTTTTTTAATATTATATTCTTATTTCTTACTTTCTTTCGGTATTGTTATTTCGTTCTTTTTCCTTTTAAAAGAAATTATTCGTTCTTCATTTCTTTCTTTCTTTCTTTCTTTCTTTTTTGCATTATTTCTTTTACATTTATTATCTCTCGTTGTCTTTCTTGTTTTTCACATTATTTCTTTCACATTGTTTGTTTCTTTCTTTCTCACTTTCACCATTATTCATTTTATATTCTTTAATTCATTCTTCATTATCCCTTTTACATTATTCTGTCTTTCTTTCTTTATTTCTCTTTCTTTTTTCTTTTTATTTTTTCTTTCTACAATATTCCTTTTACATTCCGTTTTTCTTTCTTTCTTTCTTTCTACAATATTCTCTTTACATTCTTTCTTTCTTTTTATTCTGTCTTTCTTTTTACAATATTCTTTTTATATTCCTTCCTTCCTTCCTTCCTTCCTTCCTTCCTTTCTTCCTTCCTTCTTTCTTTTTATTCTTTCTTTCTACAATATTCCTTTTACATTCTTTCTTTCTTTCTTTCTTTCTTTCTTTTTATTCTGTCTTTCTTTTTATAATATTCCTTTTATATTCTTTCTTTCTTTCTTTCTTTCTTTCTTTCTTTCTACAATGTTCCTTTTACATTCTTTCTTTTATATTATTCCTTTTTCTTCTTTTTTTCTTCTTACATTATTCGTTTTATATTTTTTCTTACATCTTTTGCTCTGCTTTTATCTACTTTTTTTCGTATTTTTCTGCCTCTTTGAATTTTCACCAGCATTTAATATTTATCCAGTTTCATTCTGTTTTGTATTCTTCCTTTCTGCCGTTCTTTTTCTCTCCCACATTCATTGTCTCAACCCCGAACCCATTTTCCCCAAACCATCACTCCATTGTTCCAAGTATTTTTTGCATTTACTCTATACTCCATAACGTGTTTAAGTAAGCGTGTTATTGGAAGCTGTTTTTCTTGCAACAAAACATATCTGTTCCTCACATCTCGGGGTTAGATTCATTTTTATGACGGTCAAAATAGACAAAGCAGAGAAGAAAACCATAGAAGATGGGCACTGATCGAATTGCCGCCTGGCAGAAGGGCGAGAAAATAGCTCCAACAGTATAAGGAGAAGAATACGAGGAAGAAGAAGAAGGAGGAGGATAGAAATCAGGAAAAGAGATGGAAGAAAAAGTCGGTAGTAGAATGGGGATGAAGAAAAGCGAGATAAAAAGAAAAAAGATAAGAAAAGTGGATAGAGTAGAGGGAAGATAACAAAAGAGAAAAATGTCGGAAAAAGAAGAAAAGAAATTGAAGGAAAGAAGGCAAGTCACATAAAAAGAAGAACAAGAAGAAGTAGGAAAAGGAAAAGAAGTTAAAGGAAAAGTTGTACAAAGAAGAAAAAGAAAGAGAAAAGAGGAAGTTACAAAAAGAAGAAAGAAAAATGGCAAACAATAATAAAGAATTCGAAATCAGAAACAAAAGTTTTCAGAAAAAAATTGCAAAAAAACAAAAATGAGAAAACAAAAGCAGACGACGTTGAAAAGACAAAGATGAGGAAGTGGGACGTTATGATAAAAGAGAAAAGAAAAGAAAAATTAAAATTAAAAATGTAAAACACAAAAAAAAAATAAATTTAAAAAATATATAATTATAACGACGAAACCCCACACATATATACATATATTCATAAAGTTAATGTTTTGTCAGCTGATTCATTTTATCTTCATTATCAAAATTCCAGAGTTCCGTAGAGGGAGCCTCCGGGAATCAGTCCGTCCACTCGTCTGGGGCATCGAAAATTAACTGCTTATGCCTTTTGATTTTGATTTTTAATATGCACTTTTTATTGATTTAAGGTGTATGTGTGCATGTGTGTGTGTGCGTGGCCATGTGTCCATCTTCGCGTCTCAGCGTACGCGTAGAATGCCGTGGTTATTTGACTTGTTCGTGTCCATAATGGTATTTGTGACGCTACACGTGATTGGCTCTTAGTAGGCGATAAAATTTGTGGCTTTACGTATCGAGTTCCTTTTGTTTCGGAGGACCAAGCTGTTGTTTATAAGTAAGTAAGTAGAAAATAAAAAAATAAAAAATAAATCAAATCAGTAAAATAAAATAAAATAAGATAAAAAAATCAAATGTTGGCGTGTTGAACAGTCTGTGTTTTCTCACATCAGCACATGTATAAATGGATAAACAGATAAATAAATAAATAGATGAATGAATCAAGTGCATACCACAATTTGAAATGATTTTGGTTTGGAGTTCCCTCATTAGTACGTTAAAATTATCTTCTAGGTGCCTTTCTTTATCTACAAGTTTCTTCATCGGTCAGTTGATTTTTATTGTTTTGACGGTGTTTTGAATTTGGTGTGTGTGTGTGTGTGTGTTTTTGATATCGTCTTTCTGTTTTAGAATTGTTTTTTATGGGTCATCTGGTTCTTTTTTACTGTTTGGTGTTGTCATTTGAATTTGGTGTGTGTTCATGTATGTGTGTGTATGTATGTGCGTGTGTATGTGTGTGTATGTATGTACGTGTGTGTATGTATGTGTGTGTGTGTATAGTTTTCGGTATGTGTGTTTTTTATGTCGTTTTATTGAGCGAAGGCTTGTATTTTTTAATGAATCTTTCTTCCTGCATTATTAGTGTTTCATAGTCTGTATTTTGGTAAATAGGTATAACTTTGAATTTGCCACCACTACATTCATGCAAACGTTGGAAGACATATATTTTCCTGTTATATGATAATCTTATATTGCTTTTATGAAGGGATATTCTGTCATTCAAGCATTGTGTCGCTTCTACGTATATCTTTGCGCATTTGTCGCATTTTAGAGCGTAATCTACATTTTTCGAGTTGCAGCTCAGATCCGATTTTATTTCGAATGTAGTTGCATTTTCGAACTGGAAGTGTTTTCCTTCTATTATTATGTTGGATACTCCACATCTTTTTTAGTTGCATTTTGTGACCCCCTGTGTTGTGTGTTGTTCTATTTTCGTTGAGGTTAGGATGTTTTAAATTTTTGGGGCTGGCGTTTGTTGTTAATTATTTTGGTTGTCTTTAAGATTTCTTTTATTTTTTCATTATTGTTGAGTAATTCCATCTGTGTTTTGGTCTTTGTGAATAAATCTGGATTGTTTTTGTTGTGTGTGGAAACGTATGCTAGAATGTTTTCTTCTTTTCCATGTTTTTCTTTTTGTTTTGTGGATTCCAGAGGGATTCTAATGGTATTTTTTTTGCTAGTTGGAAACTCTTGTTTATTAGTGGAGTGGGGTATCCTTTTATTTGTAATGTTTTTCGCAGTTCTTCTAGACGTATTTTACGGAGAGTTTCGTCAGTTACTATCGTGCAAATTCGTCGTGCTAGGGAATAGGGGATGGATTTTAAACAGCTTTTTAGATGGTGACTCGTGAAGTGGAGGTATTGTTGGGTGTCTGTGGGTTTGTGGTAAATGTCTGTGATGATATGATTGTTTTCGTTTTTTATGAGTATGTCTATGAACGGTAATTCTTTATAACTATATTCTAGCGTGAACTTGATTTTGGGGTGCAGGTGTTGTAGTATATTGTGTAGTTTGTTTATACCCCCCCATGTTGATTTCCAAAAGATAAAACAGTCATCTAGGAATCTCTTCCATGATTTCGTGAATTCTGTTTTTATGTTTTCCTCATATTTATGTCCTATCTTGTTGTATAGGTTTTCTTCTAGATATGCTAGGGTGAGTGTTGCATATGTTGGTGCCATTTTTGATCCCATCAGGGTACCTGTCATTTGTTTTTGTTAAACTGGAAGGAATATATATATATATATATATATATATATATATATATATATATATATACTTCATTTGTAAACTAGTTATTACGCGACTTAGGTTATGAGCATGTGGTCTCTTCAGGCGATTTGCAGTAACTATTTGAAAGATAGTTCATTAAATATAGATTGCATCTGGCATGAAAAAAAAAACGATTAACCAAAGCAAAAACAAAAAAATATAAAGAAAAACAGAATTGTCGTTTTCGCCTCCATATTTCATTCGCTTATGAAGCTTTAATCAAAGCGAAGCATGATTTACGATGGTTTCTTATTTGTTCCTTATCTTGTCATATACATATGTGTGGACTAAGAAATCGGATATCTATGGATGGTTATTGGCTGACTCTTAGATTTTCCGATTTTGTTTGCTCTACTTTCGCTTTGAATGCTTTGTGTGCTCTGCTTTCGTATTGATCTCTTTATTGTTAAGGTTTTCGTCTTGGGAATTTTTTCTTTCTGACAAATGCTTGATTTTTTGTTCAAGTATTTCGTTTGTTTCTTTTTTTCTTCCCCTTATTTTCCCTCCGGGTTCGTTCCCGGTGGGTTTCAAGACGATCTCATTTGTAGTTTAATTATTGCTAGACTTGACAGAATTAGTTCTGTTGCTATTGGTATTATTACTATAATTAATATTACTATATATATATATATATATATATATATATATATATATATAAATGGGGTGTATTTATGCAGCAAAAATTCAGCTAAACAAATTTTATTAAATTCAAAAGAGAAGGTTGATTTGTTTAATTTTTATTGCATTTTCCAATTTTCTATCCACACATTGCAGATCGGTTTCAAATCGGATTCAAATTGTCCGAGGATCATATTTTCGTTCAGTTTTTGTTCAAGTTCTTTCGACTGTCTTGGTCATTATATAGAACTGGGTGTTGTCATTATGGCAGGGAATCTTTTTTTTTTTTTTTTTACATTCTGGAATTTTTTAACACTGTGCTTAAAATTAATCCAAATTGACCACATACGTAAAATTGTCAACGACATCGACATACGCAAAATTGTATTCCACTCTGAAAATATCCAGTTTTTAATTAATACTAAAACAGTCGAAAATGGGACAAAAAAAAAATACAACAAAACATAAACTTTGGACAGTTTTTCCATAACTTTGAACCAGATAAGTAACTTATACGAAAATTAAAAAAATTACATAAAAAATTAAACACATACGCACGCACGCGCACACACACACACACACACACACACACACACACACACATATATATATATATATATATATAAATATAAATTGTGCAGTTTTCGTTTGTAATAACAGGCAAGATTTTTATATAATTTTTTATGTGATCTGATAATTTTTTTAACATAAATCATATAAAAATTGTCCTAATGTTCTATTTTTCCGAGTACTTTCAGCTATACTTTTAGCCATTATCAAGGATTAATTTTATTTTGCTTGTACCTTAATATGCACAGTGTTTATGTATGTGTGTACGTGTCTATGTGTATGTTTTATATTCTACTCTACACGCATACATGCGCCGAATCAAATATATAAAATGGCGATAATTTACCGTCGTCTGCTGTATATGATGTCAAAAACAACTACACACGCATTGTAATTATTTCATACTCGTTTCGTAAAATAATTTGTTAATATCGTTATAATCCTTTCATGCTAAGTTCCTGTTTTTTTCTGCATGACGAGGCTAAGCAAAGTGAATAAACACCAGTAGACTTGAACGTCTTTTTCAGTGTGTTGAGAGCGGTGACTGGCACCATGCAGCAATTTGCGAAAGTACTGCTGATTTTTTAAGCGTAGCTTAGATCTGGCACAAGGCCGAAAGTATGAGGAACCCAGTAAGATAACCAACTCACCACTCAGTCGTAACAGTTCTTGTGAGACAAGCTTAATGTAGAGCGCCCAATTCTTCTTAAAATTGTCTTTATGGAATAGATAGACTAAACTATCGCCAGGTTCACACACCACCCACATCTATTGAACAGGGGAAGAGGCTCATCCCTTATTTCCTGTTTAGGATGCGGTTTCCGGTTTTCTCTTTTACAATCTTCTCACTTTTTTTTTCAATTGGAGTAGACTAAACTATCGCCCGGTTCACACTCCACCCTCGTCTATTGAACAGGGGAAGAGGCTCATCCCTTGTTTCCTGTTTAGGATGCGGTTTCCGGTTTTCTCTTTTCCAATCTTCTAACTTTTTTTTTCAATTGGAGTAGATAGACTAAACTATCGCTCGGCTCACACTCCACCCTCGTCTATTGAACAGGTGAAGAGGCTCATACCTTGTTTCCTGTTTAGGATGCGGTTTCCGGTTTTCTCTTTTCCAATCTTTTCACTCCTATGTAGCCCCCTGCACATCTGTGGCGTTACCGCCTTGCTCGGGGTGATATGATTAAAAAAAAATTTGCTGTGCTAATCTAATCTTGAAAAATATCTAGCCTTCGACAATAGACGAATCAATTGAGGTTATAGGATTTTTTCCCCCGGCGGCCATCAGGTTTTTATCTTATTTTTTGAAGTATACTTTAAAGAACAGTAAGAAATAAATAATGATTATTTTTTTAAAAAAATTAAACACCAAAAGGAAAGGAAGTTATATTATAAATAAATATGGAATTTTTTTGTAGAGGATACGTTGTTTAATACTTCACGGCGTTCGTTTTGCGCGTATGAATCCTGAATGTTAAATGTTAAAAGGCAAGCTTCGGGTTACACGCTGGTCCTCTATTCGCGAGGACACCGATTCTAAATATATATATATATATATATATATATATATATATATATATAGAATAAAATAAAATAAAATAAAATAAAATAAAAACTTGAGTTAATCAGTGGGTAAAGGTTAAAAACCATTTTTTAGAAAAGATTCAGTTTTTTTTTCGATGCCAGCCACAACGTTTTTTGACTGCTTGCTGGCTGATTGAAATATCTCGCCCCCAGTGAGAATGTAATGGGAATATTTGACAGACTTACTTAATAAGGACCGTCTTGGATTAAGTCTAATTATCAATAGCACGCACGGGCCTAATAACTCAAAACTGATAACTGTGAGAGACAGATTAACGTCAATTGTCAATTATATTTATGTCAATTATACAACGGACTAAAAGTGCCGCCCCACAAAAGTGTTACCCAATAAAAAGAGCCATCCTGGACGGACCACTCTCCGCTAGCTACATTACTAGCATCAGCCGTACTTTCAATTCTTGGTGCTCTATTCGATTCACAATGAATTTGAAATATTAGATTCTATCTCCCAGGTATTGTCAATTACATAAAAGTTAAAATATTACATTATAACCCGGATATAAGAGAATCTGATATAAGAGAAAAACGGATATAAGAGATATATTCTCTAGTCCAGAAATAGAGCCTGCGGTAATGTACATAAAATAAACCAAGCCCGGATATAGGAGAAACCCTGATATAAGATAATTTTACCCGGTCCGGACAACTCTCTTATATACGGGTTACACTGACATCTCATTTTAACAGATACATTTACCAAAAGTACACAACAATATCTTGAAATACTAAAGACTAAATGTATTCAATAAAATCGCCATTAGCATTAACCACGGCCTGGAAACGACTTCGGAATCTCCTGCATCATTTTTGGTTGGTCGCCTTGTTTAAGTTGGTTAATGCCGCCATAATCCTTGCCTTCAGTTCATCATTGGTTTTAAAAGGAGTTTTGTTGGCCTCTCGCTTAACTAGGTTATTCTGCATAATGCAGATTCCTGTTGCCAGATATAGAGTCTTTCAGCAGCCACCATCTTGACCCAGGGCAGTATTATCTCCTCAAGGCAGTTGATGAAGGCCTCGGTCAGAGGTCCTTAATAACAAATTCGGGAAGTTCGCTTCTTCTCAGAATGTTCAGAGTGAGTTTTTCGAGCTGCTGTGCTATCGAAATCACTATTAGACTCACAAAATTCTTTCCAAATCCTCTGCACTGTCCTCAGATTGACACACGAAAACTTAATTATTATAGATTGTTAATCTGGGTATATTCTCTTTTAAAAATTATATTAAAACCACAAAGATAAGGATACGTATTTGGATACTTAAAGAAAATAAACTACCGAAAAAGGGGAATCAAAACTATGTACGAAGCAAAAATGAAGTATAAATTAATAAGAAAACCGTTTGTCCCAGGAAGTACAGAAAAAAGCATGGGAGTTACGAAATGAAGAAATTGCCGAGCTAAAGAAAAACAAGTTCAAGAGGAAAATTAAATAATTTAAAATTAAAAAAAACATGATCAAATAGATAAAATGAAATTAAGATTAAGAAGTAAAAGAAAAAGGAAAATTAGGAGAAAAAATGAAATTACGAGAAAAAGAAAGAAAAGGAAAAGAAAATTTAAAAAATGAAAAAAATGAAAAAAGTAAGTGAAAAATAAGCAAAATAGTATAAAAATAAACTTAAGAGAAAAAGAAATAAAAAGAAAACGAAAAATAAAAAATTAAATTAAATAAAGAAAAATAAAATAAAAAGTAAATTTACGATAAAAATAAAAAATAAAATAAGGATAAGACAAAAAAATAAATAAGAATAAAATAAAATCTAACGAGAAAAATAGACAAAAAACACTAAAATTAATAAAAATATGATAAAATAAAAATGTATTTTTTAAGAGAAAATAATGAATACAACTAATAAATTGGAAGACCAAAATAGTTTAAAGACATCAAAATAAGAAAAAATAAGAAGTGATAAATACGGAAACATAAAGAATGAAATGAAGCGACAAAAAAGTAATATATTTTAAATAATGTGTTATAATCAGTACTATGAGTGTTCCATGGAACGACAGTGGAATGGATTTCTGTTGCCTCACTACAGTGATTTTATTGAGACACCGCCTCTAGTTAACGCGCATTTGACTTTTTTGAGGACACTCACACTTTGGTATATCTTTATTTCCATTATATTTAATTAGAGCAGATAGACTAAACTATCGCCCGGTTCACACTCCACCCACTTCTATTGAACAGGTGTAGAGGCTCATCCCTTGTTCCCTGTTTAGGATGTGGTTTCCGGCTTTCTCTTTTTCAATCTTTTCACTTTTCTTTTTTTTTTTTCAATTGGAGTAGGTAGACTGAACTATCGCCCGGTTCACACTCCACCCACGTCTATTGAACAGGTGTAGAGGCTCATCCCTTGTTCCCTGTTTAGGATGTGGTTTCCGGCTTTCTCTTTTCCAATCTTTTCACTTTTCTCTTTTTTTTTTTTCAATTGGAGTAGATAGACTAAACTATCGCCCGGTTCACACTCCCCCCCACGTCTATTGAACAGGTGAAGAGGCTCATCCCTTGTTCCCTGAATGGAGGCAAAGTACGCATACTGGGTTATGTGTCCACTAAACACACATCATGCTTCAGTCAGTTAAGTGGCATATGTGATACACGCTCGGGCGATCATGTCTCGAAAGAGACATGACTGACTGGGCAGAAGATTATCCCGCAGTAGTTTACCATTGCTTTCTGCGGTAGAATGGTTGCCGACCAAGGCTATAGAACCCAATCTGTCCTGCTATTTAACCCATAACTGGAAGGAAGAGACGGAATTAATACCTTTCCCAAGGGTACTTGCGCGTAAGTGAATACAATGGATTCAACTGGAATTCGAACTCGGCTCGCTGGGTTCTCGTTCCGAGCCGATATCCACTGTACCACAACGCACATAATTGTGTAATCGTATATGAAGTGACTAGTTAACTAGCGTTGTGATAAAGGAGGTCAAAACATTCACTCTCAAGTGATCATTCACAGGGTATATGTGCGTGTTCCTGCCTTTAAAGCGCCCACCTCTTTACAGCGTGAGGTGGAGCGATACAGCCATGTTGCTGGCGGTGGTCAGTCGATATTAAATGAAGAAAGCTTATTTTTATTTAACTTAGGCGATTTGAGATGGCAAAAGTTACTTATTTGACTTTTTTTATCTGTTGAACAGTTTTGGTAGTTCTACTTAATCAGGGTTTACAGCTTGGTCAAGAAATTACATTTTGGCTAAAATTGAATTACAACGTATCATAGCTTAAATATTATAAAACTAGCATCATAGCCCGGCGTTGCCCGTGCAACTCAGAACATTTTAATTTCTTCATCAGATGAAACAAATACGTTTAAATTTGCTGCAGACACTTAAAATATAATCTCTATATATAAAAGGCAATCTGTGAGTCTGTGTGTGACTGTTCCCTATGCAAGCCTACATTTTTTAATATTTCTTTTGTTTCAAAATTACAGGGAAAAATATTCACATTTTTTTGTTGACTAAATGAATTTTTAAAACGTCGGAATAAAAATTAAATGTGAAGTCTCATTTTTTTTAATAAAAAAATATTTTAGTCGCGTTTGACACATGTGATTTCTGTGACGTAATCTAGCAACCATCTTAGATTTTAGATGTTTTACGGAGCAAATGTAAACAATCTGCACCATTGTCCAAAAAGTGCGAAAGGGAAAATTGCTGAATTTAAACTCAAAAAGTATGTGTCGACCTGGCTTCCCTGTAGATATGTGTCCTTAGAAAGTTTGAATGGCGTAGCTTAAAAAATGTAGGCGTGCATAGGGAACAGTCACACACAGACTCACAGGTTGCCTTTTATATATATAGATACCTTTAAGTCAAGAGACACCATGATAATTCAATGGGGTAAAATCATCCTCAATTCCCCCGAGTTTTAGAGAACATTCCACTCATACAGCTTTTTTCTTCAAGAACTACTACTTTGTGCAACAGAAACCCATGTGTTTGCTTCCCAGAACACTAAATGCAAAAGCGACATATGGCGGGAAGACATGGTTAAGATTAGAAAAAGAGTTTTACAAGGTCCGTTCGTTCGGGAGACGACACAAGTTAGTAATCGAGATGGTCACATAGAGAAAATCAGCAGGCATGTGAAATCGTGTAGCCTCTTCATATCAATATCTCGTAATGGTAACAGTGATAAGATCCGTTTCCTTATAAAGAAATATTCGGTATTTGTTTACCGAGCAACCAGTAATAATGTCGACTGAATTTTACAAAATTTGTTTTTCTAAAAACGATTTTTCAAGAAAATTGGTTTCCGATGTCCAGTAGCTTTTGTCTCTCCAGTTCAGTAGCTGTTATTGCTCTTTCCAGTATTGATGTGGGTTTTCTAACCTTTTATTTAAATGTGTCGCCATCTATCCTCATTATACTCGTAATCTTTTCTTCATATTTTCCCCACTTTCATTCATATCACACTTAAAATTAATATAACTATTTAAACAGTAACCTTGTACCGTGAATGGTTTGCACTGGGCGAACTTTAGTATGAAAATGTTCTGGTTCTTACTTTGAAATTTAGTTAGTTGCCCACTCCCGCTTTATCTCCAACAGTTTGGGTTCGATCCCCGATAAAAGTCAGTATTTCAAAAATAAGTTTCTCTTCCTACATAATCATATTTATAAATCAAATTTAATCAAGTTTATCCTCCAATGTAAGCTTACAATTTTCAGTTCCTTTAATTTGTGCTTAAAACTTTCGCTCAATCTTTGGCAAATTGTTATTCCTGAAATACCTAAAATATTTCGATTTTTTTTCTGTGGGATTATCAATTAAAAATGACATAAACAGGAGTAGATAAGTTCACCTATCATCCGGCTCACTTGTTTCCTGTTTATGATTAGGTTTCTGGTTCCTTATAAAGTTTTCTCATTCTCTTTCAATCCCAGTAGCCTCGTGTGTCTGAGTAGCATTATCCTCTTGCTTGAAGTTAATTGATTACAATATATATATATATATATATATATATATATATATATATATATATATATCACTCAGTAAGATCACCTATGAATACGGCCACTATGTACTGACCATGTTTAGAAAATAAAACATCCCTCTAACTCTGTCTCTCTCTCTCTCTCTACTGTGATAAAGCTTTTTAAATAATTTTTTCGTGTTTGTAAAAGTTTTTTCTTTTATAAACATAAAGTGTATGAATATTGTCCAAATATGCTGCATATCCGTTCGCTTTCGGCTATTCTTTTAACCATTATCCAAGATGATTTTTATTTTGTATGTATTTTTAAGTGAAAGTATGCATATATATATATATATATATATATATATATATATATATAATATATATATATATATATATATATATATAGAGAGAGAGAGAGAGAGAGAGAGTGTGTTAGAAGAATGTTTTATTTTCTAAACATGGTCAGCACATAGTGACCGTATTCATAGCCGATGTTACTGAGTTTTTCTTTTTTACAATTAGGGCTTCCATTATTTTTAGTCTTTTTTACGTGGATGATAATATTATCCTAGTATTTTTTACAAGTATGTTGTGGACGGAGATCGGTTGGTTTCCGTGTCTGTTTAAATGGATCCTAAGTGAGCCATGGTCAGAGTGGTGTAACGTGAGCGTTCTCTATAGACATGCAGTGGTATGTTCAAAATAAGTATTAATAAGTTTGGTTTGATCAAGATCGCAGTTCTTTGAGGGTCATGTGAATTAATAAATAATATTGGTTCTCCGTCATTTACATCTTGCAGGTGTGTTGCTGTTGTTGATGATAAGGTTTTTACATTGTTTATAGTAGTTAATTTAATTTTCTTATTCTGGTCGACTGGGGTTGTTTCGTTATAATGATTCTACGAGAAAATTCATTTTGCTTAGAGTTAAAGTGTATATATATATATATATATATATATATATATATAGATAGATAGATAGATAGATAGATAGATAGATAGATAGATATGGATATTGATGATAAGGTTAGCTCTTTTGCATTTTTTATAACAGTTAATTTAATTTTCTTATTCTAGTCGACAAGAGGTTGTGTATTTCTTTATAATGATTCTAAAAGAAAATTCATTTTGTTTAGAGTTAAGGTGTATATAATTTGTATAGAAAATGTATATGTATATACACACACACACACACACACACACACACACACACATATATATATATATATATATATATAGATAGATAGATAGATAGATAGATAGATAGATAGAGATATTGATGATAAGTTTAGCTCTTTTACATTTTTTATAGTAGTTAATTTAATTTTTTTATTCTGGTCGGTAAGGAGTTGTGTATTTCTTATAATGATTCTAAGAGAAAATTCATTTTACTTAGAGTTAAAGTGTATATAATTTGTATAGAAAGTGTTTATATATATATATATATATATATATATATATATATAGATAGATAGATAGATAGATAGATAGTAGGTGAAGCGTTCTATGACAACGCAAAACGTAACAATTTTTCAAACTGTACGAATACAAACGAGAATGTATTTATATCATTTAGCCATTTTAAAATAACGAAAATATCACTCAATCTATACATATCAGATTTCGGATAGAACTATTGGGAAAACCTGATATTATTCATGTAAATGTCGACCGAATTCTTTTTTTTAATTTGATCTTTAAAACTCGTTTTATATACGAAGAAAAGGCTTGAAATAATTCCTACGCCGATTTTAATAGAATTAGGACAATGCAATCAAACAACGACGAAAGAAGATATAATTCACAATGCCAGTTCATACACTATCATACACATACCTGACTGTATATTTTCATATGTCTGCATACACTATCATACACATACGCACACAAAGATGCACAAAAACGTACACAATATGTTAGACGCAAACACGTAGATTTGCCTGTGTATATTGGAGAAATGTATCCGCGCGTCTCATGCAGTCAAGAAAATTCTAGCGATAAGGAATTTCGGGTAGATTAGAGGTTAAAAGGTTATCGCTTTCTAATATTTCATGGGATCATCCATCCGTTTAGTGTATTTGCACACACACACACACACACACACACACACACACACACACACACACATATATATATATATATATCTTACGGTCACATCACGTTGAAACGCCGGTTCTTGTACGATAACCAAAGTTAAGCAACGTCGAGCTTGGTCAGTATCTGGAATACCAGGTGCTGTAAGCTTGGAAATGAGGATGGTGTAGTATCTAATGAGAATTGTTAATCAAGAAAGACAAATTTCAATTCCAGTTGGGTTCGTTATATTCAGTTACGCGCAAATAACCTTAGAAAATGTTAGGAATCGGCCTCTTTTCCATCAAGCTAAGGGTTAGGATTCGACCTCTTTTCCATCGAGCTAAGGGTTAATCGGCCTCTTTTTCATCAAGCTAAGGGTTAATTAGTAAGACTTGTGTCACTAAATCATTATTATTTCCAAAGCTAAAATAAAATTGTGTACCAAATATTTAAATTATGCCATTAAACAACCAACCAACCAACCAACCACACACACACACACACACACACACACACACATATATATATATATATATATACTAGCAGTATAGCCCGGCGTTGCTCGGGTGTAATGAAAGCTTTCAAACTAATGCATGGTCCCGGAGCTCAGGATCTTTGGACGTTGGCACGAAAGATTAAAAAGCAATAGTTGTTTCCAGTCAAAGCGAAACCGTAGACTGAAAGAAACATGAATGGATGTAAGTCAGTTTTTGATTTCCTGGTATCGATATCAAATAAGTTTTTTCGTCGAAAACTGAATTTTGAAGGCTAAATAAGTCCTCTGATTAAATGGTATCATGGCTAAACCTAAGAACTACAATTATACCTACTTAGAGTCAAACCCGAAGCAAAAACTAAAAAAAAAAGGGCTGAAAAATATACAGATATACAGTCAGATAAACAGACATACTCACAAACATCTTGCCTTTTATATATATATATTATCGATTTTCTGCATTATGGTAACAACTACAACCTTGAAACTTTTGAATATCATTTCTTATGTCTTTGTCTATGAGTGTATCAAATTTGATTAAAATAGGACCACTCCTTTTATAACCCGATTTTTTCGATTATCGATCATCGATATTTATCGAGAGTACCTCGACACAAGACCTAGCTAAGAACACTCTCAGACGCTTATAGTACAACTGTGTAAAATTTTCAAGAAAATCGGTTCAGCCGTTTCGGAGTCTATAGGTAACGGACGCACACATACACAGACAAAGTTCCAGAGAGAGAGAGAGAGAGAGAGAGAGAGAGAGAGAGAGAGAGAGAGAGAAAGAGAGAGAGAGAGAGAGTAAACGAAAAGGAAACTTAGCATCAGGAAGAGATAATTGAGGTCTTTGGGATACGTAATGAGGAGGAGAGCTTGGAGAACCCAATACTCACAGGGTGGATGAAGGAAAAGGAGATAGTGAAAAGCAGCTACTTGATGGGTTTGAGCAGGGGGGAAAGGGAAGCGAGGTTTAGGAGAGATACCAAGAAGAAAAATATTAAGAGCGACAAACGATAGGGGTAAGTAAAAATCGATGATCACCTACGTCCTGAAAGGACACGGGACATAAAGAGGGAGCAGAATATACAGAGTAAGACAAAAGTCGTGTACCATAGCGATTAATGGACGGGTCTTGTTGAGTGGTGACCAGACCTCTCACACTTGGATTATTTTTCTGTGGGGTTATTTGTAAGCAGTTGTTTGTCAGGCGCACCCAAGAAATATTGAAGAACTGAAGAAAGAATTAAAAATGAATGTAGTAAAATGGCAGCGGAAACTCTCCGACGTGTTAGCGAATCATGCACGCACCAAATTAATATATTTTTTGAAAACGAAGGCCATTTTGAACAACACACACAGTGGTGATCCTACAGGGCGGGGAGCAGAAGAGGCCAAGCCCCCCACTCTTCAAAGATTTATGGAACTAATCACTCTCTGATTTTGATAAGATTAATCTTCAGCACTTTTCCTTCTTCAGAGCCTATTGACGTTAGTATTTAACTCTTTAATTTTGTTTTCAAATTAACCTCTCTTGTGTTCGAACAGCTTGAGAGTGGAAAAGAGAGCAAGAATAGATTAGAACTCCACTACTATGAATGAAAAAGTTGTTCCGTTTAATTTAGGGAAGTAACATATGTGCGTTGTGATGCAGTGGGTGTTGGCATCGAAACGAGAAATCGAGGAGCCGAGTTCGAATTCCAGTTGAACTCCTTGCATTCACTTACGCACAAATACTCTTAGAAAAGGTATTAATCCGTCTCTTCCTTCCTGTTATGGGTTAAATAACAGGACAGATTAGGTTCTATAGCCTTGGTTGGCAACCAGTCTACCGCAGAAAGTAATGGCAACCTACTGCGGGATAATTTTTTGCCCAGTCAGTTATGTCTCTTTCGAGACATGATCGCCCAAAGCATGTATCACGTATGGCACTTAACATTGAACATACTTATACTCAAACTCATTCCTAAATTGTGTATACGATAGTTGAGTAATATGAGAATGAAGACGCTGTTTGAACCCACATAACAATTAAATAAGTAATCAATAAAATTTTCAACCTGAATAATCCAGAAATCTTGTTAGGAAATTATGGATCCACTGGCTGGAATTTCCTAACAAGATTTTTCGATTATTTAGGCCAGTAGATGTAAATAAATAAAATGTACTGTTTAATTATAAAAACAGAGCATCGAGTCAAATACCAGAAACAAGTACCAATAATGTTTAAATAAATAAATAAAAATATGTTGTAGTTAATCCATTACGTAAAGGATTTCGTATATATATATATATATATATATATATATATACAGAAAATCTAAGCAAGGTTTCACCCTTCGGCTCGTCAGGGTAAATTGGCTCCAATTTACCCTGACGAGCCGAAGGGTGAAATCTCGGTAGGTTTGTTGGCTCTTGCTTAGATTTTCTGTCTTTGTTGCTCTACTTTCATATTGAGCGCTTTAGTGTTAGAGTTTTCGTCTTGGGAGTTTTTTTTCTTTCTTGAGAGTATTTGACTTTTGTTCATGTTTGTTTCTTTTTTTATTTCCCTTTCTTTTCCCTCCGAGTTCGTTCTCGGTGGGTTTTTCAAGACGAATTTAAATATAGTATAACAATTGCTAGTATTAGCATTATTATTTTTGTTACTATTAATATTGTTATAATTATTATAGTTATTATTATCTATATATAACCATTTCGTTAATCTTCATATATATATATATATATATATATATATATATATATATATATATATATATATAGTAAAATACATTTTCAAAATTCAAAAATATCGAATGAACATTTCGACATAAAATCCCTAAGTGAGATTTTACATCTCCTCAACAAGGTGCATCTTTCAAAATGGAAATAAAACTAAGAATAAAAAGAGAGAGAAAAAATAATAATATATTAGCTCTGTAATCTTAATTACATTGAGCTCTCCTCCTGTATCATTTCTTAATATTAAAATTTTTAATATTAATTAGGATCAGGTTCTTGGGATTGACCTTCCTACTTTTCCGTTTTGGAATTAAAGTATTTTAATAATAACAATAATAATAATAATAATAATAATAATAATAATAATAATAATATATATATATATATATATATATATATATATTGAGAGTGCAAGAGTTGTTGCATAAATCTTTTGAAGCTAAAATTAATAGAATCAACTATAAATACTGTTGTAACGTTCTAAAATGTTTATAAAAAGAGTAGTTTTTTCATGCTTTAACATGTACATGACCATGACATTACAACATAAAACAATTTCATTTTGGATAATTGTAACGTTCTAATGAACATTAAGCAATTTGTCAACAGTTACATTTCAAGCAAGAAGAAAATTTACAGTAGTTTTTAGCAACACAGTTTTACGTTTTGTTTTTTGTTTTTTTTTGTTTTGTTTTTTTGTTAATACAACTTACACCCCTGAATATTATCTCGGAAGGAAATTGAAAATTCTTGGGAACATCAAGAAATGAATAATGAAGTCAACTGTCAAAGTTACAGTTAATTTCTTACAGCTTTCAATTATAATACCCGAAAGATTATCCGTGAGTACGAACGGATTTTATTTAAAATAGGCAGACACAATGTTTGCAATTTTTCCTTTATTTTTGTTATGTAATTTTCTTCATAATATGCCCAGGAACAAAATTAACTTCAAAAGATTTAATGCAACAACACCAATATCATCATCAAACGTGTTGACAATACCAACAACTATCAACTGACTATATTACAACAAAAAAGTACAAACTATCCTAATGACACAATAAAATTAGTAAATTAAGAAAAAAAACACATTCATTAAAAGTACGTAAATAAATTAATCACAGCGAACAAAGCTGACGTTAATAGTTTAAAAATCAAGAAAATTGTTGGCCATTACCAACCAGAATATCTTTATGGCAATGTAAAAGCCCATAAACCAGATTTTTCTCTTAGACCCATCATATCACAAATACCTACATCAATATACCAACTATCTAAAACCTTAAACCATATAATTTCTCCATACATACCTAACAATTACAGCATCGCATCAACAAATGAATTATTGCAGGTATTAAAAGCAACTAATCTAAAAGGTAATATTCTAACTTCACTGGATATAGAAAATCTCTTTACTAACGTCCCAGTTAAAGAAACATTGCATATAATTCGTGACTGTATCTACGAACACCGATCAAACCCTGTCACAAAAATTTAACCAGCAATTCTTCTATAACTACTGACCGCGTGTACCACAAACTCCCCGTTTTATGACCATGATGTTAATATCTACATTCAAATGAACAGTGTCAATATGGAAAACTCATTAGGTCCCATTTTCTCTAATTTTTACATGCCTCACATCGAAAATGACGTGCTTAAAACAACCGATAAAACAGAGATTTATAAAAGGTATGTTGACGACATTTTTGTTTTGATAAAAAAAAAAATAGAGATAAAATTGTAAATCTGAAATTAAAATTTGAAAATAATTCATCGCTAAAATTTACCTAAAACAGAGCTAAAAACCAGATAATTTATCACTTCTCTGTATAACCACCTCCACCATAGTAAAAACTCTTGTCTTCTTAGCTATAATAGTCAATACCGGGAGAGCTATCAAATCGCAGTAGTAACAAACTTCTTAAATAGAGCACATCAAAATTCTCCCCCACAAAGAACATTTTTGAGCAAACTAAAACACATAAAACAAACCATTAGTAAACAACAATTTTCCTAACTATATCATTGATAAACAAATAAAAATATTCTTAGAAAAAATATATGACACCAGTATTAAAAATAACACACCCAAAACTTCAACATATTGAAGCAAATCTGCAATAATTATACACAGGGCGAATTTGCGATACGAAATATTATTAAACACCATTTTTCTGCCGTAATTTCCCAAAAACCATGTGAAATCTATAATATTTTATAGAAAATGGAAGACTGCAAACGTTGTTGTTTCTAATTAAAATAACTCCAAATCTAAACTAGCGATGAGTAATATTGTTTGTGACTTTCAATGCCTTGTATAAGACTGTTTTTCTTGTCATAAATCAATTGCATACATTGGACATACTTTTCTGAACAGACGCCTTACATGCTACCTATCTAATAATAATACTGCAATAAAAAACATTTATTAACCCATAATTTACAAGAACTCTTAAGAAAAAGTTTGGTTGAAAATATAAAATTCTATTTAAATCACAGTATCAAAAGCACTTTGATATAAGAGAGGTAATGTATATTAAACAATTTTCTCCTACCATCAACCTTACATTATTTAACAGTGGAAATGGAGTTTTTTTAAAATATAGACAGATGCTCTCGCGATGTTTAACCGCGCGTCACGTAATAGCTTTAAAAACTCCTCTTTTCAAAAACACAGGAAAAAAGCGCAAACATTACGTTACAATCAAAACGAGGAAAAATAACAACATCGAAAAAATAACATCCTTGGAAATGGCTAGTGAAGTAACTGAAAGCGCTTGGAAAGTTGAAAATTATAGAACATTTTTACACTCCTTATTTCCAGCAAAAAGGAAACATGTAAGAATGCTGGAAAAACTAAATAAAAATAAATAAAATCTTCCTGGTCGTTTTCAACGAAACACACACACACAGACACACACACACACACACACACACACATATATATATATATATGTGTGTGTGTGTGTGTGTGTGTGTGTCTGTGTGTGGTATTTACCTTTACCTTAATAAAGTCCCTCATAGGGCGAAACGCTCGGGAAAGATATGTTTTCATTTCGTCTTTATTAATATTTCCTCTTTATAAATGTACTCTATCTGAAATTTTTACACACACACGCACACGCACGCACGCACACACACACACACACACTCATACACACACATATATTGTAATTCATATATATATATTTCACAATATATATATTTTGCAAAAAGACTGTTTTATATATATATAGATATATATATATATATAATGACAATAATAATAATCACAATATTAATAGTAACAAAAATAATAATGCTAATACTAGCAATTGTTATACTATATTTAAATTCGTCTTGAAAAACCCACCGAGAACGAACTCGGAGGGAAAAGAAAGGGAAATAAAAAAGAAACAAACATGAACATGAACAAAAGTCAAATACTCGTAGGAAAGAAAAAAACCAAGGCGAAAACCCTAACACTAAAGCGCTCAATACAAAAGAAGAGCAACAAAGACAGAAAAATCTAAGTAAGAGCCAACAAACCTACCTTGGTTTCACCCTACGGCTCGTCTGGGTATATATATATATATATATATATATATATATATATATATTGTCAGTTAATTGGCATACGTGATATAATAAGCAGACTAGAGTGAAGATTTACCCGCAGTAGGTAGCCATTCCTTTCTGCGGTAGACTGGTTGCCTACCAAGGCTATAGAATCCAGTCTGTTTTGTTATTTAACCTATAGCTGGAGGAAAGACACGGATTCACACTTTTTCAAAGGGTTTTTGCGCGTAAGGATATGCAACAAATTCAAGTGGGATTCGCGGGATGTTCGTTGTGGAGCAGTGGATATTGGCTTGCAACGAGAAATCAGAGAGCTGAGTTCGAATTCCATAAATATATCTACAGTTCAAAATAATTCATATATATATATATAATGTAAATTTTTTCCCGACATATTTCCCCGTAGTTTTTCTTATTTTACTCTATCATTCATTCAAACTTTATCTTCATCCATTCATTCAACTGACGTATAACTCATAAAAATGCCCGACACGTAAACAACATTTTTTTTCACCTTTAAGTCTAACATTCGCATGAAATCGAGGGTAACATCAGTAGCGCCATGGCACCTAGAAAAAGGAGGCAATAACAAAGAACGAGCCGTGATGATCACAGAGAGAGAGAGAGAGAGAGAGAGAGAGAGAGAGAGAGAGATGGCATTCCAGTTGGCGGGAATCAGGACACAAACGAACGTATGAAACCAGTCTCGCTGGTCCGTTCATAAACAACATCTAACGTTACATCATTCTGCTCGTATCTGCCATCACAGCTAATTTCATGCCAATGACGTTACTTCTAGGCACTCACTTTGTTTTTCTGCGCTATAATATATATATATATATATATATATATATATATATATAACCTCACTACTACAACTATGAACGATAAAAATAAGTTCCAGCAGAGGACATATCGGTCCCATTGACGTCAATAAACCTTTTTCGCGTTCTCAACTTGTCTCTTTTTCTTTTTCTTTCCCGCTTTAAATTATGTTAATTTGTTTTTGTCTTTGTTTCTTGTCTCCCTTTCTTTCATCCTGTCTCCCCTTTCCTTTCATTCTTTTTTTCTCACTGTCTTTTCTTGCTCTCTCTCTCTCTCTCTCTCTCTCTCTGTCTGTCTATTAACGCGTTTATTTACGGATGTGATCATGCAAGTAATATAAATATAGTACAGTTTCCTCCGCCGCGTTCTAATTCCCAGAGACATCATTATCTTTTTTATAATCATTTTTATGATTATTTTTTGAAACACCTATAGAATCTGGTGTCTCATAGAGGAGAACAAAGGACAGCAAGCCTCATTTCCCCACAGGACCCACTTTTACTGATTTCCTTTTTCTTTATTTCTTTTCCTAAAGTTTTAATTAACCTTACTGAATTCAATTTCTTTATTTCTAAATAATTATCTTGAGTCTATAGTGCATGATTATGACAGGTTCGATTTTGGACTGTGGTATTGCATCCAGTTTGAAAGATGGCGTTTTATATGATAAATATTAATACATAAATATTACCATTTTTGAGGAGACGAGTTTGAAGATTATGTTTTGGTTCAAAATTGTAGTGTTTGAATTTAATTCTGGTGATAAGTAAAAACTTTATAGCACAGGGTTTATAATTTACTGAAAATTTAAATGCTGTATATGAACAAGACGCATGCACATTATTACTAAATGACTCTGGCATCAAATAAGACCTTCATTTACTTAAAAAAATGTGACACTGAACAATTTATCCATATTATGATGTAATACATTATACAGTGCTGTAGTTTTAGTGTGAATTTTAATAAACAATGCAAAGTTAAAACATTTTGTCTCATAATATGTGCCCGGTAGTATTATGATGTTATATACACTTTTAGCTATTTTAGTTTTACTAATTCTAATCTAACAAATGATCTATCAAACATTATTCATTGATATTATTTACAGTATTCAGACGATTGCCCTCATCTTTGTTGCCATTTGTATAACGTTTCGGTCGTTGAACTCTGCGGCCTTCTTTAGGTGCTAGGAATTTCGAACCCAACCCTTTATTACGAACACTGGGGTATATCATTCTCATTCCTTGAAACCTCTTTTAGTAGTCATAAGTTTTCTTCCTCTAACCGGGCTCTCTAAGTTACTTCTTCTTCTTCTTCTTCTTCTTCTTCTTCTTCTTCTTCTATGTGCCTTGTTCTTTCAGGGCGTAGGCGATCATGGCTTTCCACGTCTCCCTATCCCTTGATGGCTCTTAGCACTCTTTCTCCTGTAACATTTCGCAACCGCCGTTCTGTCATCCAACTGCTCAGGCCCTTCAAATATGTTATCCGCTGCTTTCCACTGTCTCTTTTTTCCTCTCTCTGGCCTGTTAGAATCAGGTTATCCAAGACCTCCTTCCTCATTGCATATCCCACGAACTTCAGTTGTCTCTTCTTGCTTAATATTAATTTCCTTTTCGTTTCCATTCTTTCCAAAACTTCATCATTGATCACATGCTCAGTCCATGATATCCGCAGCATCCTTCTGTAGAACCACACTTCAGTTGCGTCAAGTTTTTTCTTCATCTTTGACGATATTGTCCAACATTCACTGCCATATTGAAGAACTGACATCACATAGCAATCTAGTACTATTTTCTTTCTTTTAGTGTAAGTTTCCTATGTCTTAATACTTTATTCGCTTCTCGAACGCGTCCTTGACCATGCCAATTCGCCTTCGGATCTCTATGTCGCACTTTCCGTCTTCTTTTAAAACACTTCCCAGGTATTTAAATTTTTGTACCTGCTTGATTTTAGCATCCCCCACTTGTATTTGGCATTTTGGATTGCAATATTTTTTATGCAAAATAAATAAATAAATAAACTTGTTCTCGTGCATTATTTGTCCCCATAAATAAAATTATATCGCCTTTGTTAAGATATCTCAAAATATAAAAAGTTCATTACGAGGTTAAAGAGAAAGGTGCAGCATGCCAGAAGCAGGCCCTGTCTTCAGGGTATTATCAAAGGGGAGATAATAAATTTCACTTGTGAGAATCAATTACAAAGGTGTTGGAAACTGGTAGAAGTAGGATATTCCTTCTGCGACAGTAATTTTATTGATTGATTTTTGTTTTACGTCTTGTCAATCATTTTCAGGTTAACTAAAGCCAAGAAACATTTTTTTCTTTTCGGTTGTAAAAAAATTTGCTGATAACAGTTTACTATTCCTAAATTCCTAAAAAATAACATGAGAGAAGAAGAAGAGCTCGATTCATACATTTCCTAGTGGTACTTGCGAGTAAAGGAATATAACGTACCTTTCTGTAATTAGAACTCAGCTTTTCGTTTTCCAGTTTTGATATGTTATCCACTACACTACCCCCAAATACAAGCTTATAGCACCTTATATCTCCAGGCGGGTCACACAAATGGGTACCGGCCTTTCTTAACGTTGCTTAACTTTGGGGATCGTATACAAAAAATAGGAAAAGGATGAAGGGAAAAAATATGAAACTTAAAATTTGAACAAAATATTGGTCATGAAATGGGCTCCCCCAGGATCCCCAGAAAGATAGTCGGCGTGTCGCGTGTTGACCTATAAGATTATTTACAACAGATATTTTCTGACTAATCTGTGGAATAAAATCGATCAATTCGTAATAGAAATTTATAAATAATATTAGACTTAAGCTGTACAATATCGATTCCAACTTTAGCAATTAGTTCTTACAGCTAAAAAAAACTATTGGCAGCGAAATTTGCGCAGTATCATCATCAGCTACTTGCTACAAAAACCGCAATAGTAAGCTCATGAGACTGTAGAGATGTGCTCCACAAGATAGTTAAGAATGATCCCAAATTTCGTAAAAACAGTCACAGATTTCATAACAACAATCACAGATTTTGTAACAACAGTTACAGATTTTCTAAAAGCAATCACCGATTTCGAAACAAAAATCACATATTTCGTAACAACAGTCACAGATTTCTTAACAACTATCACAAATTTCGTGAGAGCAGTCACAGATTTCATAACAATAGTCACAGTCTTTGTAACAAGTCACTGATTTCATAGCAACAGTGACAAATTTCATAACAACAATCACAGATTTCCTGGTATCGAGCTATTTGTTATGATAAAAAAATTTTCAGTAGAATTTATTAAATGTATAAATTAAGCATGCAAAATATGGAAAATCGATATTTCGCGAAATATATTAGGTGATCCACACTTTTCAAATATCAATTATAGTGCTAAAACGGGAATAATAATGAAGCGGCTGAATTTGTTTTTTTTTTTTAATCGTATCACCCCGAGCAAGGCGGTAACGCCACTGAAGCGCAGGGGGCAACGTAAGAGTGAAAAGATTGGAAAAGAGAAAGCCGGAAACCACATCCTAAACAGGGAACAAGGGATGAGCCTCAACACCTGTTCAATAGACATGGGTGGAGTGCGAACCGGGCGATAGTTTAGTCTATCTACTCCAATTGAAAAAAATAAATAAATAAATTGCTAATTATCAATCACTGGTACCAATAGCCATGTGCTGTATTAATACTAGTAAATACCAGATCACTTCATTAGAAAGAAATAAATAACAATCCAGTCTCATGATGATAAATGGAGGACTGAAGTCAGTCCTAACTAAAAGTCCCAGGCTTGTGACCCTGTGACGTAAATATCAGAGCAGCTCACATCGAAGCAATAAACAGCAAGCCAGTCCCATGACCATTGCAAATGGAATCGGTTCATTACTCACTATATATATTACGCTTGTAACTTAGTCCTGTAGAGAACTTCTTAAATATTAAACCACCTTACTGTAGAGAATTAAATAGCAAGCCAGTCTAAATGAACATTGCAAATGAAGCAGATTCATTTCTCACTACTCTTGTGGAAATTTTTATTTGATCAATAAAAACGTGTTATTCATATTTAGTTGTCAATCTAACATTGTTTTATAAGGAACTAGCAGTATAGCCCGGCGTTGCTCGGGTGTAATGAAAGCTTTAAAACTAATCCATGGTCCTGGAGCTCAGACTCAGCCTAAAGAATATTTATGTGAAGTTTGGTGAGAATCGGATAAAAATTGTGGATTTGTATAAAGGACATACAGACAGATAAACAGACAGACACACAAACATCTTGCCTTATATATATATATATATATATATATATATATATATTATCGATTTTCTGCACTATTGTAAGAACTGTAACCTTGAAACTTCTGAATATCGTTTTTTATGTTTTTGTCTATGAGTGTATCAAATTTGATTAAAATCGGAGCCGATTTTTTCGATTATCGATTTTTGATATTTATCGGGGGTACCTCGACACAAAACCTAGCTAAGAACACTCGCAGACGATCATAGTACAACTGTATAAATTTTCAAGAAAATCGGTTCAGCTGTTTCGGAGTCTATAGGTAACGGATACACACACACACAGACACACACACACAGACAAAGTTCCATTTATAAATAAGTTTAGATTTGAAAAGAATTGTTTGGTACTTAGGATATATTGTTCCCATAAATTCTCAGGTCTAGTCAAGAGCCATTTCGTAAGGAATTTCAAAAGGAAATTTAGTTTGACCAATCAGGCTAAGATATTCTCATATGTCTGTCAAATTCAGAAGAATTTGAGAAGAAATATTAAAGGGGCTATTATTTTTTCCATGAGTATATATATTTTATTATTCCTTTGTCTGTTTAGGCCAGCATACATTATCCGGTCAGATGGCCATTCCCATGGAAATAGCAAATAGAAAATGGGAAAGGTATTAATCCATCTCTTCCCTCTCGCTATGGGTTAAATAACAGGACAGATTGGGTTCTATTGGTTGGCAACCAGTCTACCGCAGAAAATTAATGGAAACCTACTGCGGGATAATCTTCTGCTCAGTCAGTCATGTCTCTTTCGAGCGTGTATCACGTATGGCACTTAACTAACTGTCCTCAAAAGACATAGGTAATAAAAGAATTTTCACTTCGTTCAGATTAGTCTACGTATGAAGAGAACTGTTTGAATTAAAAGCACTACAGTAGTAACCGCTTGCGCGACTAGATTGACAACCACTAAACCACGGCAAAGCGTCCAAACAGTTGTAAGAATCTCTATTTGAACTGAGGAAACGTTGAATTGTATTTTTATTGCAAAATTGTTAGCGAGTCTCAAATTTTCAGGTCATTTCAAACATAATAGAAGAAATCCATCTTCGATGTAATAATGTTTGTCAATTTGATTACTCCCGCTGCAACAATCAGGGCTCAGTTTGCTTTTGGTAATGTGGACTAAATAGAGTCTGGTAGTTCAGCAGGAACTGTCCCTTACCCTATCACCCACGACATTACCCATTTTTACGTGTTGCGCTCGTTTCTTTACCCCATTGCCTTATTGCTTACTGTCTCTTTGTTTGTCATTATCACTTTCTCTTGTATTGTCTTTTTTTTTTTAAACAGAATTGTGCCAATTGGCTTCACTCTTATTTTCGGTATATATTAAATCTTCCTCATCTTTTCTTTGTCCCTTTTTCACCCACTCGGATAAAATTAAAATTTGCTTAATTTCTTTCTTTCTTTCTTTCTTTCTTTCTTTCTTTCTTTTCATTAATTCGTTCAGTTTTTTCTTCCTTTTCATTGGTTCATTTATTTTTTCATAGATTCTTTTCTTTACTTTGTTGCGTTTGCATTTTGTTTTACTGGTTTTATTTCATTAATTCATTCATTTGCCAATATCTTACTTCAATTCGAATATTCTTCTTTCTTTAATTTTCGTATCTCTTTCAGATGTGCCTTGTGGTGTAGTGGATATCGGCTCGGAACGAGAAATCGGGGAACTTAGTTCGAATTCCAGTTGAATTCACTTACGCGAGAATACCCGTGGGAAAGGTATTAATCCGTCTCTTCTCTCCAAGCTATGGGTTAAATAACAGGACAGGTTGGTTCTATAGCCTCGGCTGGCAACCAGTCTACCGCAAAAAGTAATGGTAACCTACTGCGGTATAATCTTCTGCCCAGTCAGTCATGTCTTTTTCGAGACACGATCGCCCAAGCGTGTATCATGTATGGTACTTAACTGACTGATTTTTGTGTTTATTTCAGTAATTCATTATTTATTTGCTTATACCTTGCATCACATTTTCCTTACCTATGCGTTTTTGTATTTTATCATTTCTTTCCTATCTCTTCCTTTGCTTAGTCTTTCTTTTTTCGCCCTTCTTTCTTTTTCTTTCTTTCGGTTTCTTTAGTTTTTAGTATCATTTCTTTCTTTCTTTAGTTTTTAGTATCATTTCTTTCTTTCCTTATTTTCTCTTTTTCTTTCTTTGTTCATTTTTCACCACTTCTTTCTTTCTTTTTTCTAATCTCTTTCAACATATTTTTATCTTTTCCTTCCTGTAATTAATCCATTTTCCCTTTCTCCACTTCTTTCTATCATTCTCCTTTCATTTTCTCTCTTTCTTTCTTCGTCCGTTTCTATTTCTCTTCCCAGATCTCTCCATTCCTCACTCCCTTTATTCTTTATTAGAAAGCCCCTTTTTTTCTCCCCAATCTACCTAACACTTTACGGAATAATCTTTATGCTATCTTCTTCCTATTTCTAAACGCCATATATTTTATTCTCTCTCTCTCTCTCTCTCTCTCTCTCTCTCTCTCACTCTCTCTCTCTCTCTCTCTCTCTCTTTTCTCACATACGCACACACACACACACTTACTCTCCTTGATTATCAGAGAACCATGGAATTGGGACTTGAACCATTATTATCTCATCCATCTCGGCACTCTGAAAAAATGGTGTGGGAAACTCCACTGCTAGCCAGTGGCTATCAGTCATAGGATTCTGTAGAAGAATCGTTGGGGACACCAGTAAGCATTTGTGAAAAGTGTCAGGAATTGCTGTACAGAATTTGGGGAGATAATGGCGGCGGTTGGGATAATGGTTTGTGGTGTGGGCAATGTGGGATAAGTTTTTTGATGAGGGCTTATGGTAATGCAGAGTACCCGTTCAGTTTCCAAGTACATTACGTCAACTTTAATAGCCTGTTGAAATAACATTCTCTTTTTTCTATATGCTGCATCCTTTCAGTACGTGGAGGGTTACGGCTTTCCACAGCTTCCTATCCTTTTTAGCGCTTAGTAAGATCTGATTTTTGCTATCTCCTAATCCCAGTCCTACTAACCAACCATTTACACAAGCTTATTAGGTTATTCGTTGATTTCCTTCTGTCTCTTTTGCTTTCAATGTCCCGTGAGTATCAAAATAACCAAGTCTTCTTTCCTCATTTCTTAGAAATTTCAGTTGTTCCTTTTTGATTGTAAATATTATATCATTATTTTCTCTTCGAGGTACATATGCTTTCAATTTTAGTTGTTGCTGTTATAGAAAGTTGTCACATGTCACAGTTTCTGTTACTTGGTACAGTTCTTTGCACGTGATTATGTAGCCCCAGTCCACAATGTTCGAAGATATACATACTACATAACCGTACTCTTTTCTTTGTTTCTAACGAAACATTGCTGTTTCTTAATACTTTGCTTAGTTTTGAAAAGCATCTTTCCTTATTCCCAATGCGCTTTCAGATTTCAGTGTTGGATATCAGTGTTGGATATACCGGTCTCTGTTAAAACACAGCAGAGATCTACTTCTGGGAATACAGAATATAGAAAAATTGCTTCTGCTAAACTCTAAGGGATAATCAGTACTGGTCTAGGCAAATAGAAAGTAAGTAGCAGGATCAGAATGGATGGTAACAAGAAATGCTACCTATCTTATACGATTTCTGAAATAATAATTAAAATATACGACGGTCGCGAAATACCTCCGTGGGTTATTTAATGCGAAAAAGATGGGTTTTAAGGTATTTTTTAATGTTCGGTTACAGTGAGAAGGTTGATTTAGTCAGATTTTGATGACAAATTTTATCTTATTTTATTTTAGAAAACTGAAGATGTCTTCTAGTTTTGTATTAAAAATGTATTGCTGGTAATTATTTTTTCCTTCAAAAATGTGTTATGGCAATAATTTTTTCTTTCAAAAATGTATATGTTGGGACGCCCGCGCCGATTCGGCTATAATGGACTATTCCATTACTATGTAAAGTAATGGTGGCATCTACGTTGGGGGAGAGAGGGTGCCGAGCAGCCGATCGACAATTCAGTCGTAGACTTCCGGTGACGACCCGGAAGTAACCATTGCTCATACTACGTCTTACGACGGTTGAGACGATTAACCTTTATTCTTGTATTGGATACTAATAACCTTTGTAAATACTATTTTCACGGAATACAACAATTAACCTATTCCTGTTGTTGAGTTATTTATTCTTACTCACGACATAACAGTATATATTTCTATAAAGTGTATTTTTTATACTTTCATAGAGTTTTAACTCCAGTTTGAGGGTTAATTATTTGCCCATAGCTGGGACCCTAACTGGTGCTACCACTCCGGGTCAGAGTGGACCTGGGAACAACAGCAATTAAGAATTGGTTCCATGATCCTCACAATCAGAGGCCTTGCTGCCGGATTAGGAACTTTTACACTGATTTATACTAAGTGAAAAAATTCATATATTTATTTTCAGGTTTAAGCATTGATTTATTTTGCAAGATGAAATGAATTAAGATACTGTCTGAAAAATAGCGAGGCAGATCACGTTCTTCGATGTGAGATGCATCGTCCACTGTGGGTTCTTGCCACAAAGAGAGACTATTTATCAGCAAGTCTGCAATGAGATGATGTGGCGTTTGCTTCGCTCACTGCGCGAGAAGAGAAGAGAGTTGTGGCAGGACAAATCGTGGTTCTTTCACCACAACTATGAACTGCTCACAACGCCCAGAGAATGCGGCACTTCTTAGCCGAGATGAACATTGTCGTATTGGAACACCTACTTCATTCTACTCATCTTACTCGGTGTGGTTTTTTTTATTTTCCCTAGGGTATAGGGGTTCATCGTATGAATGTGCGTTGTGGTGCAGTGGATAACGCCTCGGAACGGGAAATTAGAGAACTGAGTTCGAATTCCAGTCAAATTCGTTGCATTTATTTACGTGCAAATACCCTTGAGAAAGGTATTAATCCACCGCTTCTTCCTCCAGCTATGGGTTAAATAGCAGGGCAGATTGAGTTCTGTATCCTTGGTTGGTAATCAGTCTATCGCAGGAAGTAATGGCAACATACTGCAGAAAAAGCTTCTACCCAGTCAGTCATGCCTCGAAAAAACATGCTTGCCCAAGTGTGTATCAAGTATGGCACTTAATTGACTGATAGACGATCATCAAGGGGAACCTTTGGAAGGTGTGGATGTCATCAAGAGGGAGATGGGGGACATCGAGGAAGAATCGTTCCAGCAGATGGGGATTACTTTGAAGGGTAAATCACGGAGTTTGTTGTTTAGCATTGAAATAAATTATTTGTGACACCAGTACCGTTAATTTTTAAACATCTTTCGTAATACAAGTTTTCTACGTCTATGTTCCCCCAGGATATAGTCGATCATAGCTTTCACAATTTTCTGTCCATTGTAACTTTTCGTAAGGTTTGTCTTTTCCATGTCTAAACTTATTTATAAATGGAACTTTGTCTGTGTGTGTCTGTTTATCTGCCTGTATGTCTGTATTTCATCAATTTTATTTTAGTTTTTGCTTCGGGTTTGGCTCTAAGTAGGTATAATTGTAGTTCTTAGTCTCAGCCATGATACCATTTACTCAGAGGACTTATTTAGCCTTCAGAATTCAGTTTACGACGAAAAAAACTTATTTGATATCGATACCAAGAAATCAAACTTTGACTTACATCCATTCATTTTTCTTTCTGTCTACGGTTTCGCGTTAACTGGAAACAACTATTGCTTTTTAGCCTTTCGTGCCAACGTCCAAAGAGTCTAAGCTCCAGAACCATGGATTAGTTTTAAAGCTTTCATTACACCCGAGCAACGCCGGGCTATACTGCTAGTCTCTTCTAATCTGTCATTCATTAACACAAGGTTCTTGTATATGATACTTATTGCTCCTCTCTATTCCTCTTACCTCTGTGAGGGTTAAATTCTCCAAAACATTTTTCATCATTAGAAAATTTTATATTCTATGCATAACTGTCCTTTCTTTTACCATTTTATTTAAAATTATCTCGTTATTCACCTGTTCAGTCATTGTCATAGAGGGGAACTGATATTACATAATATTTTAGTGCTTTTTTTGTTTCTACTTCATTATCTTTTGGGAGGTATATTTCTATTCGCCTTCAGATTACAGTGTCATATTTTCCGTCCTCTATTAGAAAACTTTCTAGGTATTTAAATTTTCATACTTACTTGATCTCGTCACTTCCAATTCGTCGTTCGCAACACTGGCTGTTCATCTTGCTGACAACCATCCATATTGTCTTCTTACAATTGATAGTCCTTTCTTCATGCTTTCCTTTACTACATTCTTACTGCATTCTCTACGATTCTTGCAGTTGCCTGACCACACTGAGACATCTGCATATTTGACGTTATTAAGACTGAATCCGCCAATAATAAATCTCGCTATACTTATATATCAGTATAAGGTAAGTGTCATTATTCCATTGTGCCTTCAGGTGTCTGTGTCACATGATACTGTTATTGCTAAATCTCATGCCATGAAGGCGTTGAAACCACAAGAGCCCCCTTGTCACTCCAACTCTCACGGTCTCCTGTGCCATATCGATTTCCTTGGGGTCCTGGCGGCAGACGTTCTTCCAGCCGCTGCAGACGTCTTCCAGCGGTTGTGTGGGCTGCCACGAGGCCGTCTCTCGGCTGCAGATGGAAGGTCGAACTGCTACATGGCTCTGTGGTGCCCATCACATCGTGGTGGTGTGAATTAATACTAGTACCATTAGCCGTCTTAGCTGTTATGTCGTGGGATGAAGTTTTGTTTTCAGGATTTTTAATTCATTCCTTGACCTGCTTAACATTACTTAAGCAACAGATACTAAAGAACTCAAGAACACATGGCCCTGTGGACAAAAACCTTGGTTGGATCCAATTACTTGACCTAAAGAGTTGTAAGTTCAATATCTGGTGACAGTAGAAACGAACACAAAATTTGAGTTGAATTAAATGGAGATAACTAAGATATCCAGAAGTGGCATGACTCATGGAACGAGAACAATCTACTCCAGTTGTCGAAATAAAATGTTCGGCTCAAAATTACAGTCAGATCCTAAATAAGCTGGAAAAATGGTCACACTTTATTATGCTTCAAAAAGTACATGACTCGACTGTCATTCTCTATCTTAACATGAGTCAGATCAAGCAAAATGGAATATTATCGCTATATCTCGATTGCAGCTGCCCAGTCCATTAATTCTAAGTTCGACAGAGTAAAAAAAAAGCGTTTCGCAGTTTTGTGGGTGAGGAAATATTCTTCACTCTACAACAGATGCAACTTTGCAAGCCTATCACTTATCTGTTGCTATTTCTATAGAAATCCATCCGTGCATAGAATACTGCTGTCATATCTGGTTATCTGCTGTTCATCTCAGTGTTCTCGACTGGCTCCAAAGGAGAATCTGTAATGTGATGGGTCCCGATTTGGCAGCTCGACTCTAACCACTTTCTCACCGGCGAGATGTGGCTTCCCTCTGTCTATTCTACAAATATTTTCATGGCTTCTGCTCCGACGAACTTAAGTCACTGGTGCCTCCACTACAAGAATTTACTCGTGCAACCAGACTGGCAACAAAGTCCCACCCTTTTACAGTTAGATCAACCAAATGCAGCGGACAATTCTCTTCCATCAGATTCTTTTCTCGCACTTCCCTCTCGTGGAACTTTCTTCCATATACTTGCTTTTCTGACGGCTACAACCTCCAGGAATTAAAATGCAATGTCAATACTCATCTCTTATCCACTTGACTCCAGTCCTTTCTACATCACCCCATATATCTTGTTCTTTTCCTTTCTCTCTATCTTCGCAACTGTCTTCACTGTCTTTACACCTGTGTTCCCAGCCTTCTCTTGCCCTTTCTCTGAAACTCCCTGTAACTGGTTCGTCTTTCTCTTCACTCTCCTCCTGAATAAACATTTACTCTTATGTAGCTTCCTGTGCATCAGTGGCGGTACCGCCTTGTTTGGGGTGAAACGATTAAAAAATTCCTCGGAGCTACATTGCCTAATTATATAATTTCGGACATTTAGAACTAAGACCTGCTTTGCCATATACCTAGGAACGAGCCATCCCCATTCCCTTTGTATTCTATTAATTAGAAAAAACCTCCTTTCAGCCAGCTTCTGTCTAGAGGTCGTTGCTGATGGAACACATTCCCCAGTGGATAATTCCCCAATTACTATCATCTTAAACTCTGCAAGCCTAGTATCATCTATCCTACATATCCTCATAATAAAAATTATATCCTCATAATAATAATATTACTTAACCTCTTGAAGTTTATGGTCAGCTGTTATCTATCGTACATATCCTCATAATAAAATATAAGTATATTCAAATTAATATAAACGGCATATATTGAGTCAATTAACCCACATTTCATTCATATTTCATTGGTGAGGAGGGGGTTCCACTTAAACAGATTCTTCTTCCAGAACTCTTGTATAGTCGAATAAACTCCTTGGAGGATCCTTCCTCGATTACTATAAAAAGAGTCACATTCAGTAATTTACTTCCTTGAGAGGAACAATAATTAGTTTCTTAAAAACAGCTTTATTCTCAATCAACTTCAATGAACTAATATTATACCATTTACTATACTTTCGCTCAAGAAAAATCCGTTCTGGTTATGGCGATAAACTACATACGGGTCTTAGATATGACGATAAACTGCATCCTGCAGCAGAGCTTCTAATTGAAAAGTTTAGAGGAACCACCACTTAACTGCTCGTGTTTCCATGTCTACCCAGACCCGGGGTGGTAGCACTTATTAGGGTTCAAGTTATGGACAAATAGTTAACCCTAAATCTGAGGTCAATATATTATGAAAACATAAAAATAGATTTTTATTGTTAAAATGCTACCAATACATATTCGAAAAAATTGCCTACAATAAATTTAAGTTTTGATAAAATTTTTTATAAATATACGTCAATGAAACCTGGTCAACAACCTGATTTCATATAAATAATACATATTCTATTCATAAAAATTCTATCTTAAACATCTTGTCGGTATTAAAAAAACCCATTGAAGTTGATATGCCGTAAAACAAAATAAACCAAACCAAACAAAACTATCAATAAAAATCGGTTTCTGTAGTAACATTGGAAGAAACTATTTACATTTTATCATTACTAATGGGACCCCTAACAAACACTTCACTGTTTTATTGTTACTTCCAGGCGAACTACATTCCTTGGTTCTGAAGGTCTAACCTTCATGGCTAGGATGTGGCATGCTACCTACATAGTAGCAAGCCACCCACATTCCCTCCGTATTTGAACAGCTTATTCCGAGTTCGAATTCCAGTTGAATTCATTGCATTCACTTACGCGCAAATACCCTTGGGAAAGGTATTAAATCCGCCTCTTCCCTCCAGTTATGGGTTAAATAACAGGACAGATTGGGTTCTATAGCCTTGGCCGGCAACCAGTCTACCGCAGTAGGTTGCCGCAATGGCAACCTACTGCGGGATAATCTTCTGCCCGGTCAGTCATGTCTCTTTCGAGACATGATCGCCCAAGCGTGTATCACGTATGGCACTTAACTAACTAATTCCCACGAACTACTACTCTGTAGAATCAACTGCTAAGAAGATGTTTCCTCAATCACTACAATCTTAACCTGCTCAAGTCTAAAGTAAACCGTAATTCTTCCCTTCCTATCCAAATAAACTTCCTCTTAATGTAACACTCTACCTCAGGTAGACCCTGGGCCTTGTACGGGTGAACCTTGTTGGAAAAAAATCATTATTATCTGACTCTGCATGTTATCCTCTACCATTGCAAGAGCCAGTTCAAGCCTAAAATGAAGTACGGTCCATACTGTTCAGTCTCTATAAAGTTCAAAAGTGTCTGTGGGCAACTTATTTTCTACCCTCCAACCCCCTTCTCTCTCTCTCTCTCACAGGTGGGGTGTGGCAAGCCTCTCACTGCTCTATCACTACTTCCATGGAAAGTGCTCAGGTGAACTAGATTCGTGGTAGAACCAGTTCTAACTTCCATGGTTATGATCCGCCATGTCACTCACTTTGTAGCAAACCAACCACATTCTATTGGTGAGAAGTAATTCCGACTCAAACAGCTTCTACCTGTGAATCACTCTTGAAAAGATGTTTATCTGATCACCGCAATCTTAACCTATTCAAGTCTAGAAAAAACCGTAATCTTCCCTTCCTATCCATATAAACTGCCTCTTACTGTGACCCTCTACCTCAAGTGGACCCTGGGCCTTGTACAGGGGGAACCTTATTGTAAAAAAAAAGCAACAACAACAAAAAATTAAGAGCATATTACTTCCGATAACATGCATATTAATGTTCAAACCAAACATTTTTGTTCTTGTACACCTCCCGATAATACCACCAAGCACATTCGATACCACCAAACCTAAACAGATTGATTTTATTTTAACTGATCACAGTAGGTCATCCAAAAGTTTGATATTTTTATCTTTATTTTCTTGCACAAACTTTAAACGAGCCTATAGGATTTTTCCATGATCACTATCTTCATATATTCAAGTCTAGGTTTAACCGTTATTTTCCTCTCCTGTTCGAATAAAGTGCTTCGTAATGTAACCCTGTACCTTGAGTGGCCCCCGGGCTTCGTACAGAGTGAACTTTACTTTAAAAAAATATTCGATTCAGTTTACATATATATTATCGATCACTATGTTTTGATCTCTTCAGTTATATTTTATTTCCAGTAATTTTTATTTTGTCTTCAATCAGGGTTTTCGGGTTTCCGATACGCAGCTGAGAAATATCAGTGCCAACCGCTTAAAATCCTATTGGTCTTTATTGTTTTTATCACAAAGTTTCAGCCGTTGTGCTCTCTTGTCTTCTCTCAGTTTCGGCAACCTTTAGAGAATTTCAAACTGAACCTTCTATTTGTTCTACTGGAGGAGCTTGTTCTCGTTACACTCATGTTGACAGATATCTCTTGTTATTATGTCTTGTCAACCTTTGCTGGTTATTTAAAGCCAGAAAATATTTTTAGATTGTAAGAATTTTGGGTCAATAATAATTATTTATTGATACAATTCATTACTATTTAACCCATAGCTTGTTGAAAATGAGAATTCATAAAGTTATTTACGTATAAGTGAATATAATGAACCCAACTGGAATCAGAAATCGCCACTTTCATTTCCAATTGCGAACCATTATCTACCTGCGCATGCAAACTTACAGCACCTGGTACTTCCAAGCGGTCATCCATCAAGTTACTGACCAGGTTCGACATTGCTTAACTTCGGTGATCGTACGAGAACTGGTGTTTAGCGTGATGTAAGTCCTCTGAACTCGAACATTGAGTTCTGATATCGGTGAGAAATACGCAGAAAAAATTGTTAGCGTATAGGTACCGGTGATATGTGTCGTTATCAATGTTTGCTTTCAGCGTGAAAGACTTAAAAGGGTCCCCTCACACTTGTGTAATTCCTATCCAAATCTACGCCAAATCCCATAAACCCCATGCTATTTAAGAATGTCGCGACCTCATCCTTCAACTAGCCCACTTCGTAAGTCGAGGCCCCCGCGTGATAAGCTGCAAATTATTGCGCCACCAGCGGCGAGGATTCAGCTTTATCATGAGGGAGGCAATTTATTTGGTTGATTGCTAATCTTGATAGTGCATTTGGACCGGGTGCGAATTGAGAATCGTCCCCAGCTGAAAGACAAATCAGGGGCTTTTGGGAGAGTACAATGAAGTAAGGCGGTGGGGTGGTATAGCATTCACTGTGATAACGGATATGCGAGACGAGCTCATTGTCGTCGTGACAGAATAATGATTGTTGCAGATTGAGACGAGTGTTAAGAGCAGCAGCAGCAGCGACCGTAATAGCAACAGCGACAAGTAACAAATTTGCGAGAGAGAGAGAGAGAGAGAGGGTATTGGAACGATGGCCGTTGTACTGATAACAAAGCAGTTCCCTGTTTCGAACCCTGACAAATAAGAAAATTACGAATGTTAGCCTGTCTCTTTAAATTATTAAATATAACACCGCCATTCAAATTTTATTATTTCCCTAATTTTACTTTAGATTCAGTTATAAGTATGGCCTATATTTATCTACAAATTCAAGTATAAAATGGCAAATGTTTACATATCGTCACAAGTTTAAGCACAACCTATATATACAAATTCGGGTATAAAACTGGCTGTAGCTTACATAGAGTCTCAAGTATAAGTATGACCTATGTTTACCTAGAGGTTTAAGTTTCAACCTGGTCAAAGATTTTATTTAATATTCACACTACTGGGATGGTGTTTATTAAAAACATGGTTTTAAAAATGTTGGTCCTCAAAATGTTAAGCCTCTCCAAAATGTGAATCTTCTTCACTTTGACTAATAGCAGTCTTACAAAGTTTATTATGTCATAAGTTAGTCTTGTATCATACTAAGCACACCTTTTAAATATGGTGAATACTGAAACGGCGGATATAAAATTAAGGTTATGAATGCTGATGAAGTTTCTTCGAATTGGGAGTTTGCCGTAACATAATTTTCGAACGCTTATTGGTTCATAAAAAGATCATATTTGATAGTGAAAATATTGAATTGGTAATTTTAATATGGCGTTCGAATGTAGATTTTTCTATTATTATTTAATACTACTATAATATTTATAATAGTAGTAGACGTGATAATAGTAGGAGTGATACCATTAATAGTTTTATTTTAGTAATGTTAGTATTAATAATAGTAATAACATTATTAAATATTATTACTTAGAGCAGTAATGTTACTGGAAAATTATTAAGTTACTGGCAGTATAGCCCGTCGTTGCTCGGGTGTAATGAAAGCTTTAAAACTAATCCATGGTCCTGGAGCTCAAACTCTTTGGACGTTAGCACGAAAGGCTAAAAAGCAATAGTTGTTTCCAGTTAACGCGAAACCGTAGACTGAAAGAAAAATGAATGGATGTAAGTCAAAGTTTGATTTCCTGGTATCGATATCAAATAAGTTTTTTTCGTCGTAAACTGAATTTTGAAGGCTAAATAAGTCCTCTGAGTAAATAGTATCATGGCTGAGACTAAGAACTACAATTATACCTACTTTGAGCCAAACCCGTAGCAAAAACTAAAAGGGCTGAAAAAAAATACAGACATACAGGCAGATAAACAGACACACACACAAACATCTTGCCTTTTATATATATATTATCGATTTTCTGCACTATTGTAAGAACTGCAACATTGAAACTTCTGAATATCATTTCTTATGTCTTTGTCTATGAGTGTATCAAATTTGATTAAAATCGGACCACTCCTTCTATAACCCGATTTTTTCGATTATCGATTTTCGATATTTATCGGGGAGTACCTCGACACAAAACCTAGCTAAGAACACTCGCAGACGCTTATAGTACAACTGTGTTAATTTTCAAGAAAATCGGTTCAGCCGTTTTGGAGTCTATAGATAACGGACACATACACACACAGACACACACACACACACAGACAAAGTTCCATTTATAAATAAGTTTATATTAGATATTATTATTACCAGTAATAGTAATATGCGTATGTGTAACAACATAAAGTATATTGTTTCTGCGTTTTTTGAGATTCTGGAGTTTATACTAATTTCCAATACTTAAAAAGAGACGGGTTTTGAATTTCAGCCGAGTCTCTTTAGGTCCGCAAAGTAATAATATTCTCGGAATAATTTTGAGTGCATATTCCTATAATCCAGTTCGATCATCAAATATATTGAAAAATGTATTATTACTATTAAACCACAATGGTTGACACAGAAGGAAGTAAACGAGGTAGAAGACTTCTATAATTGCCGTACCTAAAAAAAAGCTGTTCCCCTCTTTAAATAATAAATGAAGAATAAATACAAATGATTAGACATGTCAGATTAATAAATTGCAAACAGTGTGTCTGCTTATTTTTAATAAAATCCTTTCATAATCACGGAGAATCTTTTGCGTATTATAATTAAAAGATATCAGAAATTAGCTGTAACGTTGACAGATGATATTATTATTCATTTCTCAATGTACCCAAGTACTTTCAATCTTCTTCCGTGATCATCTTCAGAGGTGTGAGTTGTGGTAACAAAAAATAACCTCAAAACGTGCTACAAAAAATTACCGTCAATTTTCTTGCTTCAAATATAACGGTTGATAAATTGCTTAGCGTTCATTAGGGGGTGAAAATGATCTAAAATTGAATTTTTTAAATATGTTCTAATGTCATGGTCATAAACGTGTTAAAGCATGAAAAAGCTTTTCTTTTTATAAACATTTCAGAACATTATTACAGTATTCATAGCCGAGTTTAGTAATTGACGGCTTAAGGTTTTTAATGAATATTGTCTCGATAATACGTAGTTTGCTTTTGTTGTTTTCTTGGTCTAGGATAGTTGTATTATCGATCATTATTTTTTTATATTGTTAATGTAAACAGGAATGTTGTTGTAGATGTCTTGAAATGGACGAATGGTCAGACATGTGTAATGTGAGACGTCTTAGTAATATAGTTGTAAATCCAACATATATATATATATATATATATATATATATATATATATATATTGTCGTAGATACATTCTCTCAAGGGACATTAGAATTGATATATAATGTGGTTGTACGTAACACATCATTTTGATGAGGAGGAGTTATTACGGATAATTCAATTAGTACTTTTTTTTATTGCAACCAGATGCACGATAACTACAAACAGGATAAAAAAATCATAAAAAATCTCATTCGTACTAACATATCCCGTTGATTCTAATAAAAAAATTAAAATTAATAATATATTATAAAAATTACAATACTACTTATTTAATTATCTAATAATTTAATAATATTGGTGGAGTAGTACATCCCAGCCAAGTTGCAACAATTTTTCCGGGTCACCCTCAAAACATGAGGTCTGGCATTATACTGAAAACAATACGTTTCCAGTTCAACAATTCTGGGCATTTTTCTTGAATTGCTGCCTGTAATTTGTACAGTTGCGAGCAGTACTTTTCAGAATCATTTGATTGGTTACTTGGCAAAAGCACATAGTACAGGATTCTTTCCAATCCCACCAGATGCATAACATGATATTTTGAGGATGAAGACCTGCTTTTGAGATGACTAAAAATGGATGTCGCTTATCTAAGAATCTTTTTCGCTGAAAATTGTTGTAAATGATACATTTCTTATGACTGTCGCAATTTGTTTAAAAAATGCCGCATTTTCATTGCACTTATACAGTAAATCACAGATAGAAATGTGACCAAAAAGATTTTTTCCTCAGATCATGTGGTACCGATTTGAATATTCAAGATTCAATAAGTATTCATGGATGGTGCATTTTGATAAATTTAGTGTTTATGTCAATTTCCACGTTGTGTAATGCGGGTTATTCTCTTGATTTGGCCGTCACCTGTAGTGGGATGGTGTCTGCCCGAGCGTTTTTCATCAATAAGGCTACAATCACCGACTTTAAATTAGCGAACAACTTACGTACAGTTCTGTTAGCTAAAGCGCCCCCACCGTAAAAAGCATACATCTTTTTTTGTTGCTTTCGAGACATTGTTGCATTAACGGAAATAAATAAAGTATCAAGTATCTAAAGACACCTTATAATCTTCAATTTTTTATAGGAATGTAAAATTGAAACGAATTAAGTAATTTTAAAGTTTCTTTCTCAAGAGATAGTCTGAAGTTTGCTCTCTTTGGAAATGTAAACATATATCTGACGAGAAATCTGAAAATAGTCCCTCTTAAGATAAGAACAACTAGAAAATGTTCAATGCAAATTTGAAATTGTAAAGCAAAGATACGTAACAAAATGCATTCTTAACTCATCATCAAGGTAGGTAGAGAAACTAACAATTTTTCTTTCTTCTTCTATGTCCCCTGTCCTTTCAGGACGTAGGCGATCATGGCTTTTCACGTTTCCCTATCCCTGGTGTCTCTGAGCACGCCTTTTCCTGTTACACCGTGCAATCCTCGTTCTGTCATCCACCTGATTAGGTCATTCAAATATGTTATCCGTTGCTTTCCCCTGTCTCTTTTTCCCTCTATCTGGCCTGTTAGTATCAGGTTCTCCAGGCCCTCCTTCCCTTGTCCCAGGAACTTCAGCTGTCTCTTCCTGATGCTCAGTATTAATTTCCTTTTTGTTTCCATCATTTCCAAGACCTCATCATTGCTCACATGTTCGATCCATGAGATTCACAGCATCCTTCTGTTGCTTCAAGTTTTTCCTTAATCTTTGATGGTATTGTCCAGCATTCACTGCCATATTGAAGGACGGACATCACGTAGCAATCCAGTACTCTCTTCCTAGTTTCTAGCGAAATTGTCCTGTTTCTTAATACCTTACTCAACTTCTGGAATGCTTCCTTCGTCAAGCCAATTCGCCTTCAGATCTGTGTGTCGCACTTTCCGTCTTCTGTTATTAAATGTATTTAAAATGTATATTCAAAATTTTGTACCTGCTTGATTCTGGTATCCTCGACCTGTATTTGGCATTTTAGGCATTTTAGGCTGCCCTTTTTACTGATGACCATGCATTCAGTTTTCGTGCAATTTATTTCTAGTCCTTTCTTGTTACTTTCTTTTGCTACCTTCTGTAAGAGGTCTTGTAGTTTCCTTTCTGTGTCTGCTATCAGCACTGTATCATCTGCGTACCTTAGGTTGTTTAAATTGTGGCCCCCCGATTACGAATCCTGGCATAACTTCTAGGGTCCTCAAAATATTCTCGCTGTACAAGTTGAACAGAACCGGTGAAAAGACGCCCCTTTCTATCTTTGTATATCTAATCAATTCATTACCTGTCCGTATGCAAGCGGTTTGCTGCCAGTAAAGATTCTTTATTACTCTCAAGTCTTTTCCAAATATGTCCAGGCTGCTGAGCATCTCCATCAGTTCTTTGTGGCGTATTTTGTCAAACACCTTTGCATAATCAATAAAGCACAGGTATAAGTCCTTCTTCATTTGTATTGCTCTTTTGGAGAGCGCCCTAATCATAAATATGGCATTCCTTGTTCCTGTGTTTTTAACAAAACCACATTGTTTTTGTTCTATCTCTGGCCTGATTCTGCTTCTCGCTCTATTCATCAGGATTCGGACGATCAGTTTTGTTATATGGCTGATCAAACTGATGTTTCTGTGGAGTTCGCACTCGTTTGCTCCTGGCTTCTTAGGCCGTGCTATGAAGATAGACTTGCTGAGATCATCTGGTATAACCCCACTATTATATATTTCATTTATTATTTCAGTAATTTTTTCTATACCAAATTCTTCCAGGGCTATCAGCAGCTGTATGACTATGACGTTTGGTCCCGCTTCTTTGTTTCTATTCAATTTGGCTACTGAAGATTCAAATTCAGACTTTAATATTTCCGGTCCGTCCTCATCTTTACCTAATATTGGTTGCTCTCTCTTGTCGTGGAAAAGATCTTTTATATATTCTTCCCATCGTTGGAGTATTTTCTCTTTCTCCAAAATGATTGTTCCATCCTTATTTTTTTTTTTTGACAGGAACTTCGGAAAACTTCTCATGAAATTTTCATCCTTAACTGAGAATGAATACTCGTTATTTGGAAAAGTCAATTAAAAAAAAAAAATTAATTTTTTTGAGGAATGATGGGTAAATTGTCGTCTAAATTATTCAAAATTACACAAATATATTTTGAAATACTAAAGAGTAAATTTATTAAAAAAAATCACCATTGGTTTTAATTACAGCCTCTATATGACTTCGAAATCTCCTGCAACTCTTCTGGACGGTCTCCTTATCCTAGTTTGTGAATGTTGTCGTAATCCTTGCCGTCACTTTACTAATGTTGCAAGGAGTTTTGATAGTCTCCCACCAAATTGCGCCCCTGAATATGATAATCAATGTTGTTGCAGTTTGGGGAGTTAGGTAGTCAGATGCTGAGGGTGATGTGTCAGCAGAAATTGTTTGAAAGCCATGATTAGGTTCCGCTATTTGCATGTTCTAGAGCGTAGTTCTCTTGCCAGATATAGGGTATTCTAGCAGCCACCCTCCTCACCCAATACAGCGCTACCTCCCCCATGCACTTGATGTAGGCTACTGTGTTGAGCCTGAAGCCCTCAACCACAAATTCGGAAGTTCTTTTCTGATCAGATCCAACTCTTTCCGAATCCTCTGCACGGCCCACAGACTGATACACAAATACTCTGAAATGTTTGTCTTGGATCTTCCGGTGTGAATACCAAGCAGTACAGAATGTCGTTTCCAAATTCCTAGCGGATTGAATTGCATCATGGTGCTATTTTGTAAAATCAAAATCAAACAACGCGCATGCGCGAAATTATAAAATATAAAATGGCGACATTTACCCATCGCACCCTATATATATATATATATATATATTTATAAATATTTTCTAAACATATGCTATTAAATATAAGAGACAATGAATGTCTATTATGTTTAATCATGAGCCGTCTAAACGTCGTATTTTTGCTTTAATTTCAGTTGAAAATAAAGACAAAAATTCTCCAACATTTGGATAATTATTTATTGGTTTTCTTCTAAGCTTTCGGCTCACATGAGCCATCTTCAGAGAGGTTGTTTAAACTGAAATATTATAAAATCCACCATCACCGACGATTTTATTTTGTGTTGACATAAAACTCTGCTTGGCAACGGCAATAGTTACCAAAAATAATAAACGCAGTTCTTAAGTTTGCGATGCGGTTTTATGACGTCACACCGCGGGATAGCGCGAAATGACAACAAAACATATATATATATAAATATATATATATATGTATGTATATAATATTAAACAGTATCTATTATATATTTATTTTTATACTGTTATTAAATTACTTTCACGATTACGAGTCCTGTAATCCATTAGGTGCATGTACCGCAGTGACTGTGTTTATCGCCAGATAAACTAATGGAACCCAGCCTGTTTCAAGCTGTTTGTGAATAACTGTTTTCATTTTAATAGACTTACTTTTTACTTTAGAGATAAGTTAGCCCTACTATTTAATCCTTAACAGCAAGAATAATTAATGGTTTCATGTTTTTTCATTGGCATTAATGTGAAAGTGAACGCAACAGACTAAACCAGAATTCGAATTCGGCTTGCCGCTATCACTGCGCGCCGATAATCTTTTCCTTACCCGCACATTGATTAAACTCTTCTTCTTCTTCTTCTTCTTCTTCTTATTATTATTATTATTATTATTATTATTATTTATTCATTTATTTATTTATTTATTCATTTTAATGATTTCATTCGAATCAAGGCAATAAATCCACAAGGGGTTACTAAGAGAATACAAGTAAAACGCTGTTATGGAAATAACAATAAAAGAACAGGGATAAAGAAGATTACGATTGACATTACATTTAAGTTTTTAAAGAGCAAAGTTAACTATAAAGCAAGTAGCAGAAAGAGAGTTCCACAAGCGAGAAATGTGCCAGAAGAAATTATTAGCATAGAACTTACGGTTACATCTAGCCATTTTAACTATGATATGATGAGACATTGTAGCCGATCAGATACTGTTCCCAAATTCATAAAGTCTATGCGCCATAAAGGAAAGTCCATTAGAACACTTACCATAAAAAGATTTATAGAAAAGCCACAGTGAAGTTACATTACGGTATTGGAAAATAACTGAAGCCAAGATGCTATATTAGGACTAATAATATTGTAAAATCTTCTTTACAATATATCATTATGTTGGGACGCCCGCGCCTATTCAGCTATATTGGACTATTCCATTACTATGTAAAGGAATGGTGGCATCTACGTTGGACAGAGAGTGTCCCGAGCAGCCGATCGACAATTCAGTCGTAGACTTCCGGTGACGACCCGGAAGTAACCATTGCTCATACTACGTCTTACGACGGTTGGGGCGATTAACCTTTATTCTTGTATTGGATACTAATAACCTTTGTAAATACTGTTTTCACGAAATACAACGATTAACCTATTCCTGTTGTTGAGTTATTTATTCTTACTCACGACATAACACATTACCTCCGCCTCTTGTATTCGATCACGTTTGTTTGTCTCTCAGTGATCAAGATATCTCAAGACCCGCTGGATGGATCCGATTGAAACATTTAGGGATGATTGATTTCATGACTGGCACAACTTAATTAAAATTTGGCTTCCACCCGGTATAGGATTTTTAATTCTTTCTTGTTTTAATAATCATCTCTAGCTAATCGCTAATATCATGTCGGTATTGCCTTGGCGGAGGTTTGCGTTCTTTGACTGCTCTTTCTAGTTATTATTTTTATTATTAGTAGTAATATTAGTAGTAGTAACAGTAGTAGCATTAGTAGTTCGTATAGCAATATACACCTTCCATTATGTACCGTGTCAATGCCGAGCGCGATCATGGCTTTCCACAACATCTTATTCTTTGTAGCTTTTAAAAATGCTTCTGTTTTATATATTTCTTACACCCTCTAATGCCATTCATTTACACAATCTGCTATAGTAGATTACTCGCTGTTGCACCCTATCCCTCTTGCCTTTGGTGTATCCTGTAAGTGTCAAACACTCCAAGCCTTCTTTCCTCATCACGCGTCCACGAAATTTCAACTGTTTCTTTCTGATTCTAAGTGTAAATCTCCTTTTTGTTCCTATTTTCCTTCAAACGTCTTCGTTAATTACGTGTTCCGTCCATAGTATTTTAAGCTTCCTTCTCTCGATCCACATCTGTTGTTTCAAATTTTTCCTTTATTTTGGAGGAAATTATCTAACTAGCCAACTTCCATGTAAGAGGATTGATATTACATAACAATTCAGAAAGCATTTCTTTGTTTCTAACGAAATTTTCCTGTTTCTTAATACTTTGTTTATTTTTTAAAAAAACACTACTATTTTAATCTTTAAATCCTAGTAGCTCGCATCGTAAGCTTTTTATCTTGCAGAAGTATGTATATAAGTAGAAATCAATATGTAATATAATATTAAAAATCATTGTCATAAATGTTTCCTCTTTACAAGTCCCAGAACCACACGAAGTAGATGGTTACTGAAGGAGTTTGTTGTGTGAGTGGTAAGTATACGAGTTAAGATTGATTAATTTGTTTTTCGGCTTATCAACCTTTTGCAGGTTATTTAAAGCCAATTTCAGTGCTATTTGTACGGCACCTAATATTTCCAACCGGTCACCCGTCTATGTACCAGGTTCGACGTCCATTAAAGGTGATCATGCAAGAATCAATGTTTTAACGTGGTTGCTCGTAATGTACGCGGTATGACTGAAGTTGGTAAATATAAAAGAAAAAATCTTAGTTTGCTTGGTGGTTGAGATAGCTGTGTATCTCTAACAAGTGCCAGCGGTCAGAGTTCAAACCCGGACAAGGAAGTTTTAAGGAAAATGGAAACAAATGATGATTAGACTTAGAATCAGAAAGAGACAGTTGAAGTTTCTACGGTGTATAACGAGTATGGAGGGTCTAGAGAATTTGACACTCAAAGGACATATCGACGGAAATAGAAAAACAGGGATTAACCTACCAAGTGATAGAGATGATCAAAGGCAAAACAGGTTAAAAAAAGGTTAGGAAGTTGTGGAAAGTCATGATCACTTACCTCCCGAATGGACACAAGTAGATTTTCATAGCAGAATCTCTTTACTCCCTTCTGAAAATACTGGCTGGATGCTTGTTTTTACGTGCACCCACCTTCTAGGTCGTCTAACAAACCCCTGTTGCAGACACCTGCTCAGGCACATTTGTGTTTGTTGTAACACCAACAGTGCTCGCCTGTGATTTATGTTGTAACTATGCGCATTCTCTAGCATCATCAACAGCATGAACAGATTTAGTATCACAATCCTTCGGTCACAACTTCCGCTACATTTCGTCTACCCAAATTCAATCACAAGGTTGGTCAACAGGTGACATGTTTTTCAGGTATTGTATAAAGTTGCCGCACGCTGAGATCTCCTCTTGAGGTCAATAACAAACACATCAACCATGGTAAGATTTGAACCCGAGACTTATGAATTTGATGTAGGAAAAATCAGTTTGTAAGCCTTGACACCCTTATCAGTGAAGAAGTTTTCAAGACTGGTGTACTGGCAAATGTTGCACCCTAGCAATCTACACATGCGCCCCCAGGCTTCTCCGTTCAATTTTCCTTTTACCAAACATAAATGATTTTCCTAAGAGTATACTCCGATCATTGGTGATATTTATGCTGATGATGCAAGGGTATATGGTTGAACCTACAAAAATCTGATAGCCAGAGATGGCAGCTGATCTCTCCTCTGATCTAAATCTCCATGCTCAGTAAGAGAAAATCTATTTGGTCAAATTCAATGCCTCGGAAACCAAGCTAGTGACATTCCATCATCACGGATCGAATCCTGAGCTATCATCAATCCCGATGAAAGACGTTCCCTCAGGGAAACTGTATGCACTGAGTGCTTATTGAAACTTAAACACAATCTAGACCTCAAGTGGAACTAGTACAAAAGATCCATCGCTAAAGATCCTTAAAAATGGTCAATTCCTTGTACCGCGTCAGTAAGTACTGATCTTCTCTAATCATCTACTTTTACAAGACCCAGACCAGGCTGTAAAAGAAATAGTGTTGCCATATACGGGGCGCAGCTGTCCAGTTTTAACTTTCCAGTCTGAAAAAGCGTCTCCGCTTGTAGGTCACGAATTATATTTCTCCTTTCTCACAGACGAAACGTTACAAACCACTCACTGCTCTATTGTTATTTCCATCGAAAATGTTCAGATAAACTACATTCCTAAGGTTGACCATTTGTAATCTTCACGGCTAAAACCTGCCATGCTACCCATATGGTATCGAATCATCCTCATTATCTTCGTATTCCATTGGTAAGATGTAAATTGTCCTCGAGCAACTTCTTCTCACGAACTGCTGTTTTGAGGAACCGACTCCAAAGAGGATACTTTCCAGATCACTATAATCTTAACCTGCTTCATGTCTACGGTTTACCGTTATCATGCCCACTAACCCGCATAGACTGTACCTCTTATTCTGTAACCTACTTCGGATGGCTTTTCGGCCTTGTAAAGAGAGAAAATCCTTGTAAAATATAACACTATGGAATGTTCCGGTTAAAATGTCTTTGAGCAAGACTTGAGATACGGTCAATTAAATTTTACAATTGAATTCAAAGTAATTTTCTTGTTTTTTGATTAAATTTAAAGGAATTTTCTTGTTTTTGATTAAAAGAAATCATTTTTACTTTTATGCAAGAAAATAATAGGAATTAAGAAGAAACTACAGACAAATAATAATCTAAAAAGTCCAAAGATGAGCTGGCTAGTGAAGTATAAAAAATTTTCTTCGTGAACTTTTGAGTATCGTTTTTCTTACTTTAATGGCAAAAGACGAAATCTGAGAATTTCGGAAAATAGCTCTGATTTGTAAAATAAACCAAAGCCGAAGCGAGAGCCAGCTGGCCTGAATGATCGGATTCGAACTACGTGCCATGCAAATCGTGTGTGTGCGTGGGGGCAACGTTTTGTTAATTAGATGATATAGGCGCACTTGGAGAGAATGATTCGCAGTGACTCGTCCCTTCGCCAAGTATCTTCCACTTGGCACAACAATAGTTCTTCCACCCCCCACCTCCCGCTGGATTTTCGATCGAGAACTCGTACATCGCGCCGAATGAGCTTATTAAGTGTACCCGCAAGAAGAATAAAAGTTCAATCAATTATCTCTTACATGATCGACTGGAATTTGTTTATTTGTTTGCCGAACTAGCCATCAACCAAGGTTCGCCAGGAAGTACTTTATTTCTAGGGACCCGTCCAGCGAAAGTAAAACAGACTAACCAACTTCAGAACACAGTCGAATATAAAATAAAAAAAAAGATTAACCCCGTGGAAGGTAGTAGAGTCACTAAGACAGAAATAGTTACGGAGTGTGAAAGAATAAATACACAAAAACATTATTACGAAGTGAGAACAATAGATGAGTAACCAGGAAGATATTTAAAATTCTAATTTAAATTTTTGAAGATCAAAGTTGGCTAGAAAACATGGTGCCGGGAGAGAGTTCAACAAGTGAGAAGTGTGAAAAATGCAACTGTTAGCATAGAACTTAAGGCTGAATCTAGCCGATGCAACTGTAAAATGATGAGATTTTGTTAAAGGAAAAACTGAGATGTAGAGGATCTGACGGACTCTCGAAGACCATAGTTCAGGGAACAGTGCAAAGGAAAATAGGAAAAGATAGACATTGTTATAGATTGTTTCAGTCATTGTGGCTGAACTATGATCACAAATGGCCCAAATTGATGGGTATTTTTATCGAGCTAAAATTTCTAGATAGATTGTTAAGCAAGGTTGAAGAATATCTCTCTGTCTGTTGGCACATCAACCGGTTTTGAATTCAGGGTTGTCATTCTTCTAAAATGGTTGCCAATTCGAGGCTAGAATATTGAACCTATAGCTGGGGGAAACAATGATGCTTTTCATACCTTTCCGAAGAGTATTAGTGCGAAATTGGATGTAACTGAGAGAATTCGAAATCTGCTCGTCGCTACACCATCCGTAAATTCCCCGTTTGGCAAAGATAAAAGAATCTCTACATGATCAGATATTAGACAAGTGAATATAATAGAACTAGTCATTGTTTTCCTAATAATTTAGAAAAAAATGAACGTAAACACGAGTGCACTCTCTAATCTATGTACCTAATTGATAATTGTATATTTAATTAGAACAACAGAGTACAATGACTTTTTTTCTTTTTTTTTTTTCTCACAAAATGGCACAAGAGAAGCCATGATCTCACTACCGTGGATTTCCCTGGGGTGCCGAAAGCAATTGAAAGGTCATGGGAAAGACTGATATAAGAGACCTAATGACGGAACCAGAAGACACTGGATAATAGTGTATTTAGTAAGGTGAGAAATGCGTTGTTCGCCCCCATTTTTGTTTTGGTGGTGTGGGTGTTAGTCGGTGAAGGGGTTGTGCCGTTCAAAATTACCGCTAAAATCGGTCTCTTGATTACGGGAATTTCACTTCACATTTTTTTCTTTGACAAAAAATATTGTCATACAGTAGATTGCCCTTATTTTTGGCACATTGACGTGGTTTAATGGTTAGAAAGCTTGTCTTGCACAGCATTTATTACAACTGAGTAGTGAGTTCGATTCTCACTGGGGATTTCATACTTTTGGCCTTGTGCCACATCAAAGCAACGCTTATAAAATCAAAGACTCTCCTTATCTGGAAAAAACACGATGCTATAAACCAAAGATAGTTCATTTTTTATGGACTGAGTCCCTTCAGAACATAGGCGTTCATGGCTTTTGACAGCTTCTTTGTAGCTCTTAATAAAATCTGTCGTTCTGTTATTTCTATCAAACCCTGTTCCGCCATAAATTTACTCAGGCTCATTAAGTAAGACATGCGTTACTTTCCTCTGTTTCACTTGTCCTCTATCTGTCCTGTGAGTATCATATTTTCCAAGCCCTCCTTTCTCATTATGTGCTCCAAAAACTGACTCTTCCTGGTGTTGTGCATTTGTTTTCTTTTGTTGCCATTTTATTAAATCTTTGTCATTGCTCACATGTTTGATCTATGGTATACTCAGCATCCTTCTGTTGTCCAGTACTCACTGCCATGGAGGAAGACATATATCGCGTAGCAGTTCAGCACGCTTTTCCTCGTTTCTAGCGAAATTTTTCTATTTCTTAGTATTCTGCTTAACTTTTAGAATGCTTCCTTGGCTATCCCAATAAGCCTTTTCATTTCAGTGTCACTTTTTCCATCATCTATTAAAATCCTTTCCAGATATTTAAACTTCCGCGCTTGTTTTATTCTGGTATCTCCGATTTGTAATTCACATATTGGGCGTATCCATTTGCTAACAACTATGCATTTTGTTTTCTTGCAGTTGATGTTCAATCATTTCTCGCTTTCTTTCATTATCTTCAGTAGGAGTTTTTATGGCTTTCTTTTCGTGTCTACCATCAACGCAGTGTCGTCTGCATGACCTATGTTACTGTTGTGGAGTAGTTTTCACACTGAAGGTTATAATCGTGCTATGTCAGTTGCTAATCGACTTAACGTACCCCAAATGTTAGAAACTTGGTAATCTTCTACTAAAAGCTGACTCCTTACTATTCGGCTAACTGCCTAGTAGTTCTACTAAACTCCAATAGAACTCTAAAGAACTTTCTGTTAACTCTTATTAATATAGGCGGGAGAGTCCATTATCTGAGGAATAGGTGTGTTTTCAAAACAGTTGCTAAGATTATTGCCGTCAATAATGAATCTGTATTAGCAGTTCAGTATAAATCTTATGGAACATTCCTGTTATTTTGTTCATTACCTAGGTGTTACCTATCTTTGCGGTGATTTTATAATTTCTGTAGTGTAGGACTTATTTTTTACATTGCTGTTCATTCTACACAAATCCCGAGGGCCACTCGAGAAAGATCGTTACAGAGTAAGAGGCACAGTTTATGCGGATATGTGTGGAAGATAACACTTAACCCTAGACTTAAAGAGGTTAAAATTGTAGTAATCGGGGAAGCATCTCTGAAGTGTCGGTTCATGAGAAGCGGTGGCTCGAGTGGAAACTGATCAGGTTAGTCACATTATCAGAGTGTTCACCACAAAGCCTACATTTTGGAGTAACTGATATTTTGTCTATGTGGTATTTTAAGGCATTGGTAGTAAGGGCTTGGTCTTGTACTCCAATTATCAAGCTTTCAGTTGCTCGTTGCAGCACATGAATAAGCCCATCATGTAGGGCACCTCGGTGTGGTGTAATGGTTAGCAAGCTTGTCTCGTTAGGACCCGTTACAATTGAGTAGTGAGTTTGATCCGCACCGAGTGCCTCTTTCGGTCTTATGCCACATTTAAGCTACGCTTAGAAAATCACCATTACCAAGCCCTCGTTATTATTATTATTATTATTATTATTATTACTAATAGTTAGAGAAGAGAATTTAAGAAAAGAAAAAGCAAAATATACATTTTTTAAAAATTATTTCGTCAGTTTGTTTTTTTTCTTCAAGTTATGTTTAAAAATCCATACACATATAAAATTCTGAAAAATATATGTCTTTGTACTGACGTCGCTTGGCTTGAGAAAAAAAGGATTATACCGGTAATATGGATTAATGTCATGAATCGTGATTTATCACGAACGAATGCAATTTCATGAAACACTTCAAAATACACAGTCTGAAGAAGTATCTAGAATCTCCCACGAGCTTTCAACCCTTAAAACACATGAAGATAATTACATATCCAAATGACTAACATCTAACACCTAGGTAATGAACAAAATAACAGGAATGTTCCATAAGATTTATACTGAACTGCTTAATATAAATGAACATACTAGTTAATCAACTAAAAAAAAATTCAAGATTAATACAACCTTCTCATGTTACTTACATATATGATGCATTCAATTGTTTCTTTCGATTTGTCCCGCGTTGATTACTAGTACAACCGTTTTTCTCAAGACAAGTGACGTTTGTACAAACACTTAATGTGATAGATACCGACTTGGCAGACCGCCTGCAGTCTCTCTCCCACCGGCGCGACGTGGCTTCCCTGTGTCTCTTCTATAAATACTTTCACGGCTTCCGCTCCGATGAACTTAGATCACTGGTGCCCCCTAAATACGAATTTGCACGAGATACTAGATTAGCAACTAGATCCCACCCTTTTACAGTGAAACCGATAAAATGCAGCCGTAACTTCTACTCCAACAGTTTCTTTCCTCGCACTTCCCGACTGTGGAATTCTCTTCCAAACGATTGCTTCCCCGACGGCTACAATCTCCAGGAGTTTAAATGTAAGGTCAATAGACACCTCCTAACACAGTAACCTGCTCCCATTCTATCAAGCACTCTTCCCATCTGCCTAACCCTCATCCTAGCTATCCTTACTCATCTGTCACCTTCCTTCTGACATTACCTATGTCTAACCACTCCTTCTCTTTACCTTCCCCTATGTAGCCCCATGCGCAATAGTGGCAGTGGAATGCCTTGCTTGGGGTGAGATGATTAAAAAACAAAACAAAAAAAAAACTTGTATATTTTTAAACTTGCATACATTTTTAAACATAACTTTTAAAAGACAGTCATACTGATAAAACATTGTTAAACACTGTCTTTTGTATTTTCTTTTCTTAAATCGAGCTCGTTTCTAAATTGTAAAATATTGGAAGAGTTACGTCAATCATATTTTATTATTATTATGATTTTCGTTGTTCTTCTTTCAGACATATGCAAGGTCACAACATATATCTAGTGTATACTGCATTCAGGTTGGTGATAGTAAGTCTCTTCAGCTGTCCAGCATAAACGCCTGTGCTGCCGTAGTCTGATGAGTTTCGGTACTTGGGTTTCCAATTGTGATAATTTCACCTATTAGCATCTCCCCATCAAATGTATCGTGTTTATCGCTTGCTATTGATTCTATTGATTGAAAACGAGTTTTATCAAATCTGCAGCCGATTTCTCATTAACCCCACAGATTTCAGCATCACCAAATTTTGGAAATTCTTATATTTTTCCCCAGAAAATTTTAAAATTATTCAATAATCAGATTCTTCTTCCAAGATCAATTCCATATTCATCCCTGATCTCGTTCCTATAAATTCTGGGAAACCCGACCTATTTTGATAAATCTTTTCTGTTACCTTTTAAAAAATTAATTATGGCAGTAACAATATTCTGATGTCATTTCATTGGCCCCATGCAATAATTATGCGAGGGTGGCTTGCAGATGCGTTCATTATTCCTTTCTATCGTTATCAGAGCCTGTTATTTCGTTTGATACCTGCTGTATACACACCCGTATACGGTCAGAAATAGTTTAATGATATTTTTCAGTGATCATTTTAATAAAAGTCAAAAGAAAAAAAAGAAAAATCAAGATACATAGATAAAGGTATGCATAATATATGAGCGGTACTTGTGAGTGCAGTATTTTTGTATTTCTTTAAGGCATGAATTACCAGAATGCCCTTCAATGAATCCATCGGAACCTTAATCCAATCAATCATAGAGTTCCAACTATAAATGGAATTATTGATGTCTTCATGTGCCACATTTATGAGATGTGCATTTCTTGTATTTTGATAGTTTATTGAAGATCTTCAAAGGTACATTAAAATCTGCAGGGACTGTCATTAGGAAAGCATATTCTGTTCTTGTGGCCTTTGATCACGATGTCTGGGCGATTAGCTTTGAGTGTTCTGTCTGTGTGATGTCCCATAAAACTGTTACAGGTCCTCTCACTGTTACCGAGTCTAGGTGATGTTTATACCAGTTTCTTGTAGTTTCCTTGGCTAACTCTTTCATCCCGAAATTTATATTCAGTGGATGCTAACACCGTGTAACCTGATACAAGACGGTCAATTGTTCTTGGATATTTATCACAAAATTTGCATTTTGGGTTAACACAATTTTTCAGTATGTATGGTAATTTTTAGTTTATTATTATTACTAGTGGGTCCGTACCGTAAAAAATGACGGCAAAATATTTATATCGATATGCCGTTTAAAACCACCACAATTACATCAACATAGAATGAAATAATCACCATACTATCATTAATAACTTGCATATATCAATCTATTTTGTTTATGTATTAATTCTAGTAATAAGGAAGTTTTGGACAACTTTAAAATTAAATATATTAATGCATTAGGAAAAAAATAAACCCAACACTGGTTTAGAATATTATTTGATTATCAAAACAAAGTAGGCAGAAATAATCAGGAAATTCGCAAGTGTAACGTTATAAGGTTTATCCCACCCGTGATGTCCAAACTAACATTGGAAAATTCTTCCTAAATTTAATTCACAAACATTTCTAACAGAACGAAAATAAATTTAATTTACGTACGGTTATGGTGAACATAGACAAAAAATGAACAAAATAAAATATAAAAATAAAATATATAAACAAAAAGGTAAAATTAAGCGTTGCTTTTCTTTAAACCCCATATCGCTTTCTCACTATCTCTTTCTCTCTCTCTCTCACTCACTTTCTCTCTCTCCCTTTATCTCTCTCTAGCCCCACTCTCTATACTTTTCTTTCTATTAATAAGAAGTATGTGAGTTGTGGTGCAGTAGACATCGACTCGGAACAACAAATCAGGGTGCCGAGTTCAAATTTCAGTTGAATTCCATGCATTGACTTACGCACAAATACCCTTGGAAAAAGATATTAATCGGTCTCTTCCCTCCAGTTGTGGATTAAATAATAGAACAGATTGGGTTCTCTAGTCTTGGCTGGTAACCAGTTTACTGCAGAAAGTAATGGCAACCTATTGCGGGATAATCTTCTGCCTTGTAAGTCATGTCTCTTTCGAGACATGATCGCCCAAACAATCTAACAGACTGAATGAGAAGGTAAACCTTAAATAAAAAAAGAGGAATAAATAAACACGACAGCGAAACGGCGGAAGTTTGTTGGCTCCAAATTTTATAAACTTTTTAGGTATTTTAAAAAAGTTGTCACGTTTTTCGTCACTGAACGAAGTACGATTCTGTAGGAAAAAATGGAAACAACAGATTAAAAGAATCTCTTTAAAATCAAACATTTGTCCTTGTGATGCGTTTCGAAGTCTGTTAGTAAATTTAAGGATTAATTAACTGCCTTTTCTAGAAATAATGCTTAAAATAGAATGAAAATAACATTTTATTTACGTACGGTTATGGTGAACACAGATAAAAATAAAATGAAATAAAATATAAAAACAAAAATATTAATATTAATCATTTGCTTTTCTTTAAAACCCATATCTTTTTCTTGCTCTCTCTCTCTCTCTTTCTCTCTTCCTCTCTTCCTCTCTCTTTCTATCTATCTCTACCTCTTCTCTCTAGATTTCTTTTTCTTCTTCTTTGTGCTATGTCCTTTCAGGACGTAGGGATCATGGCCTTCCATGTCTCCCTATCTCTAATGGCTCTTAGCACGTTTTCTCCTGTAACACCACGCAAACCCTGGTGTTCTTTCATCAACCTGCTCAGGCCATTCAAATATATTATCCGCTACTTTCCTCTGTCTCTTGTTCCCTTATCTGGCCTGTTAGTATCAGGTTCTCCAAGCCTCCCTTCCTCATTGTATGTCCCAGAAACTTTAGTTGTATCTTGCTGATGCTCAATATTAATTTCTTTTTCGTTTCCATTCTTTCCAACACCTCATCATTGCTCACATGCTAGGTTCATGATATCCACAGCATCCTTCTGTAGAACTACATTTCAGTTGCTTCAAGTTTTTACTTCATCTTTGATGATATTGTCCCACATTCAGTGCAATATTTAGGAACTGATATCACATAGCAATCCAGTACTGTCTTCTTTGTTTCTAGTGAAAGTTTCCTGTCTCTTAATACTTTATTCAGATTCTGGAACGCGTAATTCGCCATAGCAATTCGCCTTCGGATCTCTGTGTCGCACTTTCTGTCTTTTGTTAGAACACTTCCCAGGTATTTATATTTTTGTACCGGCTTGATTTTAGTATCCCCCATCTGTATTTGGCATTTTGGGCTGCTCTTTTTGATGATGGCCATGCATTCGGTTTTCTTGTAGTCTATTTGTTGTCCTCTCTATACTTACTTCTCAAATAATGAAAATGTAAACCTCAAATAAAAAGAGACAGAAGAAAATACTGAACACAGTAGTGAAACAGCGGAAGTTGTTGACCACATCTTATTCCCTCCCATAGCATGACTAGGGATATATATATATATATATATATATATATATATATATATATATATATATATATATATATATATTGCTTACGGTAATATCACGTTGAAGACACCGGTTCTCGCTCGATCACCGAAGTTAAGCAACGTTGAGTCTGGTCAGATGGATGACCGCTTGAGAATGCCACGTGCTGTAAGCGTTATTGACGGATGTGCGTTGTGGTACAGTGGATGTAGGCTCGAAGGGGAAAAATCGGTGAGCCGAGTTCCAATTCCAGCCGAACACTTTGCATTTACTTACGCACTGGTAAACTTGGGAAATGTATTAATCCATCCCTTCCCTTCAGTTATGGGTTAAATAACTGAGGTCTGGTGTTCATACGATCTGTGCCAGACTTCCAAAAAGTGTGGATGGTGCTACACAAGCCTTCACCAATTTAAACAATTCTTTGTGTGACAGTCTAACTAAAGTTAGACGCTCATACGTCGAAATCGACGGGAGAGTCCATAATATATATATATATATATATATATAATGGTCATTATCATAATAGAGATTATTATTATTATTATTATTATTATTATTATTATTATTCGTAACACATGAAGAAAGAATGGAAAGCAAAGATGTGGACGCATGCTTTTTCGAAGGGTATTAGTGCAAATTGAACAGTATCAGTCACGGAGAGAATTTCGAAATGTTGTCTATTTCGTTTCCCGTTTTTGTTAATTCTGCTAAATAAGACATTGCTTTTTGAAAGAAAAAGAGTGGTCTGAATTACTCTAAAAAGAAATGAACGGAAAAAAGAATAAGAAAACTAGAGTTAAAATAATGCCCTGAAGTGTTATAGTTTTCCTGTCGAGGGTTGCGTCTGCTTTCATCACGAACCAATTTTGTCTGGTAGTAAATGCTTGTTGTGCTGGGCTAGTCATCTCATCCTCTACAAAACTTGCTATACAGTTGTAAGAGTTCGTATAATTGTTGATCTTTGTTAGTGCATTCCGGATTTGAAAACGATAATAATTTACTTTCGAAATGATATCTATATCTGATCGGTATTTCTATGCTTTCCAAATTTGAGCGAACATAGAAGATAGAATTTTTTATGAGAAACCAGACACCATGGCGCAATGGTAAAGAAAAATTGTCTTTCTCCCACGACCTTGTTATCGGCATACCACAGGTGTCCAGCTATAATCTAGACCTTACTACTCTTAGCTAAATATAGAGGGTGCTTTTTAGAGGAAGACTTTCTGGAACTAGACGGTACAATTGGAGGTGTCTTCTGGAGATGGACGGTACAAATTCTGCACTTGGGTGACGAATAACCAAGGATGGCATTTAATCACTTACCGACGAAACGTGATGTGAGATAAAGCTTGCTTTAATCTGCTAGACCCTTTTTAGACGAGGGTGAGAGATAAAATTTACACTGCTCTTTCGGTACTTCCCGTTGGGACACCTTATGCCTCAGGGATTAAAACTGGCCTATAACGAGATGCTGCTTGGGAGAGCGGATAGCTGCAACTGAATGGTGCAAATGACCAAGGACAAAGAATTAACCTCACTTCCTTAATTTGCCGTTCTTATTCTTTATGTACCGTGTCTTTTAAGGACGTAAATCATAGCTCTTCACAATTTTCTGTCCATTTAGCCTTTAATAAGGTTTTTTTTTTATTTCTCTAAAAACCCTGTTCCACCATGATTTTTTTAAAACTAATTAAGCATGTTATGGGCTATTTTTTCTTACTCTTACTCTCAATCTCTCCTGTGAGTATTAGATTTTCTAGACCCTCTTTCTTCATTATGTTCTCCAGAATTTTCAACTGTCTCGTTATGATCTTAAGCATAAATTTTCATTTTCTCTAAAATTTTGTCGTTGCACACATGTTTGGTCTGTGATATGATCGGCATCATTTTTTAGAATCGCATTCCTGTTTGCCTCAGCGCTCTTCCTCGTCTTTAAGGAGATTGTTCAGTATTCACTGCCATATAAGAGGACAGATAACCAGTAACATTCCTGTACTATTTCTTAGTTGCCGTTGCAGAACGCCTATACGACGACCCGTTTCAGTTGTAGGGAAGGAAACTGTCAGCCTTTATGCAATTCTGGCGCTGATTGAAAAATACGCATCCGCTTAAATACATCGAAAGCAACTAAAAAGATATTAAAAAAGACAGCTGAAATTTCTTTTTAAAGTAACGAGGAAGGAGTGTTTGAAGAATTTAACACATATAGGACGCAAGAGAGGCAGATGAAAATAGTGAGTAACCTACCCAACGTGTTTCTGTGAATAGATGGCAAAGCGGTTACAAAGATGGCGATAAAGTGTCTAAAGTTGCTTAGTGCTAAATGGATTTGGAAGCTGTGGAAGGCCATGATTACCTATGTTTTGAAGTGGTTTGAAATTTCTAGAAATATGAAATTTCTAGAAATATGAAATTTCTAGAAATATGAAATTTCTAACAGTTTAAAGGTCAAGGAAAAAAAATTGAATTTTCTATCACTTTATTCGCTTATTTTTCTCTTTTGCTTCTTTCTTTCGGTTTCAGCACCATTTCTTTCTTTCTTTCTTTCTTTCGTTCTTTCTTTCACTGTCCTTTATTTTTTTTATTTTAGTGCCTCTTTTGGAAGTCATGTGTTGTTCTTGTCCTAAAGGACACATGGTCTAGTGGATATAGACTTTGGTTAGTTCCTGTGACTTGACCCAAAGTGTTGTGAGTTCAATACCAGGCTACAGCAGTGGTGAACATGTAACTTACAGGGTTAGAGGCGGATAACTCATGACTTTCAAAAAAAGGCACTAATATGCAAAGAATGGAGTTCATATACTCCAGCGATTGTAATAAAGTGTTCGATTCGAAATTCCTAGCACCTGAAGAAGGCCGGAGCGTACAACGTATGAAACGTCGTATAAATGGTAACAAAGATGAGGACAATAGTCCGAATAATTTAAATACTGTAAATGTTTCCTCATTTCAGAAATATAGACAAATATTAATTATTTCTTCATGATTTTCAAAAAGGAAAAGTGCAAATATAAAAACATTCTTGCCTAGTGAGGATTCAGTTGCTCAGTTTTAATCATCTTAAGATCAGAATACTAACCATTACTCCAATGACAAAGTGACTATATGTTTACTTACCTTAGACAATTACTAGGATTCAAATGCGGAGAATTATGTGGATATAGGCACTACCACTTCTTTAAAGGCCATGTCTATTCAGAAATTAGGCGTTCAAATCGCAGAACCTTTTTTTTTTTATTTATACCTCCATTTTCCCATTGCCTTGACACGGTTTGAAATTCAGAGTTTTCCTTCTCTTAGATTTGTTGCCACCCACCAAGGTTATAATAATCCATGTCTGTCCTGTTTATTTAACCCATAGCTGGGGTTGGTAATAGGCGATTTCGTCCATTTCCCAACGGCATTTACGCAAAAGTGACGCACACTAGGCCAGAATTCGAACTCGGCTCACTGACAATCTCGGTTATATAACCACACACACTACACAGCTGACATTTTCAGCGAGTTTAATTCTTTAATCATTAATCTGCGATGAAAGAACGCAACTAATTTGTGTTACTGAAATTAGTCGTTGGTTGAAATTTGTTTATTTTTATTATGATCAGCTGAGTAAAAAAAATAATGAAAAAATAAATGAAAAGCGATCAGGCGAATGAGGGAAAGATTTTGCTGCGTTATACTTTCAATTGAGGAGAGCGTGTACTGAAAATCATTTTTCAAAATCGAGTGATTTATTTTAACATTGGAAGCTTAGTAAGGTTAGACATCTTTTTTTTTCCTTTGCGACGTTATATCGAGTTGACATTTAGTGATGAGTTCAAACCAACGAATCTAACAGTGTTCTTTTCATTATTGCTTTTTCTTCTTAAAAAAAAGAAAACAGATTATACATATAATCACGCAAGAAAGGTTGATATCGTGTATAAAGTTCTGTGATTTCCGTTAGTCTTTCAGTCTCACCTCTAAAAGTGCCATACATTGACGGATCAAAATCAAATTTTCAGGTCAAGTACAAACAGGGAAATGAGTACAATGGATAGTTGGTTTTAAACGGGTGCGTAGCTTAATACAATAAATTTTCAATAATTTTTTTCAGAAAAATTAAAATTTCTATCATTCAACACACAAAATAATTTCACTATTTCAAATCAATTTAATGATTAAAAGGATGTGCGTTGTGGTACAGTGGATATCGGCTCGGAACGAGAAACCGGAAGCCGAGTTCGAATTCCAGTCGAATCCATTGTATTCACTTACGCGCAAATACCCTTGGGAAAGGTATTAATCCGTCTCTTCCTTCCAGTTATGGGTTAAATAGCAGGACAGACTGGGTTCTATAGCCTTGGTCGGCAACCATTCTACCGCAGAAAGCAATGGCAAGCTACTGAGGGATAATCTTCTGCCCAGTCAGTCATGTCTCTTTCGAGACATGATCGCCCAAGCGTGTATCACGTATGGCACTTAACTGACTGACTGAATGATTAAAATGATAAATATTTATTTAATAAAAATGCGATGTCGTTTTGTATATATCTTTTATTAATTTTATGTATAAAAGAATCCAACTTTCAGTTCGCTCTTTATTTGCGAGAACTATAAACAAATTGCAAGTATAAACGCTTCAAAACCTTGGAATTTGGCCCCAGAAAGAAATATTTACTCATGGCTAGATGTATGCTACATGCTCAAGCGTAAGAAATCCTAAGAATTTATTTTTCGCTATCAAACAAGAAGAAACAAAAGGAATAAATTTTCTGAAAAGATATAGTTTACCATGAAGTCCTATAGAATTAAACTAAATTAAATAAATTATTAATCCTTATTAAAACTAAACTAAAATTAAATAAGTTTTTAAGCGGTGGTTTTTATCAAAGTGTTTTTCCAAACAAAACAGTTTATTGAAATTTTGTCGATTGTACAAAATTGAACAAAATTGAGAGTTTGTAAATCTCGACAAAAAATAGTAGCGATAACTTCAACAATTTCAATACACGTTACCCTGTTGCACAAAAAATTCTTTTCATTATTTTTTTCCTTTCCTCATTTCTGCTTGACCTTTGATGTGTTCGATCCTCACTGGGTGCGCCATTAAAAAAAAAAAACAGAAACTTTATATTAGTATAGTATTAGTATTAGTACATTATAAGTAACACAACAAAGGTCGATATGTCGTAAAATCAGCCAAGCTAATTTTTTTAATTTTTGCGTTTTACTCCTTTTTCCCACTGTTTTATTATTATTATTATTATTATTATTATTATTATTATTATTATTATTTCTTTCCTTGTTATGTTTCTTTTTAAGTCTTACAACATTGAAGGATCGCTCCATCTCATCTGTAACCAGATTTGCCGCGTGGCATATTTTCTTCCTTAAATGCATCATTTGACTGTCCACCCTTCTTTCAAATCCTCCTACCTTAGGCACATCATGCATCATTCCATCTCTGCTTCGAGATTACATGTCCCTTGTTCTCCACCCGTCCCCACAGACATCCCCCACTCCAACTTTCCACTTTTGTTCTGTCATTCATCCACCTGCTCGCTCGACATATCCTCTTCATTTTGCCATCACTCACTGCTTGTTTCTGCGATTGTTTTCTCTCTACTACCCGCCTAAATCATTGCTCAATGAATCCACCCGACACATACTCCTTCATTACACATCCATCAGCTAAAGATTTGTCACCTTTTGTTTGTTTCTTTATTTGCTTAAATCTCTTCTTGGTTTTCGCTGTATTTTACGACTTTTGTTTATAGTGCTTTTATGCCTACGTGGTTCTTTCTTTCTTTCTTTCTTTTTAATTTTCTTTCTTTATTTCCTTTTTCTTTGTTTCTTTCATTTTATTTTGTTTGTCTGTTTGATTCTTTCTTTCTTTCTTTCATTCTTTCTTTCATTCTTTCTTTCTTTATTTTTAATTTTCTTTCTCTATTTCCTTTTTCTTTTTTTCATTTTTTCATTTTATTTTGTTTGTTTGGTTCTTTCTTTCTTTCTTTCTTTCTTTCTTTCTTTCTACATTACGAGGGATGTTCAAGTGTTTTCAGCACGACCCACTTCCCAAAATCAATATTTTTATTGACGAAATATCAGCATAATGATTTTTTGGAAGTGGATCAAACATAACTTTCCGTATAAGTTCTATACATATTCCTTTTTTATTTTCATGGCTTTTATCAACTTTATTTTCCTATTTTTTATGTATGTATGTATGTATGTATGTATGTATGTATGTATGTATCTATCTATCTATCTATCTATCTATCTATGTCAGTTCTCTTATCGAGCCATCTATGTTACTTATATATTTGCAGTAATTTCTTTTCTAAATGATTTCTCTGTTTTCTTTCATACCAGTCAACCATCTATCTATCTATCTATCTATCTATCTATCTATCTATCTATCTATCTATCTATCTATTAGTCCTTTTATCGTTCTTACATTCAAATAGATTTGTTTCTTCCTGGTTCTGGCGTTTTTGTCATTAGTATTATTACTCTCTGCTACCATTATTTTCTTTAATCTATCTTCTAACCATTTTCTTTCATTTGCTTTTCCTTCTTAATAACCTGTTAGTCTTTTCATTTTTCTTTTACCTTTCCTTTTATTTTGTTTCTCTCTCTCTTTACCATTACCCTCACCACATTTCTCGTTCTTTTACGCTTTCTCTATGGGTTCCTCCTTACGCTTTCTCTATGGGTTCCTCCTTACGCTTCCCCATGTTGCCGTTCTTCAAACTTTATTCTTAGTTTATGGTAGTTTATCACCATTCAGTACTTCATCTAGTTTCAGTTACGTTTCTTCTGATGCGTCTTCCTCGTGTTTTCAGCCTCAATCGTTTCTCTTTGTGCTTTTCTATGCCTTTTTATTTTCCCTCGTTCGCATCGAGTCGCTCATTCAACACTTCATCTTATTTAGCAAACGTCTGCAATTTTATCGTCACTTTCAGCACGTAGACATTTTTATTACTCCTCTTTTTTGTAATGTTTACCTTACTAGTATTTCCACTACCAAAGGCAAGAACATCTTCTTTTCCTAATTAATTACCTTTCCTAATCTCACGATCACCTCATTCTTCTTTTCTTTTAAGTTCTTTTTCTTCTTCTTGCCTTACAGCCACATCACGTCCAGATACCGGTTCCCGTATGATAACCAAAGTTAAGCAACGTAGAGCTTGATCACTATCAAAATGAGTAACTGTTTGAGGATACAAGGCGCTCTAAACGTAGTGTAATGGCGGTGTAATGGATAGTAACACGGAATTGTTAATAATAAAGACGAGTTTTAATTCAAGTTGGGTTCATTATATTCCCTTATGCACAATACCATTGAGAAAAGTATGGACCCACCTTTTCTTCCCCCGTCTATGGGTTAATTAATAAGGCTAAAATCTTTATTTTCTATAAAAAACATTCTTACAATCAAAAAGGTATTTTCAGGCTTTAAATAACCTGTACATGATTGATAAGCCGAAGAAAACTAATTAATTAATGAATCGCTGTTTTGATTTTTTTCTTTACATTTTGTTATTTGATTTCTTCTTTTACTTCTTTATAATTTTTATTTTACTTTACATTTTATGTTTTTCTCTTTCTTCTTCTTTACATTTTTTCTCTTTCTTCTTTATATTTTTTCTTTTTCTCTTTCTATTTTTTCTTTCTTCTATACATTTTGATTTTCCTCTTTCTTCTTTATATTTTTCTCTATCTCCTTCTTCTTTTATATTTCTTTCTTCTATACATTTTCTCTCTTTAATTTTCTTCTTAACATTCAGTTTTTCTCTTTCTTCTCATTTACATTTTGTTTTCTCTTTCTTTTTCTTTATATTTTGTTTTCATCTTTTTTTTATTTTTCTCTTTCTCCTTTCCATTTTTCTTTTTTTTCTTCTATAGATTTTTCTCTTTCTTTTTCTTCTTAACATTCTGTTTTTCTCTTTCTTTTTCTTCTTCACATTTTGTTTTCTCTTCTTTTTCTTTACATTTTGTTTTTATCTTTCTTCTTTGTATTTTCACTTTCTTTTTCTTCTTCTTCACATTTTTCTTTCTTCTTTTATATATTTTTCCTTTTCCTTCTTAACATTTTGTTTTTCTCTTTCTTCTTCTTTACATTTTGTTTTTCTCTTTCTTCTTTATATTTTTCTCTTTCTCCATCTTCTTTACATTTTTTCTTCTATAGATTTTTTCTCTTTATTTTTCTTCTTAACATTCTGTTTTTATTTTTCTTCTTCTTTACATTTTGTTTTTCTCTTTCTTTTTCTTTACATTTTGTTTTTTCTCATTTTTCTTCATTTTTCTTCTATATTTTTTCTTTTTCTTTGTTTTTTTTAACATTCTGTTTTTCTCTTTCTACTTCTTCTTTACATTTTTCTTTCTTCTTCTATAGATTTTTCTTTTTCTTTTTTTCTTAACATTCTGTTTTCTCTTTTTTCTTCTTCTTTACGCTTTGTTTTTTCTTTCTTCATCTTTATATTTTTTCTTTCTTCTTTTTCTTTACATTCTGTTTTTCTTTTTCTTCTTCTTTACATATTCTTCTTTTTCTTCTCAGTTTTCATTTACTTGTTTTTATTGTTTCTCTGTCTTTTTTTACGTTTCAATTCTTCGCTTTTTCATTTCTTTCATGTTTTACTTTTTTCTTAGTTTTTGTTTGCGTTTTTTTTAGTTACTACCTTTTCTTCTTTTTCTTTCTCTTGTTTTCTACTTCTTCCTTTTTCTTTATTTCCCCCTTTATTCTCTTCTTTGTCGTCTTTTCCCTCTTTTCTGATTTTTATTTCATTTTTCAGATTTTTCTTTCTCATCATTCTCTACATCTTTCTTATTTACTTGATCCTTTTTGTAGTTCACTTCTTTTTCGTCTTTCTCTTTATCTTTTTCTCTTTCTTTTCTTTTTCATCTCTTTTTACTTCTATTCTTTCTTCTTTTTCTTCTTTCCTTTTCATTTATTTCCTCCATTTTTGTCATTCTATTTCATCAGCCTGACTTACCCTTCTTACCTTTATTCAAACAACTAAACAGGCAGCATTACTTATACAGAAACAATTTCATTCAATGACTGAATCTGTTGTTTTATACTCGCTTTATACATTTTTATTTCTTTACAATCAGGATATTTGTTCTTCCTTTTTGTTCTACAACTTCTATTTGATTTTCAAGTCGTCTTTCTCAATTTCCGTTTCGATTCATGGCTGACCATGTACTTGTATCCGGGTTGGCGCCATGCCTTGCAACAAAGCACACCTGGCGTCATCACATTGACTCTTTCTTCCTAGAAACAATGGCGCCGAGGCTGACGAGGAGAATTTTTCACCTGCAAAGAAGGCAGTTGCATTGTCTACTGCAGATGTTTTCTTTTTTACGGCCTCGGTACCTTTTTTGTTGCTTATTCTTAATTATGAATGACCAAATGATCATAATTTGCTTCTTTATTTTCTACTTCAGCAAACGACCATATGTCGACATTTTACACGCTGTAAAACGATCAAAATGATTAGATAGCCCGGTGGTAGAACAGTAAACTAGTTTTTAGAAAGATCACCACCGTTTACAAAACATTAATATAACGATTCGGTTTATAAGAAATACGCCATACTCGTAGGAAATAAGTTGTTTCAAATAAATTTATTTTTAATGATTGTGAATGTGAAGTCTCAATGCTAATGTTTGGACGTGCTCTTGAACTAGAGAACTTTTGAAGACCTGTTTATCTAAAATAATTCTTATGGCTACCCCACCTATCTCTCTCTCTCTCTCTCTCTCTCTCTCTCTCTCTCTCTCACTCGCTCTCTCTGCCACTCTCAAATCACGTACACTCCAACCGTGGAGTATAGGGCCACAGCCTCAACACGCAGGGCGTTGCTGCCATGGTTTCCATTACAAGTAAATGGTTTATGGAATGAAGGTGTTAGCTCCATGCACAACTGGTTTTGAATCTAGAGATATCTTTCTGCTAGACTGGATGCCACGCAAGGCTTTAGTGCTCAGTCTGCTATATTATGATTAATATCATGGTTTATATTATAAAAACAAAAGCTCATAACAATTGCTTTGTTTCAAGATCTTATCAGAGAACGATCACTTTTAGAAGGTAATATTCAATTCGTATTCTACAAAGTTTAAAGGTAAAAGCAAAACATTAAGTATAGGTTCAGTTTGAAATTCCCAGCAGATATAACTCTAATAAAGGCTAGAGCAAACAACTGCTGAAACTTTGTCAAAACGACAAAATGAGTCTGAATATAAATAGTTTAAATAATGATAATTCAAAAGGAGTAGAAAGGTTTCCGTATTACGCGGTTCACACTCCTCCTCGGTTTTTTGAACAGGAGTAGGGGTTTATCTCTTGTTTCCTGTTTCATCTTGCTTGATTAAAAAAAACCCTTATCATCCTAGAACTTCAGACAGAAAAGGTTGCTTTTTTATTGAAAGTATTCTTAATATTTAACTACGATAAACGATGCTGATAAATGATAAATCGTTCTGAGGGTAATTAATTACGTTACAAAAAATATTTTAAAATGAGATGATCTGCTCAACTAGAAAACCCACATTCAAAACCCTGGGTATTACTCTTGCTTGCATAGCGACCGATTCGCACCGGTCTGAAATTTGAAACAAACGTTAATATATATGTACTCTTACAAAATTTATCTGCCTTTGAATAGGCTAGAATTGATACGAGTTTCAAAGACTAAGCGAGGTAACAGTCTGGCGACAGGTAAGGAATTTAAGCCACTTCATCAATTGGAGCCTCTCAGTCAGAGCGACAATACATGTACATCCAGATCTCGTCTTCTCTCACCTAATATGCCCTATGCGAGTTAAGTTTTCCAAACCCTCCTTCCTCATTATATGTTCAAGGAAGTTCAGCTAACTCTTGACGATTCTGAGCATTAAATTTATTTTTGTTGCTATTTTCTTTAAGACATCCTCATTGCTTACTCGCTCCGTCCATGGAATTCTCTGTACGCTTCTCTGTACGCTTCTACTGAACCACATATTTTGGCGCCAATTTTCTTCCCATCTGTGAGGAGATCGTCAAAAATTCAATGCCATATAAGAGGATGAATATCCCATAGCAATTCAACGCACCTTTCTTTGTATCTAACGATATTTTGCTGTTTCTCAGAATTTGGCTTAAATTTTGAGATGTCCCTTTCGCTCATCCAATGCGTATTTGGGTTTCGGTGTCATATTTCCTACCCTCTGTTAGAATATTTCTAAGATATTTCAACTCTATACTTGTTTGATATTGACATCTCCAATTTGTAACTTGTATCTCGGGATTTTTCTTTTGCTGATGATCACACTTTCTATCTTCTTGTGGTCAGTCTTTTTTTTCTCTCACTTTCTTCTACCAGTCTATGTCCAGAAGTTCCTGTAGTTTTCATTCCGTGTCGACCACCAACGAAGTATCATCTACGTATATCATATTGTTAAGATTACGACCACCGATATGAAATTATTAGCTTCTGGAATGCTTCTTTTGTTAGTTTAATGCGTGTTCGGATTTCGGTGTCACATTTGTTTGATGTTAACAAATCCAATTCGTAACTCGCATATTGGACTTTTTCTCCTGCTGATGATCAGTCATTCTAATATATGGAAACATCTAAGAACAATTTGTTACATGAAGCAATTATTAGAAAGGGAGAATTTCTTAAATGAAGCATTGTCAATTTTCCATGTTATTTACTCATAAAATGATTATCTGGAATCTAAGAAAAATAACAGAAACAAGACTAAAGGAAATAAATTATTAATTATTTAGAATGGTTCAATAAAGGAATTTGAACTCGTATAATATTTAAAAAATTAAACGTTATTTTTAGTTGTTACCTATATTTAAGTAGACGCTCCGTTTATTTTATTAAACAGTATATTTATTTATTTTGTCTAACATTTGAAAAAAATTATTAAAGAAAAATCTGAGGTCTCCGGCAGGATTCGAAATTAAAACTAAATGCTTTTAATACCACCCGAAGAAAAAAAAACAAGACAGTTTTTTAGCCAATTGACAACTTAAACCGAGCAAAGATTTTGTCTGCATTATAAAGACCCTTCTGTGAAAAGGGACCAAAATCTGATTGGATTCTTAAACGGCAATCTTGTTTTTATTACCTAAAGTTCACAGGTGTACAGAGATATTGAGCAAACCAATGCATGCAATGGTCTGATCTTTGATTTCATGCAGGAGGATCGTATTAGATATTTCAAAGGTCTTTGAAAATGTGTGACGTAAGGGCTATTTCACAGGCTCTCTAGCTATAGAGTCACTGGAAGAATCTTCTAAATTATCAAGTCTTTCATAACGTATAGGTCCCTGAAGCTAAATATTAACATCCAGTCCTTCGATGTCCAAGAGATCAACATATGTAAACCCAAGACACGCTTCCGGCCCAGGTTTACATAAATGATCAGCCTAAGAGTATACTCAGATCTTTTGTGAATATCTACGGTGACGATACAACAGTATAAGAGCGTACCTCCAAAAGTCTAGATGATCAAAATCTGCTAGTTGATCTTTGACCTATAGCTCTGATAGTTTAGTGGGACGAAACCTGTTTGGTCATATTTAGTGTATCGATAGTCAAACTTTTGACGTTCCATTTTCAGCTAGTGGAATCTGAATTTTCGCTTATCACGATGAACTGGTGAAGAGTGCTTATTGAGTCAGTCATTTAAGTGCCATACGTGATACACGCTTGGGCGATCATGTTTCGAAGGGCGCTTATTGAGTCAGTCATTTAAGTGCCATACGCGATACACGCTTGGGCGATCATGTTTCGAAACAAACATGACTGACTGGGCAGAAGATTATCCCGCAGTAGTTTACCATTGCTTTCTGCGGTAGAATGGTTGCCGACCAAGGCTATAGAACCCAGTCTGTCCTGCTATTTAACCCATAACTGGAAGGAAGAGACGGATTAATACCTTTCCCAGGGGTATTTGCGCGTAAGTGAATACAATGGATTCAACTAGAATTCGAACTCGGTGCGCCGGTTTCTCGTTCCGAGCCGATATCCACTGTACCACAACGCAAATCCCGCTTATTGAGACTTATGCTAAATCCAGATCTCATTTCGAACTCGCACATACGAACTATCACTAAAGATGCTTGAAATATGGCCGGTTTCCTGTACCGCTCCATTAAGTACCTGACTACTACTGCTATTCTCTTCCTTTACAAGAGCTAGATAAAGACAAAAATGTATGACGACTATGTGTGTATCAATAGAATATAGACACGAGACAAAGTTTGATAAATTTTGACAAGTGGAAAACTGTTGTATTGACTTTATTATGCGTTTCACAATCGTTAGATATGGCTTCCTCAGATCAAAAGGAAATAAATATGAGTGCGTTTTTGTCTGTGTGCTTCAATATTAAATCGTATTTAATACGTTTTTGCTAAGCTGATGAAAGAACAACATTTTATGATTCTTGCATAAGTTTTTAATATGTGCTATGTCAATTATTTTCTCATTAAGGTGAATAATTCTTTGAAGTAAGTTTTGTATATATTTGTCTTATAAATCCTGCCTTTGATATAATGAATTATATAAACTGCTTTCCTTTTCTTACTTTTGAAATGCGCATAAATTTTAGCCAAGTCAAGGGCAGATAATCAAATTTTGTAACGCTACCTCTACATCCGAACAATGTTTGCGAGTATAAATCTCAATAAATCTCAAGTGTATAAACTCAAGCAAAAAGCAGATCATTGTTTGTGTTTAGACACAAGTACTACGTTCGATTTCCAGTTGAATTCATTGCATTCACTTACGCGCAAATACCCTTGGAAAAGGTATTAATCCATCTCTTCCTTCCATTTATGGGTTAAATAACAGAACAGATTGGGTTCTATAGCCTTGGCTGGCAACCAGTCTACCGCAGAAATCAATGGCAACCTGCTGCGGGATAATCTTCTGCCCAGTCAGTCATGTCTCTTCTGAGACATGATCGCCCAAGCGTGTATCACGTATGGCACTTAACTGAATGACTAATCCTAGCAAAGTTTATGTATAGTCTCAAACACATGACCCCATTTTACTTATAGATTCAAGCTTCAATCCCACCAATTTTTCCCTATAGACTTAGCCAAAAACCTCAAGAAGATGATTATAAGCCTGACTAATTTTCGTTTAGACTCTAGCATAACCAGTAAAACATTATCTTATAGGTTCAAACTAATGTTTGCTTATAAACACAGGCTTAAACCTGATCAATATTTACATACAGCCTAAAGTATAAAACCGTCTAATGTTTGCGTATCGTCTTAAGTATAAGTTCGAAGAATTGTTTTTGACATTAAATATAGCAACAAAAGTTAATAAGTTGCTTAATGATTCCCAGTGAATTGCTATGATTTTAGTATTTATTATATCACTGTACAAGATGTTCCTACTTAAAAGATCTCGGCCTGGCTAAGGAATTTTGTAAGGATTTTGCGAAGTGGACAGAGTCGAGAATTTTTCTTTTCAGTGTATTTAATCATTAAGTTAAGGGCAAGCTTTGATCTATCTAATAAATTCTACTCTTAATTCTAGCTTACTTAAACAACAAACTCCTGGACATGACGATAAACTGCATCCAGCAGCAAAGCCTCTGATTGGGAGGTTGTGAGGAGCACGGAACCACCTTTGAATTGCTGTTGTTTCCAGATCCACCCTGACCCGGAGTGGTAGCACCTGTTAGGGTCTCAGCTATGGGCAAATAGTTAACCCCCAAATTGGGATCAAAACACTATGAAAGTATATAAATAGACTTTTATAGAAACATATACATAAAAATAGAATTTTATAGAAAAATATACATTTTTGAAGTAAAAATACTACCAACAATACATTTTTGAAGAAAAACTTTTTTTTCCATAACACATTTTTGAAGGAAAAAAGCTCTCAGCAAGACATTTTTGAATAGAAGACATTTTCAGTTTTCTAAAATAAAAATAATAAAAAACAGTTTCATTAAAATCTGACAAAATCAACCTCTTTACTATAACTGAACGTTAAAAAATATCTTAAAACTCCACCTTTTTGGCATTAAATAACCCACAGAGGTTGATATGCCGTTAAACAAAACTAATAAATAAATAAACAACAAACATGAAATAAATACAATTCGTCCGAGCATTGAACACTGTTGTTATATCTGGTCGGGTGTTTCTGCTATACATTTAGGGGTTTTTGACAAAATCTAAAGGAGGATCTGCAATGTAATTGGTCCCGATCTGGCAACTCGACTTCAGTCATTTTTTCACCGACTGGATGTGACTATCCTTTGACTTTTTTATAAATGTTTTCACGGCTTCTACATTAACGAGCTTCATTCCCTGATTCTCTGCTCTCAGGTATTTACTTGTGCAACTAAATTGGCAACTAGATCCCACCTCTTTTACCGTCAAATTGGGCAAATGTAACCGCAACTTTTCTCGCACTTTCTGTCTGTGGAATCTCCAAACGATTAAGTGCAACGTCAATTTCCATCTTCTATCTCCTTGACTCCCATCTCTCTTTTATACTTTCTTTGACATTCCCTGTACCGTTTTTCTTCCCTCTCCTCTCTCTGTAACCCCACTGCGAACCAGTGGCAATGCTGCTTTACATGGGGTGAAACGATTTATAAAAAAAGTCTAATGCATATTTGTAGTATGACAATTTCGTCTAAATTTTTCTGTATGATTTTAGTAACTGCTGTATCACTATATTTGTGTCATTAGAGTAGATCTAAGTTTTTATATACATATTTAATGGATTCAGTCCCTAAAGTCACTGTATCATGTAAAGATAAAGCGGGAAATAATGACTTTAAAGTTTTATTCTGATTTATACGTGTTGACAACCCTAATGCCTGAACCATAAACATTGTAGACTTCAGTTTAATGCTCTAACATTCGGAAAGTTACTTGATTCATGGGATTAGTGTTGTCACTATAATATTTAGCCATTATTTTGTTTTTAATTCTGTTTCAGTTTCTTATTGGCTGTCTAACGTGGACGTCACATCTCCGATCGCTCCCTCTACCGGTAACCGTAGTAACTAAATACTTAATCATACTGATTAAGTCTTTCGTTGTTAATTTAAATTGCTGATATGAATAAGATACCTGGCGTACATCTCAGGGAAACTTTTACGTTCACACAACATAGAGGAGAGAATAGCAAATGTGGTAGAGAAAAAACTGCCTTGAAGCTCTTGAAATCCGGTTCAAGATTTCGACAAACTGATTCATTCCGCATCTCACGAAACGTAACTTAGTAATGAGTGTATTTGACTACATCCGATTAAATTAATTCCAGTAATTAAAAAAAAAGAAAGAAGAGAGAGAGAGAGAGAGAGAGAGAGAGAGAGAGATATGAACTTAAAATATCTTCTTCTTTAACTTGTTTGTACGCACTTGGGTTTTGCAACTTCCGCTTCCATTTTGCCAAAATCTAATCAAAGGAAGGATAAACAAAATATCGTACAATATATTCGTCATAACCAGAGCTATTCCAACTTGAAGGCACATAGCAAATCAGTGTAATTTCTCATCTTCATCATGGCTTCTCGTTTTCGTGGATGTCCGTCTGCTCAGACGCATTTGTGTTTCTTTAATACACTCTAGGCTTATCTCAACTGCCGATCTTTGGTTCTAAACCTCCTAAGCATGATACCACCTGCACATCCTAATATATTATACCCAACGTTCTTTTTTAAATATTTAAATGCGGTGAATCTGTATCATTTATATCATATTGGGGTTTATTTTGTTCGTCACTGCGTACATGCTTGACTACCTCCCGAATTGGGAATTCAACGTGGTCATCAAGCTTGTCTTGCGGATCTGTTACACTTCTAAAGATGCAGGTAAAATGGTCAGCTCCCTGAACTGCTCCAGTAAATACCTGATACCACCTACTCTGACTTTACAAGAGCTAGATCTGGCAATAAATTAAGTATTATTGTCATATTTGTGCGGAAGCGTACTCCCAGGGCGCACTCTCCAGCCTCGATAGAGTCGAAAAGCGTTTCAGAATCCTTTTGGATGACGAATTATTTTCCACTCTCTAACCTTTCCCTCAGTGGTGCGATGTGTTTCCTCTATTGTTACTTTCGCAGAAAGTGCTCAGATGAACTACATTCCGTGATTCCACCAAGCCTGACCTTCACAGGAAGAACACGCTATGCCACTTACATTGTAGTAGACTAACCACGTTTCCTCCGTATTCCATCGGCGAGAAGCAAGTTCTCGTACAGCCTCTTCCCGTGAACCACTGCTCTGTGGAACCGACTCCAAAAAATTTGATTTTCCGACCACTACATTCATAACCCGTTCAAGTCTTGGGTTAACCGTTATCTTCCTTTCCTATCTGTACACAGTGCCTCCTAGCAATTCTCTAGCTCGAGTCTTTTACAGGAATCTTAGACGGAATATTTTAACAACGCAGAAGTCTAACAGAAAATGAGCACTAAAGAGACACATATACTTATAACCAGAATGACGCAATATTTTTGGGACACACAATGATGAAAAAAGAGATATGGAGAATTTGACACTCACGGGACGTAATAAAAGCTAGAGAAGCAGAGAGAAATAGTGATTTAACGAGCGAGCTTGTATGAATGAATGACAGAAAGAGGGACTTTAAAAGATAGTGATCGACTCGGAACGAGAAATCGGACAGCCGAGTTCGAATTCCAATTGAATTCGTTGCATTCCCTTACGCGCAAATACCCTTGCCAAAGGTATTAATCCGTCTCTTTCCACTAGCTATGGGCTAAATAACAGTACAGGTTGGATTCTATAGCTTCTGCTGGCAACCAGTCTACCGCAGAAAGTAATGACAACCTACTGCAGGAAAATCTTCTGCCCAGTTTGTCATATCTCTTTCGAGACATGATCACCTAAGCTAGTATCACATATGGCACTTAACTGAAGAGTACAAACATTGTCTAAAAGGTTATAAAGTGGTGAACAGCACTGATCGTGTAGGTTCTAAAAGGATATGTCACAAAGAATTTTACCCATAAGGTCAAAATTTGATGACCATATTTAAGTTATTTTGCAATTATATTGGTTACACATTCTGAATAAGTAACGTCGGCTATTTTATCAATACAATTACTGCTATTGTTGCATATAAAGAAAATTACGTTTCTTTTAAATCATTAAAAATAAAAATGTCCAAATACTATACAAAATGAAACAAAAGAAATAAAAAGCAATATATTAGTAACTTGATCTTTTCTAGTAAATAATGGTTATGGTAATGCAAGTCACGTTTCTTATTTGGTTTTGTATAATACCTCTTGTTGATAATGGAATATTATTACTCAGACGAATATATAAGGCTACGTGATGGCAAATATATATAATGTAACATAGTGTTTTCTACATCAGGTCCACATTCATCTCGCTGGTTTTTTGAACAAGAGTAAATATTTATTCATTGTTTTCTCTTTAGAATTGGGTTTCCGGTTCCTTCTAAAGTTTTTTTTTATCCGCTTTCGATTACATTAACCCCCTTACATCTTAGTGGCATTATCACCTTGCTTGGGATGAACTTAATAAACAATTAATATAACACTAAATCAATATATAAGTGACGATTATATTTTATGTACCTTTCTTCAGTCATTTATTCAGTGTATATACGTTGCGCTTTTCATTCTACTTAAATAGGAAGCAAGATAGAGAATCCAGAATATTGTTTATTTTTTAGCTTAAAAAAATGCATCACGCCAAGTAAGAGAGTAAAGTCACTAAGCCAGAAGTGGCTACAAGATGTAGAAGAGTTAGGAACAGAGACATTAATAGTTAACAGGAAGAGAAAAGGTTAATCAGAACAATAGATAGTGGTTGACATTGCATTTAAATTTTTGCAGATTTAAAATGACTGGAAAGCATGCAGCCATTAAGGAGTTCCACAAGCGAGAAGTGCGAAAGAAGAAACTGTTATCATAGAACATGCGGCTACAGCTAGCCAATTCAACTGTAAATTAGTGATATCTCGACACCAGCCTAGTATTGTGCTTAAATTCATAAAGTCTCGGTACCATAGCAAAGAGTTCAACCGAACAATCGCCATAAAAGAATTTATAAAGAGGGTACAGAGAGGCAACCTTGCGGTGGTAAAATTGTTATAGTCCAGTAGAGAATCAAACACAATGAAAAACAGACATGAATATTACGTTGCATGCAATCCTCATTGTGGGTTGTGTCTGTTTTTGACTTGTGAAACCTTGAATTTTCAACTGAAATAGAAAATTTTTCACTGACACCTTAAGAAAAAACACGAAGTCAACCCCTTATATTATCAGTTGAGTGCCATACATGATACACGCTTGTGTGATCATGTTTCGAAAGAGACATAACTGACTGGGCAGAATATCATCGCATTACTTTCTGCGGTAGACTGGTTGCCAACCATGTCAATATAATCCAATCTGTCCTGCTATTTAACCCCTTAGCTGGACGTAAAAGCGACGGAATCATAACTTTTCCAAAATTATTTGCACGTATGTGAATACAAGGAATTCAACTGGAATTCGAACACCGATTTTTCGTTCCGAGCCGATATCCACTGCACCACAAGGCACATGCTTGTATTACATCTAGCTAAATAAGATAATAGCTGGCCGCTTGTATCTGTGTTTGCCTCTTTACTTGGGCAGTTAGCCAATCTCTGTTGCAAATGCCTGCTTAGGCACATTTCTGTTGTGTATTTAACAACGACAAAGCCACAGAGCCACAGAGACTATCTGTGCTTTATAATTGAACTATGATGAGTGGACCTGAATTACAGTTTCTGAGAGAGAGAGAGAGAGAGAGAGAGAGAGAGAGAGAGAGAGAGAGCATTTTCTGGCGTGATAACTGAACAAGGCCAGTACAGCTCAAATGCTCGATCTCGATGACTTGCGACTTAGTGCTTGAACAGCCATAGTTCCGTCAAACCAGTTTCACCACAAGGTGAACCCGTGGTATGAATTTCGGGCACTTTCTAAGGGAGCACGTTGGGATGACATCCCCACCTCAAATCGCCCACGAGGAGATTCGAACGCAGGTTTCATAGTGATCTTGCTAACCATTCGATCAAGTGCCTAATATTTAACATATCGATATAAACTACTGAATAAACAATTGTAGGTCTGCGATAAGTTTTTACCAAGCCAGACATTTTTGGAAAAGTTTTTTTTTTTTTTTTAATCATCTCACCCCAAGCAAGGCATTCCACTGCCACTATTGCGCATGGGGCTACATAGGGGAAGGTAAAGAGAAGGAGTGGATAGACATAGGGAATGTCAGGAGAAAGGTGACAGATGAGTAAGGATAGCGAGGATGAGGGTCGGGCAGATGGGAAGAGTGCTTGATAGAATGGGAGCAGGTTAGTGTGTTAGGAGGTGTGTATTGACCTTACATTTAAACTCCTGGAGATTGTAGCCGTCGGGGAAGCAATCATTTGGAAGAGAATTCCAAAGTCGGGAAGTGCGAGGAAAGAAACTGTTGGAGTAGAAGTTACGGCTGCATTTTATCGGTTTCACTGTAAAAGGGTGGGATCTAGTTGCTAATCTAGTATCTCGTGCAAATTCGTATTTAGGGGGCACCAGTGATCTAAGTTAATCGGAGCAGAAGCCGTGAAAGTATTTATAGTAGACGCGATAGATTAGGTGAGAATTTGATTATCGATTACCACTTTCCACGCCAATTGCTCTTACACAACCCTAAACCCTACAATTAATTGGATAATCTTATTTTAAAAATTATATGTTTAATCGCATTGGTCCTCTCATATAAGAAGGCATATCAGACTATATTTTTTCTCCATTTTTTAACAATACATTTGATCATTTGAGATTTATTTAGTTTTTCTATCAATTATAAGTTTTTACAGGGTCAGGGTACTGGCCCGACGCCCAGCACACCCAATTTCTTAATCTGGCTTGGGACCAACTATAATGAGTGCCAAACTATATTTTTTGTTTTCTGTCAGTTATCTTTTGTTAGTTGTGTCTATCCGGGCCAAACTACCCTGCTAATTTCTGGAAACTAGTTCGCGATTTCCGCGTTCCTTGTCAATAATAGCTATACCCCCTGATTTTAAAGAATAATTTTTTGAGAATTTAATGAAGAAGATGGGAAATGTACCGTTATAAATAATAAGTTCAAGATAATGAAATAAAATCCCAGCTTCTACGCAAATATATTCTACTTCTTCTTGTGCCTTGTTCCTTCAGGACATAAGCGATCATGGAATTCCACTTGGCTCTGTCTTTTGTCGATTTCAACATTTTTCTCCTTGGTATCTCTTCTCAAACCCCGGTCTGCCATCCATTTGCTTAGGTCTATCAAGTAGGTCTCGCGCTGTTTTCCCCTGTCGCTCTTTTCCTCTATCCGTCCTGTGAGTATTAACTTCTCTAAGCCCTCCCTTCTCATTACATGTCCCAGAAACCTCATCTGTCTCTTCCTCATATAAAGTATGTTTTCTAATCGTTTCCATCCTCTCCAATTCCTTGTCGTTAGTCATGTGCTCAGTCAAGGTTATCCTCAGCATCGTTCTGTAAAACCACATTTATGCTGCCTCAGTCCCCTCCTTCATCCGTGAGGAGATTGTCTAATATTCATTGCCATACAGAAGGACAGATATCACAGCAATCCAGCAATCTCTACTGTAATATAGTAACAACTCTAAGGAGAAGCTTATGAAGCTCTATTTTAATAATTCAGCTTTAGCACTGAATGAGGTTTATTTTTTTTTTTTGTGAAGACTGGTTAAGGGCAAGAAAGGAGATGGAATTTACTTATTTTATTACGACATCATTTACTTAGAGAAATTAAAACCTAGCTCTTTTTTAAAAAAACTGCCACCGTTTTGTTTTTATTTGTTTGTGTTTTTTTTTCTTTTTCAGAAACTGCAAAAGTAAATATTCTGAACCATCTTTATCCGGGGATATTTTTACATCATTTCTTTTTAAGCTCAAACACACATCGTAGCAGTTTTCAAATATCGGTGTCAATCATGTAGTTATTGGCACCGTGAGAGCATTTTTTTCTTTCTTGTCTACGGCAAGAGTAAATAAATAAATCAGATAAAAACAAAAAAAGATTTTAAAAAGTTTTATAATTTGAACGTTACAAATTATACTCAAGAGGAAGCAACCCCCTAAATGGTTTGGAAATTTATATCAGAACTCAAACAAAAAGAGGAAAAGTTTTTCTTTTTTTTTTTTGATAAATAGATAAACCCTTTAAAATTACCTTGACAGTGTATATAGATGTTCTTAATTTTTAATATAAAACTTGAAGCGTCATGTGGTTCTTCGACTTTCAATAAAAATTTGGTATAAAGCTTGGGTAACAACGATGATAATAGTCTGGAAATATAATGATGAACACGAAACGGTTGTATGGAAGATAATGTAGCCAGAGAGAATCATGCACGTAAGACAGAGCTATTGGGAGTCCTATACTTGCGGGAGTTGTCTTCTCTTTTCTCTGTGTTCTCTCGATATTCTCCTTTCGGCCTGAAAACCAGAACATATAAGCTGAAATTTCTACGTATTTTTTACCATCTCGAGTTTTCGCCTAATTGTGCCATCCATGGCCAGGCACATCTGTCAATCATTTTTGCTGGCTACTAATTTTTAAGCCGGCTGCTTTTGATGTCAGTCACAGTTTATCGGTCCTGTTTTTATTTTTACTCTTGATGTTGATCATAATTTTGTCAATCATCGCTTTTGGTGTCAGTCCGGACATTACTTTTGAGCATTCATTTAGTTATATTTTTTCTGGAAAGAATTGTGTTCAGAATAAAAGTTAGCCATAATATTGTTTCCAGAACTAAAAAATTATCAGAAGTAATCTCCAGATGTAATCACACGTAGAGAGACATCTTATGATCATACAAACCTGGATGAAAGTGTTTTAAGATCCTTAAATAATTTCCTCTGTAATTTTGAAAATTTTCGGTTGTTTAAAAATTCCAGTCACGCGTTCGTAAAAATCCCTGTTGTACGTTTGAAAAAACGTTAGAAAATTAGTTATTATAAATCGCCTGAAAATACCGAATGGTTGAAACCTAGGTTGTAGAAATAACTGATTTTCAAATGAAATATATATATATATATATATATATATATATATATATATATATATATATATATCAGCGCCACTAATACCTTTAATAGATCTGTATGTGCATCCTCATGTGCCTTCTCAGTTTGTGCGTATGTGTGTCTTCGGGCTTTTCTCAAAACTTAAGACTTTTAGCCGTATTATTAATCAACATCGTTTAGGGGAAGATACTTGGACCTGTTGCAATTTAGATTTAAATGAATTGTAATATTTTGGTATCCTTGTGGGTATAATTGACAAAGAAGTGGATACAAATATTAGCGTTGAGAGGAATATTTTATTTTCTTATTTTTACATACTTTCGTGTTAAGTGTCTGCTAGCAAGAGAACACATGTTGCCTGCTTAGAAGCCAGAGAGGGACTGACTAATCCTTTAGGTCAAGCATGGGTCAGGGAGATAGAGAGAGTAGGGGAAAGAGAAATAGTAGCAGAGAAAGAAAAGGGAATAGATTTGGGTATCTTAGTTCTTGGGAGTTATTTAGAGACAGAGAGGGTAAAAGAAACAATGTATTCTCTGCATGGTAGTAGTATCTGACCTGAGGTCATTTTGGTTCATTCCTACAGAATCCTTGAAAGCAGGTTATTATAGATAATTTTAACACGAAATGAATACGATTGTCGTGTCAGATTTATACTTTTACCAACCTTTACTTACAGCTTTTTCGGATATTTTGAGAATTTTTTCCAGTTTTACCAAATATAAAATGATATTCGCGCTTGATAGTACGTAAATTTAGGACCGTGTTATTCAGCACTAAAGCAGAATGGGTTCCATTCAAAATGCTTGAAAGTCATGAGGTGTAGACTTGAAATATGTCAGATACAGTTTTCATTTCAACATTATCGTGACCTCGATATATATTTACAACGCTGAGATTTTAGAAGGAGCTGATACTTACATTTTTGAAATATCATTTCATTCAGTAGCCGAGCATTACTGTGTGTGTGTTTTAGGTGTGATCTATAGTCCCATAGTAAATTAATTAGCAATACAACCGAAATTTTGTGAAACTTAAATAACGCCTAAAACCGAATTTAGTTAAGAATTTGACACTACCCTTCTTGTTTTTAGTAGCTTTTATCTTATAGATTGGTGGTACAGATTCGCAAAGAACTTTATCAAAAATAAATAAATAAATAAATAAATAAATAAATAAAAATCAAAAGAAGAAAACTGACTGAAATGAATAGCACATGTTACTAGAAGGGAAAATAATGACAGACTCAAGATATTGATGTTCCATACTACAGAAAACAGAAGCTTAGGAAGGAAACTCCCATTAATGGTAGAGCGAGTGATAACAGTGGACAAGAGAATCTTATTCTCCTAAAAATAGTTTTAAAAGAAAGATTTTATAAATTCCAACTGACAGTAACGCTGAATGTATGGTCAACAAAAGTCGAATGTTTCCTGTATGGAAACGATTATCTTCATCATTACAATTATCATTTATATGTATAAGGTGCAAACTTTTAAGCTAACTCCGATGGAGGGCTATTTGAACCTCCTGCTCAAAACTAAAAAGACGTCTGGTAGAACGTAGACAACACCAATCATCATTTAGAAGAAATAACTTTTTATTCCTCAATTTACTCCATGGAAATCAAGAACCTCATTTTAACTCTGATTCTGGTCATAAACCCAAATCAGAAGGAAAGATCGATTTCGGACAAAATTCTAATACAGGCAAATTGAGTTTTTCACATCATAAACTCTGTGGAACTTCAATTAAGTTGAGTCCTTGACAATATTTTAGCATGGCGGGAATTCAAGAAAGTATGTTAGTTTTATTATTATTAATTAATACACATCGAAAATAACCAATTAGGAAAAAAATATTTTGTTTCAATATGAACAGAGGAAAAAAGACAATATTTTTTTGTTTGGAAAAGATTCACCTTTTCAAGAAAAAATTGCAACGAACTAAAAATAAAATATGACACGTGAAATCTATGATACGGTGAAGCTAATACGGTCACAGTGTTAGACGGTCATTGTAACAGCAATAGTATTATCTGCAAAACAGAAATGAGTGGGAAAAGATTTTTTTATTTTTATTTTTTTTATTCTCAACGACCCAGCTGATATCAAAGTGAAAGAAAAATTACCAGTCAGATTCCCTCGCACACGAAGAGGTGATAATAAAATTTTATTTTCAAAACAAAAAGTTTTCCAGCTGTGATTCCGTGGCTGGCGTGAATGAAGGTGAAAGGTGTGAAACAAAGTAATAAATGAGTTTTTACAGAACGCCATCTTAGACAGTGAAGATAAGTAAAGAATGAAGATTATAATTTGTGGATATTTTCCTAACGAACTCGTGCGGAATATAATCAGTGTCAGAAATCATAAGACAACAGAAACAGAAAATCCTAAAAACTTTTTTTATCTCAGCGAAATACAAAGCCAAAACACATCTGTGGAGTGTCAAAAAAGGTTTTTACAGACTGAAAGATGGAAATTTTACGTATTGGGGAGTTCGGACAGGTGTTGAGTTGATTTGTTGACGGAGAGAAAAGGGCAATTAATTAATTATGAGAATGATTAAATTGGGATTTTCCTGAGAAAGTAATTGACGTCATTAGCTAAACGAAGTGAGAAAGATGAAAAATTGACGTCATAAGTTCTGCCCAGAACGGGTAAAGAGGAAATTATCTCATTAGTCGGATTAAAGGGAAGAAAACAGAAAAAAAGTGACGTAATAAAAATAGCTTTATTCAATTGGCTGAATTACATAGAAGAAAATAAAGAAAGCTGACGTGGTATAATAACTTCAAACCAAAGGTGGGGGCGAGAGTGATTTCATAGCCGCAAGACTAGATTTACGTGAACAACCCAGCGTCCGTCGTTCTCCACACTAGTAAAGCATGGACAAGCATAAAAACAGAGCCCCGGAGGGGCCAAAGTCAGTTGAGTCCCAGCTCGGATCCAAGAGCCTGTTCAAAATTCCAGCCCGTACGGAAACGAAGTCGATTTACCTCCGCTGCCGACTTTACCCACCATACTCAAAGACAGTTTTTCGGCAGTTTCCGTGAAGCATCGGTGTGAAGTGAAACAAAGTCATTTCGAATCGCCACAAACTTAAAACTCCGACTGGAGGTGAAGTGATATTGCCAACCAAAAACTTGAATTAATAACAGACAGAGAAACGTGTCGCAAATTATTGCTTAGAGAAAATTGGCCGAAACTTCCGTTCCGTTGCCAGATTGATAGAAACATGGTTTGGGAAGAAGACGATTAGTGACAGTTTTTGTTTCTATTTTCCTTTCTTCAACTTATTCAGGCGTCATTCAATTTATTTTTGGTACGGTTTTTATTTACCCAATTGTGCGCGCATCCAGCTTAGTTGGACTTGGCGGAAAGACATCTAGCGAGAATTCAACGTGACTTCCTTAAGATCAAATTTCACAACGTGAGCAAGTGAGATCACTGTTGGAAAAGTCAACCCGAAGAACAGCTGCTGTATCGATGCCACCGACCACGCTGCGTAGTGTGCGTCACAAGTTCTTCAATACACAAAGTCAGAGGAACTTCAAAAAAAAAAAAAATTAAAATGATTTCATCACTTCACAAAATTTTAGAGTTATATTATACTGGATTTAAAACATTCTTTTTATTTCCCAAAGATTTTGTGTTTCTTTAAACTCAATATAAATTAAAATCTTTTAAAATAACTATTTGTTTTTCAGTTATTTAAAAATTTGAATTTTTAATTGTTATTGGGATTTGTTTCTTCCTTTTAATTCTGGATGTTCAAGCACCAGGAGGTGATGGGCAGATTTTTGAATCCCGGGACCATCCTGATTCATATAGGTAAAATATGTCTACGTGGATGTAGGTTGTGGTGCAGTGGATATCGGCTCGGAACGAGAAATCGGACAGCCGAGTTCGAATTCCAGTTGAATTCATTGCATTCACTTACGCGCAAATACCCTTGGGAAAGGTATTAATCCGTCTCTTCCTTCCAGTTATAGGTTAAATAATAGAACAGATCAGGTTATATAGCCTTGGCTTGCAACCAGTCTACCGCAGAAAGCAATGGCAACCTACTTCTGCCCAGTCAGTCATGTCTCATTCGAGACATGATCGCCCAAGCGTGTTTCACGTATTGCACTTAACTGACTGATGTCTATGTAGAGCAAATGTGGCCTCAGTTGGAGGAGTGTCAGACACACGAACGGAGAGGCAGAATTTGTCATTTCTTTATTTAGATGTAAATATTTTACTATTTTTTTTACTGCAAAAATACATTGAAAATCAGGAATAAATGAATTGCTAATCTTAGATTTTCGAACCAACCAATATTGATCGGAATGCACACCTTGATCATATCAATTAAGAAAGACATACGCACACACACACGCGCGGATATACGAGTGCTGAAAAGTTCTCAATCTGAGAAAGAAGAGACTTCCCACTAGATTCTAATGTTTCGTCCTTTGGCTAGATTTTGTGAAGTGGTTCGAATTGACAACTTTTCAGTATTCCTTTTTATACAATAACATGCGTGGGGACACACATGCAGGGAGAGACATCGACACATGCACCAACACGTTAAGATCGTAATAAAAAAATGTTAACAAAAAGCTACCCGAAAAAAAGAAAATAATGACCACCGCACCCGTTTGGTCGAAGATCAACTGGGGTCTTAATGAAGCTTTCCATTGATCATGATTCATGGCAGTGTGCAAGTCGAAAACAGGTAGAGGACGTCGATGGGGTATCTGGTGAGTAAGTCAATCGAGCATAATTAATTTGCTGTCTATACCTGGATCACCAAGCCACTGTCCATCTCCAGACGGAAATCCTTTCTTTCTTAGGTAATTTGACTTTCTTTTTCATTATAGCTTTCAGTAAGATTTCTTTCTTTCTTTCTTTCTTTCTTTTATTTGTTTGTACTTTGTTCATTTTCATTGAATATTTCTTCCATCGAAAATCTTTCTCTTCAATCTATGATTCTTTATTTATTTCGTTTTTTCTTTCTTTTATATCAAGTCAAAGCGGCAGTATTTTTCTTTCTTTCTTTCTTTCTTTTATTTGTTTGTATTTTTTTCTTTCTTTCATTGAATATTTCTTCCATCGAAAATCTCTCTCTTCAATCTCTCATTCTTCATTTTTTTTATTTCGTTTTTTCTTTCTTTTATGTCCAGTCAAGGCATAAGCATTCTGTTTGTTTGTTTCTTTCTTTCTTTCTTCATAATCTCTTTTTGAATATATTATATATATTTTATACTTTTCTTTTCCTACTTGTGGAATTCTTATTTATTTCTTTTAATCTTTCGAGGGGATTTCTTTTTTTAATTATTTTCTATTGCCTGTATTGAATTATATTTTTTCTTTTCTTTCTCTTATTTGTGTGTTCTTTCTTTCTTTTGTTGAATATTTCTTTACTGAATATTTCTTTTGTTGAATATTTCTCTTCTTGGAGTATTAGGGTCTTAGTTTTTACTTACTTATACTCTTTTGTTCCAGCATTCTTTCTTTCTTTCTTTCTTTCTTTCTTTCTTTCTTTCCCATTTTGTGTGTTTACACTTCACCTCATATGCCTATCCCTCTTTTTCTTTCGTTCTTTCTTTCGTTCTTTTTTTTGCTTTTTTTTGTTGTTAAAAATCAATTCAAAATGTATTCCTTTAAACTCTTTTTAATTTCTTGTCTTTCTTCGAAACTTATTTCATTCTAATAATTTTTCTTTCTCTTGATGCGTGGTGATAAATTAATCGCATCCCATTTCCTCTCTCGCTTGTAACCATCTATCACAATTAAATATAAAAATGAGTTGAATAAAGCTTCATAAGCTTCTACTTAGAGTTGTTACTTTATAACATGATGAAATTTCAAAATTTATTTTGTCACATACTTTTTTCCTTTATTTCTTTTTAAATTCTTTATTTCATTCTTTTTCTGTCGCAGATTTATTCAAAATTTAATAATCCACTATAATGTATCTTACATGTTAATTTCTTTCGTTTTTATTATTTTTCTGTTTGAAACTTAAACAAAATGTATTTTTCTACAATATTTCTCCCTCCCTATAAGTTTTTCTTTTGCAATAATTTTCACCTTTTCCTTCTCGTTAATGCCTGATTCCTTTGTCTCATCGCTTTACGAATTTTAAATCCATTTTCTTACTTTCTTTTCTATACATTTTTTCTTTTGCTTTCTACATTTGTTTCTTTCTTTGCAATTTCTGATTGCCTGATTCTTTTTTCATTAATCTACGCATGTCATGCAGGAGCTTCCGGTCAAACCAAGGTGAACTCAGACTGAATTTGAATACAATTCGTCCTATGTAGTAACTTTACCAACCCAAATCCACCCGATTCATCAAACAATCTTAACAAAGAACACTCACCCGAATAATTGTATCGCTAATCATGCACAAATATTCTGACAAGGGCTATTATCAATAAAAAAAAAAAAAGAAAACGAAAAAAATTATCCAGACGACATAAATTGTTCAGGTGAACGAGTGTACTGAAATTAAAAAATAAAAAATACTTATTTATTCTCACAATGATATGTAGTATAAAACGTACTGAAATATTTTAATAATATCTATGTTTTGAGCGTTGGCATAGATAGATAGATAGATAGATAGATAGATAGATAGATAGATAGATAGATAGATAGATAGATTCGAAACGATTGGGATAAGTAATAAAGAGATATTCCCGTCAATGAGAGATAGATATAAACAGATTGCAATAGACAAATAATAAAGAGACTAATATATATATATATATATATATATATATATATACAGTGAAACGGACTTGTATGTGGATGACTAATATATTATGCTCTCATTACGATTGAGAAGAAAATTTTAAAAACAGTTTCCACTTCGGCTATAATGCGTGACTCTTCAGAAATGAATTGAGTTCTCTCGGTGACTGGCGTCTGTATACACTGCTTACATACAAGACTAAAATTTCCCTTCTCTGACCCCATGCGCCGATGGCTTAGTAGAGACTCCAACTGACACCAAATCGGTCGAGTTTCGATCCCGGCCAGAAGCAAGTGGATATGTCTAGCCACACTGATGAGCTGTGATACAGTGAAACGGGTTTGTATGTGGCTGACTAATATATATATATTCAGGAACGCAGTAGTCTAATGCAAAATATACCCAGGTGCCGACTGCGGAAGTGACCATGTCCCAGTCATCTGCAAACTAAAAGTGAAGCTCCGAAGACTGAAGAAGCCCAGCACATCACCAAGGCTGCAACACGACACGCTAGAGGACGATCTCACCCTGCAGAAAGAATACAATAACAGCGTGAGAAAGAAATATGAAGAACAAATTGGAAAAGGGTACTCAAAATGGGATTCACTAAAAGAAGTGATGGTGACCTCAGCGAATAACATAGCCCCAAAGGAAATCAGACGCAGAAGAAAAAACGAGTGGATGACCGAAGAGATCCTCCACGTGATGCTAAGGAGACAAAAAATAACACCAAGACACGGAGCAGAGTACCAAAAACTTCACAGGGAGATAAGGAACAAATGCAGACAAGCCAAAGAGGAATGGCTCAACAACAAATGCGCAGAAGTAAAGAGACTGAGCAGGAACAACAAAGCAGAGATGCATGAAGAGATAAGAGAACTGACAGGATAAAAAACCTGCTCCTCAACAGGATGCATAAAATCCAAGGAAGGAACAATCATATTAGAGAAAGAGGAAATACTCCAGCCATGGGAAGAATATATAAAGGATCTCTTTTGCGACAAGAGAGAACAACCGAGAATACACAAGGAGATGGATGGACCGGAAATACTAAAATCCGATGTGGAAGCTGCAATGGCCAAAATGAACAGAAACAAAACACCTTGTCCAGACGGCATTGTGATAGAGCTGCTGACAGCCATAGAAGAATCTGGCATAGAAAAGATTACCGACATAATAAACGAAATTTATAGCAGCGGAATAATAAAAGACGACCTCTGCAAGTCGATATTTATAGCACTGCCGAAGAAACCTGGTGCAAACGAGTGCGAACTACACAGAACTATCAGCTTAATGAGTCACATTACAAAACTGATTGTCAGAATCATGATGAATAGAGCGAGAAGCAGAATCAGGCCAGAGATAGGGCAGGAACAGTGCGGGTTCGTCAAAGACACTGGGACAAGGAACGCCATATTCATGATTAGGATGCTCTCTGAAAGGGCATTACAAATGAAGAAAGACTTGTACTTACGCTTCATTGACTACGCGAAAGCATTCGACAAAATACGACACAAAGAATTGATGGAGATGCTAGGCAGCCTCGACATTTTCGGGAAAGACATAAGAATAATCAAGAATCTCTACTGGCAGCAAACGGCCTGCATACGGACAGGTAACGACCTCAGTAGATACACAAAGATAGAAAATGGCGTAAGACAAGGATGTGTCTTTTCACCGGATTTGTTCAACCTATTTATTTGTTATTGGAGCCCACAACCTGAACAACATAAGGTATGCGGACGATACAGTGCTGATTGCGGACACGGAAAGGAAACTACAAGACCTCATACAGAAAGTAGCAGTGGAGAGTGAAAAGAAAGGGACTACAAATAAACTTTAAGAAAACTGAGTGCATGGTCATCAGCAAAAGATACAGCCCAAAATGCCAAATACAGGTGGGGGATAACAGAATCAAGCAAGTACAAAAATTTAAGTACCTAGGAAGTATTCTAACAGAAGATGGAAAGTGCGACACGGAGATCCGAAGGCTAATTGGCATGGCAAAGGACGCGTTCCAGAAGATGAGCAAAATACTAACACACAGGCAAATCTCATGAGAAACGAAGAAAAGAGTGCTAGACTGCGACGTGATGTCAGTTCTTCAATACGGCAGTGAATGCTGGACAATATCATCGAAAATGAGGACAAAACTGGAAGCGGCCGAAATGTGGTTCTACAGAAGGATGCTACGGATGTCGTGGACTGAGCATGCAAGCAACAATGAGGTGTTGGAAAGAATGGCAACAAAAAGAAAATTGATGCTGAGCGTCAGGAAGAGACAACTGAAGTTCCTGGGACATGCAATGAGGAAAGAGAGCCTGGAGAACCTGATACTGACTGGTCAGATAGAAGGAAGGAGAGACAGAGGAAGGCAGCGGATAACATATTTGCAGGGTCTGATCAGGTGGATGACGGAACGGGGATTGCCAGGAGCAACAGGAGCAAACATCCTAAGAGTCACAACGGATAGGGAGACGTGGAGAGCCATGATCGCCTACGTCCTGAAGGGACAGGGCACATAGAAGAAGAAATATATATTCAGGACGTAGGCAATCATGGCTTTCCACGTCTATCAGAAAAAAACAGAACTTAAAAAGAAAGATGTTCAGCAAAAAATATTTTGATTATCATTTCGTGCATATCTATAGACATATATTAATATTGATAAGTATTTCGGTTATATCTATAGACATATATTAATATTGATAAGTATTTCGTGCATATCGATAGACATATATTAATATTGATAAGTATTTCGGTTATATCTATAGACATATATTAATATTGATAAGTATTTCGGTTATATCTATAAACATATATTAATATTGATAAGTATTTCGGTTATATCTATAGACATATATTAATATTGATAAGTATTTCGGTTATATCTATAGACATATATTAATATTGATAAGTATTTCGGTTATATCTATAAACATATATTAATATTGATAAGTATTTCGGTTATATCTATAGACATATATTAATATTGATAAGTATTTCGGTTATATCTATAGACATATATTAATATTGATAAGTATTTCGGTTATATCTATAGACATATATTAATATTGATAAGTATTTCGGTTATATATCTCTCCTGCTATGATAATACATAATACAATTTTTGTTTGTTTGTTTTTTAACTTCAGCATCTGAAAACGAAAAGGAAATTAATACTGAGCATCAGGAAGAGACAGCTGAAGTTTCTGGGACATGAGGAAGGAAGGATTGGAGAACCTGATACTAACAGGCCAGGTAGAGGGAAGGAGAGATAGCGAAAAGCAGCGTGTATCGTACTTGACTGGCCAGTGTGGATTAATGGCAGAACGAGGGTTTCGCGTTGTAACAGGAAAAAGCGTACGAACAGCCACCAAGGATAGGGAAACGTGTCAAGCCATGATCACCCACGTCCTGAAAGAACAAGGCACATAGAAGAAGAAGAAGTTCAGCCTAGACAGAGTACAAATGTGGTTTCGTGGACTTGTAGGTGATTAATTATTTTCCACCGTGCAACCATTAATCCACAGCCTCTCACCACTCTAACGCTCTTAATATGGCAAATCTTCTAACACGTTACATTCCTTAATCCCACGAGCTCAGACCTTCCAATCTAGGATCCACCAAGCCAGATTCACGGTTGCATCATGTACTCATTCCATTTGTGTTCCTTTGAACTGGTACTGTATATAACAGACTCCCGAGATGATGCTTCCTTAACCATTACAATGTTAACCACTTAATAAGTCCATAATTTGCTGTTATCTATCCTACGTATCTTCATAATATGCACTTTCTACTTCTTACTACCTTCTCCACTGCAACAGCTCTACCTTGAGTGGCCATTGAAGCTTGTATTGAATGAAATAAAGTAAAATACAGACAAATAAACATATCATGTGAATTTCAGCTTATCTATCCTTAAGGAAAATATTAATAGTAATTTGTTTTAGTGATGTTACATTTTATTATTTAAAAAAAACCGTAAAAATATTGATTTAAATCAAACAAATATCGGACGTAAAATATTAACAAAATATTCTATATAGTTGAACAGATTAATATTTTAATATTATACATGTCAATATGGGCTCGTTGACATTTTGTAACCTTCATCAATTTTTTAATCATTTATTTTATAAAGTTTTTCACCATTTTGAGATTAACTTTACATGCAGCAGTTGGTATTGCTTTTCAGAGAACTACATTGACACTAAGTCGGCAGAATGTAGTTCCTACTAAACTATACCAAACTACATTTCTGTCCGAATAACCCTGCATTCAACAGTGTTTATGGAGGACATACCCAAGAAGACAAAAGTAGGGACCATCCTAGCCAACTTGAAGGTGATTAGTCTATCGCACGAATTATTCTATTCTGTTTAAAAGTTTTATAACCTATCGTAGCGACCTTTCGCCTTTACGTCAACAATTTCATAAAAGGACTTTTCTAGAGGACATACCCAGGAAAAGAAAAAATAAGATTATTCTAACCTATTCTGAGATTATGCTATAACATTATATGAAGATTATGCTAAGACATTCTTCGAACATTATCTAATGACATTATTCGGGGATTATGTTAAAACACTATTCGAAGATCATGTTCAGACACTATTCGGAGATTATGCTATGACATTAATCGGAGATTATGTTGAGACGTTAATCGGAGATTATGTTAAGACATTATTTAGAGACTATGCTATGTCATTATTCGCAGATTGTGTTAAGCCATCGTTCGAAGATCATATTAAGACGTTATTCGGAAATTGTTCTAAGATCTTATTCAGAGATGGTGTTAAGGCATCAAATAAAGATTATGCTAAAATCTTATTCAGAGATTATGCTAAGTTATTCGAAGATTATATTATGGCATTGTTCAGAGATTTTCATAAGATATTATTAGGAGATTATGTTAAGGTATTATTCGAATATTGTTACTGAATTATTGGAAATTATATTAAGACATTATACGAAGATTATATGAAGACATAATTCATAGATTATATTAAGACATTATTCGGAGAATTATTTTACGACATTAATCAAAGATAATGTTATGACATAATTTGGAGATTATATTAAAACATAATTCGGAGATTATATAAAGACATTATTCAAAGATTATGTTAAGATATAATTCGGATATTATATTACGACATTATTCAGAGATGATGTTAAGACATTCATTCAAGATTATGCTAAAATCTTATTCAGGGATTACACTAAGTAATTCGAAGATTATGTTATGAGATTGTTTAGAGATTTCCATAAGATATTATTAGGAGATTATGTTAAGGTATTATTCGAATATTGTTACTGAATTATTGGAAATTATATTAAGACATTATTCGAAGATTATATGAAGACATTATTCAGAGATTATATTAAGACATTATTCGGAGATTATTTTACGACATTAATCGAAGATAATGTTATGACAAAATTTAGAGATTATATTAAAACATAATTCGGAGATTATATAAAGACATTATTCAAAGATTATGTTAAGATATAATTCGGATATTATATTACGACATTATTCAGAGATGATGTTAAGACTATGCTATGTCAAGATTATGCTAAAATCTTATTCAGGGATTACACTAAGTAATTCCAGGATTATGTTATGGGATTGTTCAGAGGTTTTCATAAGATATTATTAGAAGGGTATGCGAAGGTATTCGAATATTGTTACTGAATTATTCGGAGATTATATTGAGATATTATTTGGAGATTATATTGAGATATTATTTGGAGATTATGCTATGGTGGTAATTGGAGATTATGTTAAGATATTTTCAGAAACTATATTAAGTTATTTGAACATTATGTTAAGACATTATTAAGAAATTATACTCAATCAGCATAAGGTTCATATTTTCATTGAATGCCTTTTAAATAATTTTCAACTTGGTTCGACGATTCTGTTTGTGAGCGCCCTTGGTTGAGTAAAGGCGAGGTTAGTAACTATAAACATATCCGGGCTACATCTACGCGAAGGCAGAATCCAATGTACATGTAATCAGAACAGCTGCTAGTCGTCTCGGAATTTCCGTGCCGCTGGAGTTCAGATGTTCTGGTCATGATATTGCTGCTCGTGGTCTGTGCATCTGCCAGCACCACACCACTATAATCCCTTCTGCGTTCGTTTCTCTATTCCCATTCCATGTTAACGCAGCCGAAGTGGAAAAAAAGCATTGTCGATAACGACGGACTACCTCTGCCTTGCCGTTTTGTTCACAGCAAAGACCCGATCAGTTTTCTTATTACTTACAGTTTAAATGCTAAGCATATTTTTAAAAATCATTTTCTCCTAAGCAATTTGATAATACTACTAATACGGAAAGGGTTACTTGAAGTAAAATAGAATAAAAATACTTTAGTAGAAGGAAAGGTAAACCCAATCTTAAACATGAGAAAGTTCAATAAAAGATCAGGATTCAGAAGGAAAAAAGATGGCGTTAATGCCACTGTAGTTAACATTAAATTAAAAGTAACTTTCTTCTCTTCTTTATTTTTACAAAAATTCACTATGACGTGGGAAATCCTGATTTTGCTGAAAAGAAAAAGGATAGACCCTATACTGAAAGAAAAAGACGAAACCTGATTTCGCGATCAGATGTTAAATTAATTTTCTAACCAATAGAAGAAAACGATTTGCAAAACTGAGAAAAAAGTTAAAAAGTCTATGTTAAAAGGTCTTTCGGTATAAAAAGAAAGAAAGCCTAATCAGTCAGTCAGATGTGAGTAGTGAGAGACGACACGCTAAAATGTAACAAAAGAAGCTTCAAGCATGACCTGGACATTCGTTCTCCTTCTTCAATCATACTAATTGCTTTTACTTCTTCTTCTCCATCCTCAAAGTTCCCGCAGCCAACAAAGAAGAAGAAGACAACAACAACAATAAGATACTTCAACTGACTCCTAAATATTAACTCCGATAAGTACAATTTCTTTTATTGCTTTACATTCTTTTTCAATTTCTCACCCGCCATAAAAAAGGAAATGAACACAGATTTTATTAGTAAGCTGTTAATCTTTACATACACAAGTTACAACTACTAACTCTTGATACACTTTACTCCTTACTACTAGTTATTCTAGCACATTTAACTCCTACAAATCCATATTATTCTGTTTAGTTAATAAAATTTACTTTAAACCTACAAACGAAATATTTTATTCTTCTACATTCCAACATCCAACCTTTCCACAAAGCCTTATTTTCTGATGATTTTGATAAACCCTAAGTTGTGGGGAGTGTCGGCTATGTTTGTGAATTGGCCTTGTCCCAGACATGGTTGACCGTCCCTACTGTTACACCACTAAGACGCAAGGTTTACTGGAGGGGGTGAAAGTGAACAAAATACTTTAGTGAGAAAAAAGGTAAATAAAAGAACATTATTCAGAAAAACATAAGATGGCGTTTATGCCACTAAAATGCAAAAGGTAACTGGGAGTGAAATAGATCGAGAAGACTTTAGTGAAGAGAAAGGACAATAAAATATAACTTTTGGAAATATGGAATTTGTTGATTGGTGTTGCCTTTAAGTTTTTGAAGACTGAAGGTGAGAAGAAATTAAGAATGTGGCAGAAGATTGCACACGCGAGAAGTGCGAAAACAGAAACTATTAGAATAGAACTTACGGTTACAGCAAGTTAATTCAAAGTTAAAACGATGAGAGATAGTTGCCAATGTAGTAGAAAGGTTAAATTCATGGAGTCGAGATACCACGGAGAAAAGCCCATCAGAACAATTGCCATGAAATTATTTATAGAAAAGACATAGGGAAGCCGCATCAAAAAGGTGGGGAAATGATTGACTGTGAGATATCTGGCTAGAATCGATTACGTTACAAACACTTTTTGTCGATAATTTCGTGATATATATCACCAGGCCAGTTATGGCACCAATATTTAATGAATGGATGAGTGGTAGATTTATATATAAGCAAGATGGATTCTGATGAGAAAAATTGTCAGTGAATTCATTTTCCTAGCAGCCAACCTAGCAATTAATACGATATAATTACTCTACTTCATATTAGTAGAAAACGCGAACCCAAGAAGGCACAAAGTTTTCCTGAAGGTTAGCATCAGCCATGATGTTGAAAAACTGTTGTATCGCCGAGGTAGACACGATACAGAGAGAAAGTGTGCTGTGGTGTTATTCAGCACAATATCCGGTGCTAAACGGATATACAATAATGACAATGACAGACAAGTTAAAAATTAAAACACAGAGAGGAAGAGTTAGATCGCTATAGTCACCGAAGTAATCAGTCCGAATATTGCTCGAATGGCACTCAAATATTACGCCTCAAATTCTTTTACTTAGACCATTTCAGATCATTGGCCATTCCATCATTGAGAGCGCAGCAGTGGCGTTAGCTACTCTACAACAAAAAAAGGAAGATTTTCTCTGTAGTGATAAATGACAGTAGTTTTGTTTTGGTGGTGTCAGAATTTACAAGTCATTCCTTGCTCCAGTTAACCACTGATTGGAGGCCATTTTCGAGTGTGACTGCCATTTTTACTTTCTCTGCTCTATTGAACTTACTACTAAAACCTGTAAATTTATAGATGTGAACATAAAGTTTTTAATTCCGAATATGTATGTTATATAAGAGGGGAAATTCAATAAAAAGTTTTTCCTGGCCAACTTTCCTTGGTTGTAGGAGATGAAAATGTATATATAAAAGCATAAATTGATATATCAGATATTCTTTAATTTTAAAACCTATAATAATAAATATTTGTTTTAGATATGAATGCGGAGTACAGTATTATTAAAAAGTTACCTCTATTTGAAAGGCAAAAAGTACACAACAGAAAGAGACAACAAGTGTGTAAGTACAAGATAACGCATTTTATATTGTTAATTACTGGTAACGGACTTCAGTGGAAATGGCTTCTATTCTCTGTCGCTTTCAGTTATCCATTTATGGTAATACAATCGAACAAGTAAAAAATTTCATCTGCGGAGATTGATGCATAATTGTGAACCAGCAGACAAGATCATGATTAATGGGAGGTCTGTGGAAGAAAATATTCTTCACGAACTCATATCTATGTGTTAGCGGGATCGGTTTCTCTTTTTTCTCACATCTTTCCAGAAAGAAACCACAGTCACTTAACCCCGTGAACTCAAGGTCATGGGTCAAGTAAATCAAAAGAACAGTTTCACCTGATCGCACATTATACCATGTGAATTTATTGCTTTATTCTCGTGTTTAAAGCACAGTATAAACAATGGAAGCGCAGTGATTTGGAATACAAAAACGGTAAATTGAGGCTCATATACTATGCTGCGATGGATAAATTGTTGCCATTTAAAAATTTTAATTTTGTCCATGCGGGTTGTTTTTTTTTTTTTCGACTGCAGTAGGGTCATTGGGAGCCGTCTGTAAGATAATGAGCAATATGACGCAGTTCATTCCACAAATTTAGAAAAGCATGCTGTACTGCTTGACATTTGCATTGTAAGCTCTGATATGAACATTACAGAGTGGTTGGATGTCAATCTGAGGACAGTGCAGATCATTTGGAAAGAGTTGGATGAGTCTAATAGTGACTACAAATGTATGGCAGCTTAGAAAACTCACTATGATTGATCTGATTAAAAAAAATAACTACCGAGATCGTAGGCAAAGGCCTCAGACTCGTAGACGGAGAACTACAAGAAGGTAATGCTGCTTGAGGTAAGAGGGTGAATGCTGGAAGACCTTGGAAACAGGAATCTGTTGCCAGAGTCTTCCAGCACGAAAACGCATGCAGTAGAACGCAGTCATGTCTATCAGACAATTTCTGCGAGCACATCACTCCTTACATGTGGTCAGCTTACTCGTCAGATCTTGATTATTATCTGTGAGGCGTACTTGAGCGAGAGACCAACAAAAATCCTTGTAACACCAAAAATGAACTGAAGACAAGGATTATGGCAGCATTCCCCAACTTAAACAAAAAGATAGTTCAGAAGAGCTGCAGGAAATTCCGAAGTTATCTGGAGGTCATAGTTGAAGCCAATGAGGATTTTATTGAAGAAATTTACTATTTAGTATTTAACGATATTTTTGTGTAATTTTGGTAAATGTATCTGTTAAAATGAGATGGCATTATCATTTTCATTTCTGCGTAATTTAGACGACACTTCATCAATCGCACCTTGTACATCTGGTGATGAGTTTGTTATGGATTCCCTTGTTAAACATACAAGAGACTTACTATGACACATTCCTGACGAAATTATTAAAACCAATACACACAGTATTCTCAGTAATGTTGGCCGGATTTTACAAAGCGCAAGTACACAAATTCCATGCTGCTTCTTACACCATCTCTTTCTATCTTTCTGTCCATAAAGTTATACTTAAAAGTTGGGTACTCTTAGGATGCACTGACGTAGAATGTAAGCAGTTAAGAAAAAGCGGTGTCATGAAAAAGCCGCCCATTTCGCATTACTTCATACTGCGGGCACAATTATCCATATTTGACAATTGTTAATCTTAAATGAAGAATAAACGGATATAATTTTTTTCGCAATTTATTTTAGTTTTCATTCTTTAGTTAATATAAAATTTATAGCATAAGTATATTATAACCCCACAACAAAGTTGCTATTTTGTTTCAACATTTCTTGTGTCTTGTCAATACGAATTGAAAGAAAATATCTACTTTGTAGTGATGTTATAACTTACTTATGTTATAAACTTTAAATAAATATTATTTGCTCTATTTTGTATTGAGCACTCTTTTAAAAATAAAGTTTTTTTTTTGAGGTTGTAAATTTTATTCTATCAATATCAATATATATATATATATATATATATATATAGGAAAGAATATTAATAAAAAGTTTTGAATTTAAAAACGTACTTTTTTAAACAGTATTTGTTTATTTTTATAGTGTTTTATATTTCAGACCGCCCTCGGTCCTTCATCAGAAACAAGTGATTTTTAAATTAGAATTGGAAACGTATTTTTACGATGGCGTCCTAATACTTTTTTGTTTACATCACGTGGTGTCGATAAACCAATCAGCATGCGGCACGTCCGTTTGTTTATTTTCGGTAAACCAATCAACACGCGGCACGTCCGTGGAGAGAGTCTGTTTGTTTTAGACAAAAAATCTCTTGGAATATCTATTTTTTTGTTTATATCGCGTGGTGTCGATAAACCAATCAGCATGCGGCACGTCCGTTTGTTTATTTTCGGTCAACCAATCAACACGCGACACCTCCGTGGAGAAAGTCTGTTTGTTTTAGATAAAAAATTCCTTGGAATATCTGAAAGAACATTCTTTTTACCTATTGAAATATTTGTAGAGATTCAACACACCTAAGTCCCTGTTTAACCCTAGCTTGTGTGTGTTTAATTTTAAAATCCAGTATTTTTCTTTCTTTCTGCGTGTGTATGTAGAACTAAAATTGGAGTCTATTAGTAAACATTTGCAATTTTCTAAAGTGTGATCGGGTTGATTAAAATGTGCTGCAATTGGGGAGTATACATTTTTTTGTCGTATATTTAGTTTGTGATTATTGAAGCGAAATCTAAAGCTATTACCGGATTCGCCGATATATCCACTGTTGGGGCAAATTGAGCAGAAGAGATAGTAGATGATGTCTTTGCTATCACAAGTAAGGTTTGGTGGGTGTAATTTTATTTTTGTGTTGGGTACAGAGAATGTTTTGTCTGTTATTAGATGTTTACAGATTAAACAACGGGGCTTTCCACATATTAAATTCCCTGATAGGTTTGTATTATTTAAATATTTGTTAGAAGTGAGGATAGTTGATAGGTTGGGTGTTTGTTTCTTTGCATTTATGGGTGGCCTATCGAAAATGTCTTTGATGTTTTTGTTTGATTGGAGGTTCCTGTAATCATTTTTTAAATTTTTGATGAGTGTGTGGGAATATTGATTATGGTTAAAAACCATGGGAATTCGGTTATTGTCTTTTCGTTTTTTGTATGTGAGAAGTGTGCTGCGGTCTATGTGGATGGTTTTATGTAGTGCTTCCTTTATTATTTTTATTGGGTATTTGCATTTTAGAAACTGTTTTGTTAGGTTGTTAATGTTGTTTAGAAAATCTGGATGGTCTGAGCAAATGCGTCTTATTCTAATAAATGAGCTGTATTCGATAGATTTTTTTAATTTGAGGGGATGACAGCTGTTAAAGTGTAGGAATTTATGTTGGTTTGTGGGTTTGTTGTATAGACTGGTGGAAAGTGTATGTTTATTTAATTTTACCATGACGTCTAAGAAAGGGACGGATGTGTATGAGTACTCCATGGTGAATTTGATTGTATTGTGGAAGTTGTTGCAGAAAGTGAAGAAGTTTTTTAATTTTTCTAATCCATGAGTCCATATTAAAAAAATATCATCAATGTACCTAAAATAGTGTAATGGTTTGCATTGTGAACTGTCTAGTATCTTTTTTTCTAAAATATGCATAAAGATGTTGGCATAACTAGGTGCCATTTTCTGCCCCATCGCTGTGCCGCTAATCTGTAATATTTACAGATTAGCGGCACAGCGATGGGCAACGAAAATGGCACCTAGTTATGCCAACATCTTTATGCATATTTTAGAAAAAAAGATACTAGACAGTTCACAATGCAAACCATTACACTATTTTAGGTACATTGATGATATTTTTTTAATATGGACTCATGGATTAGAAAAATTAAAAAACTTCTTCACTTTCTGCAACAACTTCCACAATACAATCAAATTCACCATGGAGTACTCATACACATCCGTCCCTTTCTTAGACGTCATGGTAAAATTAAATAAACATACACTTTCCACCAGTCTATACAACAAACCCACAAACCAACATAAATTCCTACACTTTAACAGCTGTCATCCCCTCAAATTAAAAAAATCTATCGTATACAGCTCATTTATTAGAATAAGACGCATTTGCTCAGACCATCCAGATTTTCTAAACAACATTAACAACCTAACAAAACAGTTTCTAAAATGCAAATACCCAATAAAAATAATAAAGGAAGCACTACATAAAACCATCCACATAGACCGCAGCACACTTCTCACATACAAAAAACGAAAAGACAATAACCGAATTCCCATGGTTTTTAACCATAATCAATATTCCCACACACTCATCAAAAATTTAAAAAATGATTACAGGAACCTCCAATCAAACAAAAACATCAAAGACATTTTCGATAGGCCACCCATAAATGCAAAGAAACAAACACCCAACCTATCAACTATCCTCACTTCTAACAAATATTTAAATAATACAAACCTATCAGGGAATTTAATATGTGGAAAGCCCCGTTGTTTAATCTGTAAACATCTAATAACAGACAAAACATTCTCTGTACCCAACACAAAAATAAAATTACACCCACCAAACCTTACTTGTGATAGCAAAGACATCATCTACTATCTCTTCTGCTCAATTTGCCCCAACAGTGGATATATCGGCGAATCCGGTAATAGCTTTAGATTTCGCTTCAATAATCACAAACTAAATATACGACAAAAAAATGTATACTCCCCAATTGCAGCACATTTTAATCAACCCGATCACACTTTAGAAAATTGCAAATGTTTACTAATAGACTCCAATTTTAGTTCTACATACACACGCAGAAAGAAAGAAAAATACTGGATTTTAAAATTAAACACACACAAGCTAGGGTTAAACAGGGACTTAGGTGTGTTGAATCTCTACAAATATTTCAATAGGTAAAAAGAATGTTCTTTCAGATATTCCAAGGAATTTTTATCTAAAACAAACAGACTTTCTCCACGGAGGTGTCGCGTGTTGATTGGTTGACCGAAAATAAACAAACGGACGTGCCGCATGCTGATTGGTTTATCGACACCACGCGATATAAACAAAAAAATAGATATTCCAAGAGATTTTTTGTCTAAAACAAACAGACTCTCTCCACGGACGTGCCGCGTGTTGATTGGTTTACCGAAAATAAACAAACGGACGTGCCGCATGCTGATTGGTTTATCGACACCACGTGATGTAAACAAAAAAGTATTAGGACGCCATCGTAAAAATACGTTTCCAATTCTAATTTAAAAATCACTTGTTTCTGATGAAGGACCGAGGGCGGTCTGAAATATAAAACACTATAAAAATAAACAAATACTGTTTAAAAAAGTACGTTTTTAAATTCAAAACTTTTTATTAATATTCTTTCCTATACATATTAAGACAGTATACGTGGATGATCATCACTATGTTATATATATATATATATATATATATATATATTTGTGTGTGTGTGTGTATGTGTGGTGTGTGTCTGAGAGTGTGCATGTGTGTGCGTATATGGGGGTGTTTGTGTGTGTTCTTTATTCAAAAGAAATATCTTATGAGTTTAAACGTCATATTTATTGGTTACATGTGTTTGAGCAAACATCCTTTTTATTTAAAAGTGTAAATGTAATTTTTACCAGTCTGTACATTTATTATAGATTTGTACTTTTAAAAAAATAGTCTATCTATCTAGCTAGCTAGCTCAGTATTTTCATACTATTTATATATATCTAATTTATATAAGAAATTAATGAATTTAATTTATAATCCAACATTATTTCTTATTACTTTAAACATCACATTTAGTGCATACACGTGTTAGCACAGACATAAAATCTACTCATTTCTTAGAAATTACAATAAATGTGTGTGTGTGCGTAAAAAAACAGATACAAATATAAATATATATTTAAATGTAATATGAATAAACAAAGAAAGGCTAACTTTTCCCTACAATTGTTTTTGTCCGTAAATCAAGTAGGGGCAGATAACTTTGCAAAAATCAGGGATCGAGTTTAAACGTTTGCATTAATTACACTTTTACAAGGATACAAAAATTAATATTTTTTTAATTTTGACAGATGTTGTACATTGAAAAAGATTTAAAGAATGCTAATCTATACAAAATATTCGTTGTATTTTCTTTTTAAGTAGACATTTCTAATTAATTATTGCTAGCGATATCTAAATAATCTCTCTAATTTCATTTTTACTCACCTGTCTATATGTTTATATGTATAAATTAAATTTGCTTATTCTAGTATGTTGTGTTCTATTGCTTTTTTATACTCTAAAATAAGGATACCAATGTTAAGGTAACTTTGCGTTTGCATCAGTAATTTTTTCAAATTTTAGTTGGATTTTTTGCCAGTATAATTAGCACTACTACTGAATTCAAGAAATAATTTTAATGTTTAAATAAAAAGTAAATAAAAAAAGATGAAAATATAGCACGATACAAAAGCAGCCTCATTTCTATTACTAAGCCTATCGGCGCATTGTCTTCGAATAATGTCCCATATTACCTTAATTAACGTCGTGTGGTGAGGTTGTCTAATTGATAAATACTTTAAATGTCGTTTGTTTTATATTATTATTTTTGTTTCTGTTATCGTTGTTTTTTATTGTTTTTTTTTTACGTACTATTGTTAAACTTTGCAAATTCCCACCTCTCACAGGGCACAAACATAGAAATATAGTTTATCCTAACCCAGGAAGTCTCAAGACCTATCAAAAGTCAGAACCCTAAGCAGGATACCCTGCCAGAATAAATTCCAGTGGTTGCCCTTAAGAATATTAAACCTGAGTTATTCCCAATCTTAGCAAAATTATTTCATCGCTGCCTGAAGAAGAAATCCTTCCTAAGTCTGTTAAAGGGGTCAAATGTGTATACGGAATTATCCATTTTACCACTATGCTTTTACACCCCCATATATATATATATATATATATATATATATATATATATATATATATATTGAACAGGTGAAGAGGCTCATCTCTTGTTCCTTGTTTAGGATGTGGTCTCCGGCTTTCTCTTTTCCAATCTTTTCACTCTTTTCTTTTTTTTCAATTGAAGTAGATAGACTAAACTATCGCCCGGTTCACACTCCATCCACGTCTATTGAACAGCTAAAGAGGCTCATCCCTTGTTCCTTGTTTAGGATGTGGTCTCCGGTATTTCTCTTTTCCAATCTTTTCACTCCGACGCGTAGCCCCCTGCGCTTCAGTGGCGTTACCGCCTTGCTCGGGGTGATATGATTATATATATATATATATATATATATATATATATATATATATATATATACAAGATAGAATGAAATAAAAGAACAAAATAGAAAACGTATGTCAATCTAACATGTTTCAGTGCTATTAAAGCTTCTTCAGAGACCAAGAGAAAAATGAAAAAAAAAAACAAAAAAAAAGAAACAGTATACTGGTATATTGTGATTTCGGGTGAGTTTTTACTGGTCAGATATGCGTCATGTATATTAAAACAATAGATAATTCTTTTATATTTAAATATATGTGCGTAGAATATTTGGGATGTTAAAATAAAGTATATAAATATAAATATAATGTATATAATAGTGTATGTTTGTGTAGAAACGTTTGTCTATATATATGTTGGACGGTAACGTTATTTAAATATATGCATATATATATTTATATATATATGCAAATTTATTTCATATATATGTAAATATGAGATTATATATATAATTCTTTTCAGCTGGAAGAAGCGTCCTGGATGAGTGTGCAATAAGTTTAATCGAGCCGTCTTCGAGTTTATGCATAATGAACGCTCCTATTCCGTATGAACTAGCGTTGCTTCCTACGAAGATTTCTTTTTTCGGATCGTAATGCGTCAAAAAGAAATCCGACGTTAGCATTCCTTTAATTTTTGAAATGCTTCCAGGCACCCTTTCGTCCATATCCATCTAGAGTCTTTTTTAATAGTGCGTTTAACGGAGCTCACAAACAGTGCATGCTTGGCGTTGTAATAACTTCTCAAACCCAGAAAGCTTTGTAGGAAGCTGACATATCTTTTATAGCACGCTGGATTTGGTCGTCTGTCAATGTTTTCAATTATTTCTCCAAATATTTCATTTTATTTAGAAAAATACGCATTTTTCGTTTTTCATTTTGAATACATATTCTTGAATTCTTCTAAAAATCTCGAAAATATTTTTCTTGTGTTCTGAGTTTTGACTTTTCAGCAATTTGTCATCCAGTTAAATGACTGCAAAGTCAAGTTCACTCCGCATCGTATCTATTACTTGCTGAAAAATAGCTAGGGAGACCTTTATACCGAAACCCAAATGACTTTTACATTCCTCAATGTGTGTTTATCGTAAGTGATTTAGAACATTCGTTGTCCGCTACAGTCTGCAGATACGTGTCGCTTAGGTCGATTTTTTAAAAAATATCCAACCCAGCTAAGTTGCTAAAAAACCTTTTCCGGCTTCGGAAGTGGGTAATGATGATATCTGACGACTTTGTTTCGGCCCGTAGAAAAATCCGCGCAGACACGTATTTCTTTAGACTTTCTTTATGTCTACCGTTGGTGTTGCCCAATCACTATAGTCGACTTTAGATAAAGCACAACTTTTTTTGAATCTGTCATGCTTGTCATTGATCTGTTTTAACGATGCAGTGGGTACAAGTCTTTTCTTTTTTAAAAAACGGTTGTACATTTTCCTTTATCTCAAGTTTAGCTTTCATTTTATTACACCTGCTAGACCACCAGAAAATAAGTCTGTGAATTTAATTTTCAATTCTTTCTTTAAACCTTTTGCTTCGTTGGTATAAATTGTAACTTTTTGGTAAAATGAACTAATCAGGATGTTCTATAACTTAAACTGGTTCATCAAATCCGTTCATAAAGTTGGCATGACTCAGATTACCCACATTCTCAAGTGAGGAGGCAGCTACATATTGATATTGCTGTATAACAGTTCACCACTAGCAACCTCTGTTTTGGTTATTTCACATTCAATAACTGTTTTAGTTTACTACAATATATATATATATATATATATATATATATATATATATAAAATAATTTCCTCCTAAGCAAAACAGAACTGCCACTGGGGCACAGGGGGTGACTGAAGAGGTGAGATGAGAAAGAGGAACAAGTTACAGGGGAATTACAGAATGAGTAAAAAAAAGGATGACAATACAGGTGTGAAGAGGGCTGCATGAGAGTGGAGTGGAAACGAAGAAGAACATAATACAAAGGTTGCCAGGGAAAGGATGCGACTCAAGGAGTTAAGAGATGGCAACTGACTTTGCATTTAAATTCTTGGAGATTGTAGCTTTCAGGGATGCAAGTATACGGAAGTGAATTCCACAGGCGGCAAGTGCTAGGAAAGATATCAAGCTAATCAGATCATACGAACGGATCTTACACAAAATAAATAGACAGAACTTGTCTATATTATTCAATGAAACCTGTATTAATGAAAAAATGCTGCCAAAACACACACACACACACACACACACACACACACACACACACTATATATATATATATATATATATATATATATATGCATATATATATATATATTGATCATTTCACCCCAAGCAAGGCAGAACTGCCGCTGGTTCGCAGGGACCTACAGAAGAGGTAAGTGATGAGAAAGGGAAACAAGTTACAGGAGAGTCAGAGACTGATTAAGAAAAGGATGGGAATACAGGTGTGAAGAGAGCTGCATGAGAGTGGAGTAGAAAGGAAGAAGAACATGATACAAGGATTGTCAGGGAAAGAATGTGAGTCAAAAAAACAAGAGATGGCAATTGAATTTGCAATTAAATTCCTGGAGATTGTAGCTGTCGGGGAAGCAAGTATACGGAAGGGAGTTCCACAGGCGAGAAATGCGAGCAAAGTAGAAGTTGCGGTTACATTTGATTGGTTTCACTGTAAAAAAGTGGGACCTAGTTGCTAGTCTAGTAGCTCGAGTAAATTTATGCACACGGGACACCAGGGAGCTAAGTTCGTCAGAGCAGAAGGCGTGAACGTATTTGTAAAAGAGACAGAGGGATAAAGTTACTGAAAAACGATTGTATTTCCTAATCCAACATATTTTTTATAACTTAACGTTATTTTTATATCATATTTGTATTGGAATACGCGCTCATGGCACAATCTCTATATTAATTTTTCTCGGGTACAAAGGCCGGGAAACGAAATAAAAATACTGCTTAAAATAAATGGAAAGTCTTCTAAATTATGGGTATACATAACATATATATCCATTAATTCTTTAGAAACACACACACACACACGCGCGCACGCGCACGCTCACACACACAATTCTTATATACCAATAGATGGGTATATCGGGTTGTACTTCCGCTAAACATTGGTAGATTGGTCACAAAAGGAAAAATGTAGAGAAATATAGATTCATAATTTCCCCAATAACTGTTAAGTTAACGTTGCAGCGGATGACATAAACTTATTTATTCATAATTTATTCATAATTTATTTATTAAATTATTTAGTTATTATTAAATTATTAAATTTATTATTAATTTATTATTAAATTATTTATTTATTTATTTTGTAACTTATTTATTCATAATTTCCCCAATAACTGTTAAGTTAACGTTGCAGCGGATGACATAAACTTATTTATTCATAATTTCCCCAATAACTGTTAAGTTAACGTTGCAGCGGATGACATAAACTTATTTATTCATAATTTCCCCAATAACTGTTAAGTTAACGTTGCAACGGATGACATAAACTTATTTATTCATAATTTCCCCAATAACTGTTAAGTTAACGTTGCAACGGATGACATAAACTTATTTATTCATAATTTCCCCAATAGCTGTTAAGTTAACGTTGCAGCGGATGACATAAACTTATTTATTCATAATTTCCCCAATAACTGTTAAGTTAACGTTGCAGCGGATGACATAAACTTATTTTTAGTTCAAGCAGGAATGCTACGCGAAAACATGAGCCACTCTTTTATAAGACAAGAAACTAAGTCGCAAAGAATTACCAGCGAATCAAATAACCTCTAGATTTTATTAAATGCCATCATTAGTAGAAGTTTACAGATCTTCCTCTCAAAAGCTCCCAACTAACACAAATATTTGAAATTCGACTGTCCTCTGTTTAATAAATCAAAAAGGGAAATTTGATTGTTCAATTAGCAAACAACTTTGTGAATCTATCCCAAATATACAGGGTTCCCGCTAAAATTAACATCATTTTGTAGTCTAATAACTTAGCCAATTATCACGCAAATGTTCTCAAACTTTAACAAAATGTACAAAACCTAACTAAATTGCCTGTGCTGACTTATCTCGATGAGGATCTACCAGAAAGATGGGTTAAGTGTACCAGTGATAATGACAATGTGTTGTTGAAATGACCAACACGATCATCTCCCTTGATACCTTGTTATTTTTTTCTATGAGGTTTGTAAAAGAACAGGTCTATATTTTTCTTTTTCTACAAGCCTAGAGGTACTTAAGCAGAGAAATACTGAGGTATTGGAGAATGTTACGCAAGACATGCTGCAGTGTATTTGGCAGGAGCTGGAATACCAATTTGTATGTCGGGTTACAGGTGGCGCGCATATAGAACATTTGTGAATCTTTGTGAAATATAAAATCTTGTTTGAATTTTGCTCAACAAATATTTTTTTTCAACATTCAGCCTATTTATTTTCGTTTAACAGAGATATGTAGCTACTCAGATTCCAAATTCCAAATTTAAATTATGTCAATTTGTGGGGGTCACTATGTATAATACTGGTGCCTAAAATATGCTGATTGCATCCGTCATGCTCTGAGATAAAGCTACCACCACAAAAAGGCCAGCTATCATTCAAATTCTTACAGACTTACATGCAAGCAATCCATATTTACTTATCTAAACTTATTTATAAATGGAACTTTGTCTGTGTGTATATGTGTGTGTGTGTGTCCGTTACTTATAGACTCCGAAACGGCTGAACCGATTTTCTTGAAAATTTGCACAGTTGTATTATAAGCGTCTGCGAGTGTTATTAGCTAGGTTTTCTGTCGAGGTACCCCCAATAAATATCGAAACTCGATAATCGAAAAATCGGGTTATAGAAGGAGTGGTCCGATTTTAATCAAATTTGATATACTCATAGACAAAGACATAAGAAACGATATTCAGAAGTTTCAAGGTTGCAGTTCTTACAATAGAACAGAAAATCTATAATATATATATATATATGAAAGGCAAGATGCTTGTGTGTGTGCCTGTTTATCTGCCTGTATCTGTATTTTTTTCAGTCCTTTTATTTTAGTTTTTGCTTCGGGTTTGACTCTAAGTAGGTATAATTGTAGTTCTTAGTCTCAGCCATGATACTATTTACTCAGAGGACTTATTTAGCCTTCAAAATTCAGTTTACGACGAAAAAACTTATTTGATATCGATACCAGGAAATCAAAATTTGACTTACATCAATTTATTTTTTTTTCAGTCTACGGTTTCGCTTTAAATGGAAACAGCTATTGCTTTTTAATCTTTCGTGCCAACGTCCAAAGAGTCTGAGCTCCATGACCATGGATTAGTTTTAAAGCTTTCATTACACCCGAGCGACGCTGGGCTATACTGCTAGTACGAAACTAATCACGAGGGACATTTACAAACTTCGTGGGAAAAGCATGTCGTAAGAAAGCCATACAGTTGTTATGATATTTCTTTCCAGCTAATTTCACTTAGATTTATTTGTTATAATGCAAATGAACTGAAAGCATTTCGAGTTAACAGACTGGAGTTTAATCCAGTTTAAATAGAACCCTCTTTAGAGAAACATGGATCCTATTACAATGGAATCGATTTCATGTAAGCATTTCAACCGAAACATCCGCATTCGTGCCACTGTTTCTTTTGTTTAGTTCTGAAAAACTACACATGCATCGGTTAAAAATATATCCAATACCTGAGAGCAAGTTGTATGATTTTTATTCGTCTTCCTTTTTATAAACATGAAGTTTTCGAGTCCTCAATCAGTGAGAGGTCTATTTCATGCCATGTTAGTTTTTACTGACTTCTACTCTGAGACATGCACACATTATTAATAATCTCATACACACACACCACTCACACATATATTTAATAAGAATGGTTGCTACAATTAGACCTTTTTACATGGTTTTATTTTATTCGTTTGTTATTTTAATATCTGCAGTCATGTTATTTTAATATCTGCAGTCATGTTTTTTTAATTTACGGGAAATTCACTTTTGTCTACTAAATAAACGTCTTTATTCGTATTTTCAATAAATGATGACTTATTGAAATAATTTTGCTATTACATTGTACTTATTAATATATAAAATCAAAACTTCTTGTTGCTCTGCTTTTATTCCTTTTTCTTTCACTCCTTTGTGTTGTATGTAAAATAATTCTGATTCATATATGAAGGTAAATGGTAGATCATTTTCATTACAGCAGGAATTCACAAAGGCAAAATCAAGTTTTCTCTTTTGACTAATAGCTATGCAAGTAGAGATTAGCTCTGTCGTTTACGTGAAGTTGTGATAAGGTTTTTTTTAGTCATTGGTTTTACATCTTAGTTTCATATCCGAAGTCAGATTAATAGATTCACACACTTATGTTCAATCCCAGCAATGGCACATGTTAAAGACATTGAGAGCCTCTTTTTTGGAATAAGGCCTTTCCGTTTCCTATTCTTTTAATAATATGTATTTCTTGTGCATGATAAAAAAGGGTTTATTTTTATTGATTTTTGGTACTCGTTTTTTGTAACTGCGGAAACCTCCTGAATATTAAACTAATCTAAAATTAAAGTTAATCAAACAAGCCTTTAGCTTGTCCTCATGAAAAGCTGTTTTAATATATGTTCTTCTGTATGTGCCGTGTCCCTTCAGGACGTAGGCGATAAAAGTCTTCCACATATCCCTATCCCTTGTAACTCTTAACACCTTTTCTCTTGTTACAATTGCCAAACACTGTCCTGTTATCTATTCGTTCAATCCCGTTGCTTTTGTCTGTCTCTCTTTACCTCTGTCTGTCTTATATCAGATTCTCAAAGCTCTCCTTCCTCATTAGATGTTCTAGAAACCTCAGCTGTCTTTTCATGATGTTAAGTATCATTTTTTTTTTCGTTTCCATCCTCTATAAAACCTGATCGTTGCTCACATGTTCGGTCCAAGTTATTCTCAGCTTCTTTCTGAACAAACACATTTCGGTTGCTTCGAGTCTTTCCTTCATCTTTGATGAGATTGTCCAGCATACGCTCTCATATTGAAGGACGGATATCACATAACATAATCTCTATTCTTTTATTTCCAGAGAAATTTTCCTGTCTCTTAATACCCTACTCAGCTTCTGGAATGCATCTTTAGCAATGCTAATACGCCTCCGGATATCAGTATCACTTTTTCCCTTCTCTGTTAAAGTACTTCTCAGGTATTTAAATTTCTGTACCTGCTTGATTTTAGTATCCTCGACTTGTAGTTGGCATTTTGGGCTCCACTTTTTATTGATTAATATCCATTGAGTTTTCTTGTAGTTTATATGTATCAGTCAGTCAGTTGTGCCATACGTGATACACGCTTTGGCATTCATGTCTCGAAAGAGACATGACTGACTGGGCAGAAGATTATCCCGCAGTATGTAGCCATTACTTTCTTCAATTGCCAGCCAAGGCTACAGAATCCAATTTGTCCTGTTATTTAACCCATAACTGGGGGGATGAGACGAACTTATACCGTTCCCAGGGTATTTGTGCGTACGTGAATGCAGGGAATTCAACTAGAATTCGAATACTGCTGCCATATAAGGCAAAAAAAATGACAAGTTTTTATTTTTCAGTCTCGATGCCAATACGCTTTCAGGTTTTAGTGTCGCACTTTCCGTCCACTCTTAGATCATTTCTTTTTATTAAATCACTAGAAGAGTTCACCACATAGAAATGGTATATTCGAAATATTTATGTAGTAGACTCTTCTGATGATATAGAAAAGTGTTGCACTGAAAAAATATATATGGCATTTTATAAACGCGGAACATAATGACTATCAAGCCGATCGAACGTAGTCGAGAACAGCATGCTCCTTGTACTGGTTTCACAATTTGTGGACCTGTGTATGACTCTAAACTACATCTGGAAGCTTGTTTCGAAGTTTTCAGGAGCGTGAAACCACCTTTTAAATACTGTTATTCCCAGTTCCACTCTGACCCGAGGTGATAGCCCCAGTTAGGGTCCCAGTTTGAGACAAATAGTGAACCCCAAAACAAAAACAGAACACTATGAAAGTATAAAAATACATTTGTATAGTAAAATGACGAACAATACATTTTTAAAGCAAAATGGTCAGCAATACATTTTATAGTAGAAATACTAACAATGCATTTTATACTAGAAATACCAACAATATATTTTATAATAAAATGACGAACAACACATTTTTAAAGTAAAGTGGCCAGTAATACATTTTATAGTAGAAATACTAACAATGCTACTAGAAATACCAACAATACGTTTTATAATAAAATAAGAATCAATACATTTTAAAGCAAAATGGCCAGCACTACATTTTATAGTAGAAACACTAACAATACATTTTATACTAGAAATATCAACCATACATTTTATACTAGAAATACCAACAATACATTTTTTAGTAAAACGACGAACAATACATTTTAAAGCAAAATGGCCAGCAATACATTATTTAGTAGAAATACTAACAATAAATTTTATACTAGAAATACTAACAATACATTTAATAGTAAGATGACCGACAAAACATTTTATCTGTAATTGAAGGCAGACAAGCCTTCAATTACAAAATATTTAGATTTTAGATTTTAGTTCAAAATATTTAGATTTCGGCATCAAATAACCAACAGAAACTGATATACTGCGAGAGGAAATCGACCAACCAGCATGAAAAAATTTGCATGACATTAATCCATATAATATCCTACAATTTCTTAAAGAAATAAAACTGTATTCAAAAATATTACTTCAACAAAACTACAACATGAAACACACATATCACTGCCTCTAATAATTGTCCACACAAGCATGTATATACACAAAAGCTGAGTATCATCTACCATATGTTCAATTGTGAAAGCAGAATAACATATAGTATAGTTTTATTACTTCAAAATACCCTAAAAATTAAATTTAGGCATTAAATGATCCATTAAGAGTTGATGTGCGTTAAACAAACAAATCAATCATAATGCGAACTAAGTCAAGACGACACTCGATTTCTCTACTTCAAATTTGTTCTTCTTTTATACCAGCTGCCAGCCCCGGTTAACAAGCCAAGACGACTAAATCCTTAGCAGGTGGAGAAGAAATGAATTCATAAATTTCCCCAAGAGTATATTTATCAAACGAAGTACAACGAAGTCAACCGGAATTCGAAATCAAGTCGCAGATTTTTTGTTCTGATTTGTTATTATAGTGCCTGCATAAAGACATTAATATAAAAACAATAAAAAAAACAAAAAAAAAACTATAGGTTAGAACATGCACAGACACGGTAGAAATTTGAACTCGGTTTGCTGATTTCATATTCACATGTCAATAACCATTAACGCACACGTCGCCCCGCACAAAACATAATCTAACCATGCACAACAAGTACAAATCCTTAATAATCAATACATAATCTCTCAACTATTCTAGCAATGCCTAATCTATCAATTATACTTTTCATTTTTGTGATCCGTGCGTTATTTGTCTTAAAAAAGCAGGAAAAATCAAGTCGTTTTCTTAAAGCTGGGTTAAATTGTTAGTCTTTTTCGTCGACCAGCGATTGTTTACGGAACTGCTTTCATGAAAAACGCACAATAGATGCGCATATGCACACAGCAGTAATTTCCACCTCATTTTTTAATACAAAGCCCGAAATAGCATCAACGTACTTCTTTCTTTGTCCTTGGGTTTTTATCACCTTTGCCTTCACTCTCCCGATTCAATGTTGATAAGCCAGGCGGTAGGGATGAAGGATCTAAACGAAGCCAGCAGTGACAGAAGAGAGATTAAAAAAGGTTTCACAGCAGCAGGTTTAGCGTAACTTTGTCTCTTAATCAATCCAAAAAGCACGCGTCTGTGTGCATATATAAGGTTTCCATTTCTTTAACGATATATTTTATTCATATCACTACCTAACATAATTATTTAGTCATCAAAGTATTTTACTGGATTTTTATGATGTAACGCCACCGTTTAGCTAAAGGGGAAATATCATTATGAAAGAATGATACCAATTCTGATTAAATTCATCAAGGAATTTTTAATATTTTCAGTGGACAAAACAAGTGTTATTGCATGTGATAAAATCAGTGTTAGTTTTATTTGGCGCGTAAACCTTTTTTACAGTTTATTTAATGCAGTTTTCTTAATCAAAAGATAGGATGGCATGTGTTTGATTTTACGCGAGAGAGTAAAAATTAGACATGGATTTGATTTGTAACAGAGTCAAAAAAGTGTGCATAGGTTTGGTTTACGTAGGACTTAAAAAGATAGAGATGGGTTTGGTTTTTATAAGGGAATATATATATATATATATATATATAACATATGAACAAAGCCATTTCTACTGTTATGACCTGCATAAACCAAACGTATATATATATATATATATATATATATATATACACGTTTGTTTCACGCAGGTCATAAAAGTAGAAATGGCTTTGTTCTTCATGAATCAAAAATATATAAAGGTTTTGTTTATGTAATAGTCAAACAGGTGGATGGGTTTGGTTTTCAAGAATTAAATATTTATATATATATAAAAAGTTTGGTTTACGTACGAGTCAAAAAGTTTGTCATTGGTTTGTTTTTCATGACTTATATATATATATATATATATATATATATATATATATATATATATATATATAGGGAAAATGTCTTTAATCTAACATGTTTCACTTTAACAAGCTTCTTCAGAGATTTATTAAAGACGAATGATTTAAAAATTCAAGAGACATTATGTTGATAGAGGTATAGCTTCATTTGTCAGATACGTGTCCCGTGTGATAAAGAAATGGATAAATATTAAATGTAGAAGAAAAAACTTTGGTCTGTTTAAGTGTGTGTGCCAACACGTAATAAAAATATTAGATGTTTATTATAAATGTAAGTATACATAAGCGAAAATAATGTGTGTTAAGCGCATCAAAACCATAGACGACCTAAGTGTGTGTATTTGTCGTTAACGTTAGTATCTATGGTTTAGATATGCTTAACAGACATTATTTTCACTTACATATACTCACACTGACATTGGATTTTTAAATCATTCGTCTCTGAAGAAGCTTGTTAAAGTGAAACATGTTAGATTAAAGATACCATTTCTCTTACTTGTTCTTTACTTATTCTATTCATCTTGTCGGATTCCGCTTCATTTATTCAACTTTTATATATATATATATATATATATATATATATAAAACATAAATATGTTATAACATCACCATAAAAGTAGCTATTTTGTTTCGACACTACATGTGCCTTGAATAAATATTATTCTCTCTACTTTGTACTGGGCCCTTTTTAAGAATAGTGTTTTTTATAATTTTATTCCATCCAGACCTACCCTATTCTTGAATATATATTTTTTTTCTAAACATTTACTGTTAAATATAAGAGACGATGAATGTCTATTATGTTTTAATCATGAGCCGTTCTAAACGTCGTATTTTGGCTTTAATTTCAGTTGAAAATAAAGACAAAAATTCTCCAAAATTTGGATAATTTTTATTAATTTGGTTCTAAGCTTTCGGCTCACATGAGCCATCTTCAGAGAGGTCATCAAGACAGTAACACAATAACATCCACCATCACCGACGATTTTATTTTGTGTCGACATAAAACTCTGCTAGGCAATGGCAATGGCAATAGTTATTAAAAATAACAAACGCAGTCCGCAAATTTGCAATGCGGTTCTATGACGTCACACCGCGTGATAGTTCGAAATGACAACAGAACCATGATTAAACATAATAGACATTCATTGTCTCTTATATTTAACAGTATATGTTTAGAAAATTATTTGCTGCCTCGATACACTATATATATATATATATATATATATATATATATATATATATATATATATATATAAGTTTGATTTGAACTAACAAGAAATCAATACCTGGCCACAGCAGAGGTGAACAAAAAATTGGATATTTGAGTTACTAAAAGAAAATTACTGAGACTGTGATATGCTGAAAAGATATGGCACGTAGAAATGGAACAATCTACTCCAGTAGATTCCTGCAAAAGGGCAAATGAGAGAATCAGGAATGAGAGTGCAAAAAGTATATTTAAGCGATACCTAGCATCCAATTCTTGGACGCGCTGCTTGGTTGTTACAGCAAAATTTTTAGCGCGTAAATGAATGCAATGAATTCAACCAGAATTCGATCTCGGCTCTCTGATTATCTCGTTCATGCGCTGATATCCACTACACAACAACGCAAATATTTTCTGGCTTTCAATAATCTGCAAAAGGTTGATAAACTGTAGAACCAAATCAATCAATCCATAGGTTTTTGTTAAAATCATTTTTGTCATAAATGTTCGTCAGCAACATTCTGTTCAGTGTTTCATTCATCTTAGACGTTCTGGCACTTCCTGGGAAATACGTAACTCTTTTAGCAAGTCTCTTCAAACTTCATCATCTTCTTCACGGACTCTAATAATACAGCGGGTTAGCCATTTTGACTATTTGTGGGATGTCGAATTGCAGCAGTTAAAAAGGGCGTATCTACATGTAGGCAATTTGTTGCAAACCTATAGACACAGCTTTTTAAACCTACATAAAATTCTTTGATAAAAGTTTGTGAAAGTGAAAATCTCTAAGAAGAAATTGCTTAATTTAAGAGAGTTAGACACGTTAAGAAGAAATTGGAAGATTTAAATGTAAACTGAAGCTGGAAACCAGAAAAATTAAATAAAAATCTTAAAGAAAAAACTTTTGCCGCATATATATAGGGGTGTCCAAAAATAAGTCGATAGAAAATGATACCATTTATTTTGAGATTACATACATACAATTGTACTTATTAATATAATTATTACTTTGACAAATAAATTTTTTTGTGTACAATACTCACGGGCAGCTCTTGAATAATGTGGAGGGGGCTCTAATTTGTTGGAAATAAAGTTCATATTTCAACCATTGTCTACCTAATTTTAAATGGCCCTTTATATATATATATATATATATATATATATATATATATATATATATATATAGGTATAGATTTCCAGTCCGTAACGGCAAGGATAATCTAACAAGATCAATATAAAATATATATTATACGAACGCAAGATTCATATGTTGGATGTATGGGCATATGTGTGTGTGGATATAAATGAGTATTCATAAATCTGTTAATTTGTGGGGTTACACGTACATAGGTATCTATGGGATTAGGGGTGGGCGTTTAATGACTTGGTGGTCAACATCTTCGCGACTGGTCTGGATAACCCAAACTGAGAAGACACCAATGCCTCTGTCCTTAATCTTTTTACTTATTCAGTTAAAAGAAATGCTTATTCCAGTAAAAAATTTGTACCGAATGGAACGAATACTGTGTGGTCGGATGATATGAGCTAATTTAGCTCATTGAAATTAATTATAATTTATAACCAATTTAAATGACGTGTTAAGTTTTTCTTTATATATATATATATATATATATATAGAGAGAGAGAGAGAGAGATAGATAGATAGATAGATAGATAGATAGATAGATAGATAGATAGATAGATAGATAGAACCTTGAGCAAAGTAATTGAAACAACTAGTTTAGTTTTCTTTCTTTCACGAAATGGTCAGTTTTAGACCTATTGGTGTGTCAATGTGTAATTGATTCCTGTTTTTTCTTAGATTAGTTCATTTGCAGTGATGTGAAGAAATCTTTTTGGCCTTGAAAAATTTTGAATCATCAGAGATTGCATCAGATTTTCATCACACTTAGGCACTATTGTCTCGACTGTCGATTAGTTGTCCTATAGCCATTGTCTGCGAACATTGCAATGCCGCATGAATACACCCGTAAGCCTTACAGAGAGATTGCAGATATTATTAGTGCCAGCCTTTTAACTGTCAGTCGTGTCATCAATACGAAGAAACAAACTGGATCCATCAGTCCAAAACGTAAAGGAACATGGGGTCGGAAGAGAAAAGGCTAGGCCAACAGACGACGTATACGTGATCATGGAAAGTGTGAAAGACATTATTCGTTTTCTTTCAATTAAATTTCAAAGAGTGTGTAGATAGATAGATAGATAGATAGATAGATAGATAGATAGATAGATAGATAGATAGATAAGGTCATTTCCGTATGGAAATGGTAAACGTAATGCTTACTTGTGAAGAAACATTCCCAATTCATTGTTCGAACAACCAGTGTTAATCTCGGTTCAAATTCATAAAAAAATATTTGCATTAAAACAATTTTAAAGAAAATAGATTTCTCAAGCCTACTAACTGTTATTGATCTTTCTATTATTGATGGTTATTTTCTTCCTAACTTTTTGTATCTTGTACTGTTGGACATTTTGTGTGTAGCCGGTTCACACTCCACCCACATCTATTAAACAGGTGAAGAGGCTCATCCCTTGTTTCCTGTTTAGGATGCGGTTTCTGGTTTTCTCTTTTCTAATCTTCTCACTTTGTTTTCTCTTTTTTCAATTGGAGTAGATAGACTAAACTATCACCCGGTTCACACTCCACCCTCACCTATTGAACAGGTGAAGAGGCTCATCCCTTGTTTCCTGTTTAGGATGCGGTTTCTGGTTTTCTCTTTTCTAATCTTCTCACTTTGTTTTCTCTTTTTTTCAATTGGAGTAGATAGACTAAACTATCACCCTGTTCACACTCCACCCTCACCTATTGAACATGTGAAGAGGCTCATCCCTTGTTTCCTATTTAGGATGCGGTTTCCGGTTTTCTCTTTTCTAATCTTCTCACTTTGTTTTTTTTTTCAATTGGAGTAGATAGACTAAACTATCGCCCGGTTCACACTCCACCCTCACCTATTGAACATGTGAAGAGGCTCATCCCTTGTTTCCTATTTAGGATGCGGTTTCCGGTTTTCTCTTTTCTAATCTTCTCACTTTGTTTTTTTTTTCAATTGGAGTAGATAGACTAAACTATCGCCCGGTTCACACTCCACCCTCACCTATTGAACAGGTGAAGAGGCTCATCCCTTGTTTCATATTTAGGATGCGGTTTCCGGTTTTCTCTTTTCTAATGTTCTCACTCTTATGTAGCCCCCTGCACATCAGTGGCGTTACCGCCTTGCTTGGTGTGATATGATTTTTAAAAAAATCCAGTCTATCCTTTTGTCAGCACGTTTAATTTATATATGAAAAATCTATTGTTTGTACATATATAACTCTTTTTTATGCATAGTGGTAATGACATTTCAAACTACTGAATTGACCGAAAATAAAGTTAATACTATTTTTGTCATTAGATGGTATTAGAATTGTTTAGTTTTAAGTAACTTTATTAAAAAAAGATTGCTTTTGATTGTATTGCGACATCGGTTATGTCAGCGTGATATTTTGATGTCGAAACGAACTGAAAGATATCCACTTATGCACTTAAGAAAACAGTCTTTGATTAGATAAAATAAACTGTCAAGAAAAAATACACATAAAAAAACAACACCGCCTAAAACGCAACTAAGTTTGGTTATCATACGTAATAATAACCACGTGAAAAAACAATTTTGTATCTGAAGTCTTGTGATACTTTTGTCATACGATACTGTAAATATTAATTTTCGTTTTGCATGGTGCTTTTTAAGCGCAGCTTAGATGTGGCACAAGGCCGAAAGTATGAGGCACCCAGTGGGGATCGAACTCACTATTCAACTGTAATGATTCTAGCGAGACAAGCTTGCTAACCATTACACTATAGCATAAGAGAAATGTGTAGAACCTTTTCAAATAAGACATTTTCCAAGTATGAAATCCGGCAAAAATGAAACCGTAATAATCATTTCAATTGAACATATGCAGGCAAGAGAAATCCCCGAACCGCAGCCGGCAGAGAAGAGCCATACCGCCATGCGACAACACTCTCTCCCTGCCTACTTCATCCCTGATTACATCCTTGTTAGGCGATGTGCCGCCTGCGACTTTGACTTTCTTTTCTCCCGCGCCGTCATCACCTCCTCCTCCTCCTCCTCCTCCTCCTCCTCCTCTCCCTCCTTCGCTGGTTTGCCAGTCCATCGTGCCACGACGCTTTTACCATGATTCATGGCGTCACGTGACTGGGCGAACATCAAAAACATGTTTACACCTTAGAAACGGTTGACTCATCGCGTCCCTTCGTAAATACGAATGGCCCCCATTTCCCACCCACACCTTTCGAGACTATTTTTAATTATTTTATTTATTTATTTATTATTAATATTATTTTCAACCTTGCCCACAAACCTCCAAGCAAGAACACACACACACACACACACACACACACACACACACACACACACACGCACACACGTACACGCACACGCACACACGTACACGCACACACAAAAAAAATACATATATATAAAAATAAAGAACTGAAAAACTTAACAATGAAATAACAGCAAAGTTATCTTGTCTAGCCAGAACACGACCGGTAACAATATATTGTTAATAAACCTTGGACACAACATTTGAACTTCTGATATTTTATGATAGAGTCGAAATATAGAATTTTATTCGAAATTTTGTTTGATATTATGCATTCAAATAAGACAGACACTAAAGAAACAATAAGAAAAGCATCAAGTAAAAAATTTTCATTTGGTCGAATTTCTTAAAAGGAAATATTGATATTATTAGGAGCTTTTTTACTATTTTTGAACTTATTTTTATTGTTTGTTTACGAGTAGTTGTAGTAAAATGAAATAGTTTGATATTATCTAAAATTCATAGATGGAGCATTATTATTAATATAAGGGATTTTCTTTCATTTTATTTTGTTGCTTGCTTGAGTGAAACGCCCTGGTAGTAATAAACAAAATATGCATCGTGTGTCTAAATGTCTTAAGCATTGTCGTTATAATTTTTTTAGACAGGATTTTCTTTTATCTTATTTTTATTGTTCGCTGTTCATTAGACGTAATCATTTTAAATTGTTATAAAATTTTAGAGGAAGTATTCTTATAAATTTTAACTAAGTTTTTAAAAAGCTTATTTTCTTACTTATCGTAACGCTCAAATGGTTTTGAAAAATCATATAAGACTTATCTATAGGATGATTAACAACACCTTCATGATTAACGAGTGTAAATCTGCTTCAATAATCTTAGCTGATTTACCTCTAAGACAGCCTAAGCTTAATAAATAAGAAAAAAGATTAATAAACAGTGTAACAAGTGATATTAAATAGGTTTATCAATTTAAAGGCATATCAGACTTTGTTGCGTTATTCAATGCCGAAATCGTTTTTTATTATACTTGATTCAGAAGTTGAACAGTTATCAGATTGAGCTTGAGTCGAAAGGTAAATCAAGTTTGTATTTGTACTTGTGTCATGTGATGAATATTGGTCAAATTTGTGCTTCAGTCAAAAGATAAACATTGATTGGATCTAACTTGTGTCAAAAGGTAAACAATGGTCGAATTTGTACGTGTCATGTGGTGAACTTAGGTCTGATTTATGCTTGTGTCATGTAGTGAATATTGGTCGAATTTGTACTTCAGTCAAAAAATAAAACATTGGTCAGGTCTATACTTGAGTCGATAGGTAAAAAATTTCCAGATTTATACTTGAGTCATATTTTACGAAATCTGTTATGAAATGGATTAACTCCAATATATTTTTGATCTATTTGTTTAAACTTTATTTTTAATGGATACTCGTATTTGATGATATACTCTATACTCTAATGTTTAAACAAATAAATTATATATATATATATATATATATATATATATATAAAACCAATAGGAAACCTTTATAAATTCTTTTGCCTAGGTTCATTTTAAATTTTGGAAAGTGAGTTATGGAAGAGAAGGTTCCGATACTAAAACAGTGTTTTAGTCTTGTCGTGTTAGTTTATATTCCACTATATCTGGATTATAGTGAATGTTTATGTACTGTAGTAGTGCCCGTGGGTTCAAATCCTGAAAATATTAGTGGGACAAAAACGGTATCTACCGTAGCTTATTGAAAAGAAATTCCGTAGAAGAAAAAAAGTTAACGATATTCTCCGACATAAATCTGTGTTAAGATACACATTTAACTGATAAGCAATCACTTTTGGATTAAAGTGAAAACGAATAGAACGTGTTCTGAAAACATATTAGAAAGGAAACGACAGCAATAACGCACTTTTTGTATCGAAATCATTGTCTCTTGCGTCTAAGTTAATAATCCCTTACACATTGTTGTAAAATAGTAATCAACAATATAGGCCATTATAGTAAGTTATCGGTGGCAGACTTAGGTAAGCTTAGTAATTATATATATATATATATATATATATATATATATATATATATATACGAATGAACAAGGAACGAAGAAAAATTTTACAAAGTCCAAAACATTAATTTAAAAAGTGATCAATACATAATATAGAGCTGTGAAGTTAAGTTTTAATTGGGACATAAATTCCTTAAACCAATATATAAGCATTTTCCCCAAAATAACCCTCTAAGCAAAATCTAGGAATACAATAAAACTAATCTAGAAAAAATAATTAAAGTACATAACAGCAAAATATTAAAAGCACACAATAAAAATAACTCCAATACTAATATCAGTCTTCCCCATTATAACAACCTCTGTAACTGTAGAAACCCAAACCAATGCCCCATTCCTAATAAATGTTTAACGAAATCCCTGATATATATGTGTTCGATTTCACCCATGGAGAATCCCAAAGATGAAAAAATGTATACCGGAAACACCATGACCGTATTTAAGAAGCGCTTTTACAATCACTTCTCATCCTTCAATAACAAAGAAAAACAAAACATAACGTCTCTTTTCAAATACTTTTGGAAGTTAAAAAACGAAAATAAAACACCTAAAGTTAACTGGAAAAATCCTCAAACAAGCAAGAACAGCTACACCAATAAAGGAACCGTGTTTCTTTTGTCTTCAAGAAAGAATTGAAATCATTAAATATATGAAAAGCAATAAACTTTTAAGCCAAAGACATGAAACCACAGTAAACTGCAAACACATTAAAGAACTAAACTTACAATCATGCTAAAAATACTACAAAAGCCAAAGCTAGGACTCCTTAGAGATGATAAACCTTCATAGTACTAACAACACAGTTACATTAAATTTTACCTATTACACACCACAAGCTGTGATCTGGTTTAAAATTTAAAATTTTATAGAAAAAATCGATTTCCTAAATTTAAAATTAAGGTTAAATATTCAAAATTAGATTAATTATAAAAACTGCGCTTAAATACAAAAATATTCTATAGTTGTACAACTAAACATTAAAGATAGGTCCAATCCCGTCCCTCCTCACCCTTTACACTTCCCTACTCTGCTCCTCTAATAAATCTAAAGAATAAAGTCTAGTCATAAAACCTACATCCCATTTTCTAATGTACCCAAGTACTTTCAATCTTCTTTCGAGATCATCTTCAGGGGTGTGAGTTATGGTAACGAAAAAAAAAACCCCAAAAAACCAAAAAAAAAAAACCGCAAGACTGTGTTGCTAAAAATTACTATAAATGTTTTTCTGCTTCAAATATAACGGTTCAAAAATTGCTTAGCGTTCATCAGAACGTGAAAATTATCAAAAATGAATTTTTTTTATGTTATAATTTCATGGTTATGCATGTGTTAAAGTATGAAAAACTGTTCTTTTCACAAACATTTTTGAACATTACTATAGTATTCATAGCTGATTTTATTAATTGATGGTTTACGCATTTTAATGAATATTGCCTCGAGAATCTGTAGTTTGCTTTTGTGGTTTTCTTGGTGTAGGATAGTTGGGTTATCGATCATTATTTTTTTATATTGTGAATGTAGAGAGGAATGTTTTTATAGATGTCTAATAAAAAATTAAATTTAATATATTATAAAAAAATGCAATACGACTAATTTAATTATCCGTAATAACTCCTACCCACCAACTGATGTGTTACGTAAAAATTCAAATGTCCCTTAAGAGAATGTATTTCTGAAAAAAACAAAAAAACAAAAAACAAAAAACCAAAAAAACCAAAAAAAACCCCCAAAAACAAAAATAAAACAAATATATATGTTGGATTTACAACAACTTTATTAACCGGATATCTTACATTACACTTGTCTGACCATTCACCCATTTCTAGACATTGAAGACATTGAAAGCACTTGGGTACATTGAGAAATGAATGATAATAACAGCTGTCAACGTTACTGCTCATTTCTGACATCTTGCAATTATAATAGCCGAAATATTATTCGTGAGTATGAACGGATTTTATTAAACATAAGCAGACACAATGTTTGCAATTTATTTAATCTGATATGTCTAAAAAAAATTTGCTGTGTAAATACACAAATATATATATATATATATATATATATATATATATTAAAAATTTTATTATCATATTAAGAATTGTATTAGAATATAATAATAATATCATAGATTTCATGAAATAATAAAATGAATTTTAACATTTTTAATAAAACATTGATATTAAGATATTTACAAATTAAGAGTTTTAAAAATTAGAATAAAATGCATTCTGAATCGAAATAAAAATAGTATAACTACACTCAAAGGTCACTTTAAGATAGATCAAAAATATAAAATGTTTTCTTTCTTTTCTTTTTTGTTTTAGGAAATGATGAGATACAGAAAAAAACTAAAAGAAAAAAATTCTAACAATAGTGGATACATCAACGGAAACTGAGTCTAGACGGGGGTTTTTATCAACTGACACTTTTGCCGTTAAGATTGAAAGAAGAAATCATGTATGCCTCAAAAATAAGAACTTTTTTTTCAAATTTAAAATGAATCTCTATTCTGATTAGTTAAATTGAACACATGAATTTTTGTCTTCCCACATCCATAAATAACAAGCGTATCGTTTCTTATATTCAAATGAAAATCATTTTCACAACAATGATTTAACACTGGCTGATGACAAGGTAAAACTCCCGAAACATAGAAATTTCTATGTCACAATGTAAACTATATTAATTTTAGATTATATATATATATATATATATATATATATATATATAAATTTAAACTACCAACCTCATTCTGGTTGTTAATGCCATAAAAGTACTTTCAGGCCTTTATTAGATTTAGCGACTGGATTAATAAATAGCGTGATTTTCTTAGTGACGCTCCATTGGAGGGAAATTTTTTATCATCCTAGTGAAAATTGTGCCGCTGAAATTTCTTAGATTAAAGCCAAAACTGATGCTTTTGTGTCATCTCGGAAATACCCTGTGAAACCACAATCTTCTAAAATATCCAAAGTTCACACACACACACACACACACACACACACACACACACACACACACACACACACAATCACACTCGTGTGCGCCCGCACGTGCACACATACTTATATTAATATACATTTGGGTAGAGAACTTTAAAACATCTTTCGTTAAATATTGCAGACAAGGAAAATTTAATTAATATTTCATTTAGATTTTCCGTTTGATGGGAGTACAAATATTTCTCATTATGTTTATTGGCCCAAGCGCTTTCACTCATTTCTTTAGCCATTTTCAAGCAATTTTTGTTTTTAGTGTTATTAGTTTTTCTTTGTGTTTTGACTGCTTATTTAGTTGTATTTTATTTTGTGTTATTTTACCCCCTCCACACACACACACACACACACACACACACACACACACACACACACACATATATATATATATATATATATATATTGCGTATTTGGGAAGCAATCCCTCTTTTATACATGTTTCGTTAAAGACGACTGAGAAGCTACAGCGACTAAGTTTTTTTATTTAATTTTGACAGTTTTAACACATTTTATGTCCAGAAAAGAAAACACTTATATGAATACACAAAAAAATTATATAAAATGCTTAATCGCTATACATTTTAAGTCGTATTTAATTATATATACGTATTTAAGTCGTATCTAATTATATATATATATATATATATATATATATATATATATAAATTATCGTCTAAATTACACAAAAATGAAAATAACGCTCATATCTCATTTTAGAAAATTGATTTAGCAAAAGTATACAAAATTATCTTGAAATAATAGAGTGTAATTTTTTTCAATAAAATCGTCATCAACTTCAACCAATGTTTCCAGATGATTTCAGAATAACCTGTATTGTTCTGGATGTTCCCCTTGATTAAGTTGGTGGATGTTGCCATAATCCTTGATTTCAGCTCATCTCTGGTGTTACAAAGAGTTTTCGTGGTTATGTGCTTAACCGCATCTCATGCATAATAATCACGGAAGTCTGGAGAGTTAGGTGGCCAAATATAAGGGATGATGTGGTTGCAGAAATTGTCTGATAGACATGACTGCGTTCTCCTGCTTGTGTGGAATGAAGCTGAGTCCTGTTACCAGACATAGAATCTTCCAGTAGACACCCTCTTGACCTAGAACAGCACTGCCTCCTCAAGGCACTTGAGGCAGACTTCCGCGTTGAGTCCGAGTTATTCTGGGAAGATGAATGGAGGCATAGAAGTGAGCACATCATAGCTTTGCATTCACGAAACTTCAAAGTCGGCATGATTTTGCTCAATTAAGTGACAAACTTCGTCACGTTAATCCTATTAATGCTCTATCTCTATCTCGATATGGAGCACTTTACGACAAAATCAAAAACTACTTCTCAAAATATCATTTTATCACTGAAAAAACCAACTTTTACACTAAGTATCATCACAACTCAACTCTCTCTATATTTCCTTTATCAGAGGTCTTTCATCAATACAACTTTGACGAAAGACCTTAAAAACTGCAGTTTATTTTTATTTCTTTGTAATTCATTTTTTATTTTCCCGCGAGAGATCTATGTTTGAATTCATGTAACTGCAAGTTTAATCGTTTATGATACTTCATCGTCAGCCATACTTTTGGCTGTTATCAAAATTAATGTAAAATATTAATTTTAAAAATATATATGTTCTTTTTTCAATATCTTAAAATACCCACTTCATGAAGCTTACAATTCTACTTCTACAGTCGTAGATTTCTTGCGCGTAAACCACAAGAAACGTTCTGTTTCTGAATTTATTTATTCACTAAGCGCCGTCTTCAAATGAGTTCTCGCGAGATCTCGCCTTGGTTCTTTTCCATGACATTTGTCCAAACATCTCTGCATTATCACACTCCCTCATCTCCTGGCAGGAGATCATCGATGAAATTCTTTTCTTTTCTTGCATTCATGTAACAATCATATTTTTGGCAGTGATTATTTCCCAAGGGTTTAGCATAAGTTAACAAAGTAATTTAACGTGTACAATCATTATTTCAACAATTGTTTGATGCAAAAGTTTCCAGCAGTTTACAACAAAATCATTTGAGCCCCTCTAAAACAAAAGTGCTTTCGTTTAATCAACATACAGAACCTTTTATGTCTTCTTTAAATAACTGATGCTGACTTATTGGTCCCACGTTTTCTACTGGCATGAAGTAGAGTGATTATATTGCATCAAGTTCTGCACCCTTGTGCAAATTAATTGAAACAAAACGAATACAGGTATACTTCGCTCTACGTCAGTTATTCATTCCAGAAGAGGCGACTTAAGTCAAAAAACGACTTAAGTCGAATTTACTTGTTCCCGAATTTCATTGTCACTAGGCTAAACCACAAATACTTGTGTATTTTATTTATAAATACATTTTTAATAATATATGACCATCAAAAATCTATTTTAAGCTTACAAACAAATAAATTTTAGTTTTTAATATAGTACAGAAAAGGAAAATAATGTAAATTTCCGAATACATATACATGCATACTTGTAAATGGTTACAATTTGGCGATCTTTACAGTACATCGCGGACTCTTTATTTGTAAATGCGGTCTGCTCCAAGACAATATAAAATAAATTGATTTTGTAAGGTTAAATAACAAATACATTTATCAAAATTATTTTGCGACAATAGAAAATATTTACGCTAAATTTACTAATATTTCCATTCACTTTGTTTATTTAGATCGCGGACGTAGATGGCTGTGGATCGTTAGCGCCAACAGCTTATTCTGGCTGATGTTGCTGTTCGATATGCTTTTTAATAAGGAACATGTCGAGACTTACTTGAACTGTGTTCTTCTTTTCTTCAAGGATTACAGATGTTTTTATATTTGGTTCTCTAGGATTTATGATGATTATATTAAAATTTACTATAAATGAACGTCTTTTAATATGATTTTACATAACATGATTTTATGTGTTTTTAATGCATTCCTAGTGATACCACGACTTCAATATTTGTGGCGGGCAGACGTAAAGTTGAATAAAATGACTTAAGCAAACGACGTATAATCGAGAACGACTTAACTCAAAACGACGTAACTCGAGGCATACCTGTAATGCCATCCTAGGCTCTTTTACACTTTCCTTGATCACGTATATGTCGTTTCTGGCATTGTTTTTCTCTTTCGACCACTTTTACTTTTACGTTTAGGACTGATAAATCCAGTATATTTCTTCGTCTTGATGACACGACTGACAGCTGAAAGGCTGACACAAACAATATCCGCGATCTACCTGGAAGGTTTGCCATTGTGTTCGTGCAGCGTTAAAATTTTCGTGCGCTTCCTTGAAGTAACGTAAATCGCTAACAATAACAATAGGACAACTAATCGACAGTCTAGACAATGGTGTCTGAGCGGGATAAAAATCTGATGCACTTAAGGAAAACGCAATATTTTTTGAAGGCCAAATTTCATCATACGCCCCGATAATAGGTTCATATTACTGCACACCACTGCAAATGGCATAATCTGAGGAAAAAGTAGAAATCGGTTACACCCTGTCACCCCACTGAGTTTGAAAATGACCGTATGCTGAAAGGAAGGAAACTAAAGTAGTTGTTTCAATTACTTTGTACAAGAGTGTAGGTCTACTACAAGGAAAGTTGGTTCCCTGTGTCGTGGCAGGCCATTTTTCTCGTTAGAATCCATCTAGCACATTTATAAGTTTACCATTCTTTTATGCATTGATTGTTGCTGTCATATCTCTTCTGGTGCTCTTTCTATATATCTTGAGATACTTGACAATATCCAAAGAAAGATCTGTAATATAACCTGGCATTTTCTTACCGTCTTGACATAGCTTCCCTCTTTCTTTTCTAGAAATATTTTAATAGCAATTGTTCTAAACATCTTTCCTACTTGGTGACATGGTGTTTCCAATGCATAAATTTAAGCATTCACTTACTCACAAATACTCTTGGAAAATATATTAATCCGTCTCTTCCCTCCAGTTATGGGTTAAATAATCGGACAGATTGAGTTCTATAGCTGTTATGGACTAGGTTAAGTTCCGAAGAGAACAAGGGCAGAAGTAACAAATATATATCAACAAGAAATAACAATACAAAATGATGAAGGTGTTAGTATGACTGTCAGTCTGGTTTGGGGTGAACTACTACCAACTCGACCCTCTCTCTCTTGAGAGGCGTAGTATATATAGTGTTAGGAAGAGTTCATTCTGGAGTTACAGGTAAGGATCCATGAGACCCCTCTTCCAAGCTTTTACCTCGCAAGAGTCTTTAATATTTTTTCCTCTTCGGATTAATCATCAAAGGCTCTGTAAATTTTCTCTGCTAGATTTCCGTTGTTATGATATTGTGTCCATTACTTCCTTCTCTTCTTGAAGTAGACCGTTAGAATTCTCTAACAGCCTCTTTCTGATCCGATTTAAATGCTTTTTATGTGAGAACTTCGAACCCTAAATTATGTAAATTATGTTCCCGATCCGTTTCTCTATTGTACCTGTCTCCCAATAGGATGTGTTTTTGGAATATTTAAGAAAAAAACTTTCTCTCCTGGGTTAAATTTTCTTTTCGGTACAAACGATGTTGGTGATTGCTTTGTCTGTTTCGGCAGTAACTTGTCGAATACCGATCTAATTTTTCAGGCAAACATTACTTCCGCCGGTGTAATTCTATACACTTGCAAGAATTGTTGTAATTACTTTTTGTTTCTGTTGGTACGCCATAAGCTTTCCTTAGTGCTCTTTGTAGTGTATCTACAAAACTCTCCGCTTGACCGTTTGATCTTGTGTGATATGACAGAAATTTGAGGTGTTCCCCCTGAAAGGTTTCGCAAAATTCTTGAAAGTCCGCAGATGTAAACTGTGTCCTGTTATCGGTGATTAGACAATCCACCACTCCGAAGCGAGCAAACAGCTCGTGGAGACAATTTATTGTCGTCTCAGAAGTAGGTGTTCTACTACAAATACTTCTGGCCATTTGCTGTAACTGTCTACTTCAATCAAGTAATAGAAGCCCTCTAATGGACTTGCGAAGTCTGCATGGATTCTCGACCACGGTCGACCTGTCTTAGGTCATGGCTTATGAGTGATCGGAGGTGCCTTGGCTGCTAAGGAACAGCCCTTGCATTTGTCCACCATATGTACAATATCTTGATCCATGTTTGGCTAGTACACATAACTTCGCATTAAGGATTTCATCCTGTTCTTTCCTAGGTGACTCCTGTGAAAATTCTCGAGGATTCTCCTTTGTAACGTTTTCGGGATTACAACTCTTTCATTATATAGCAGAACATTATCACATAAAGAAAAACTGTCTGGGATATGCTTATCCTTTTTCTGCAATTTTTGTTTTCGTTTCCTTTATAAATTCGTCATTTACTGCTTCGTTTCTTATTTCCCGTAATGTGACGGGGAGGTTTCGAATTGTCCTGCATAATGATGTTCTAATATCTCCCTCATATCGTAAAGCTGCAATTACAGAATCTTCTAATGGCTCCATTTTCTTTAATACTAATCTTGAAAGACCGCCTGCATGCCCGATTTCGATTGATGGAAGATACTCTAATTTGAAGTTATAATCTAATGGAATCATTACCCATCTTAGTAATTTATTAGCAATGTAGACAGGTAGGCCATTTTTTTATCCAAATAATGTCAGTAACAGCTTGTGTTCCGTCTGTAAGGTAAAGAACCTGCCATAAATATATCTGTGGAAACTTGTAACCGCATAAATAATCCCCAACGCTTCCTTTTCGATTTGCGAGTATTTTTTTTTTCGGTTGGTAGCAACGTTCTTGACGCATGCGCGATGGGTTTTAGTGTCCCATCCAGCGTTTTATGAAGTATACATGCCCCAACCCCATAGAAACTCGCGTTACTCGTGACTATTATTTCCAATTTTGGATCAGAATGCGTTAAAAATAAATCTTCTATTAGAGTCGAAAGTTTTCTGACATTCGGATGACCATTCCCAAACTTTTTCCGTCTTCAACAGTTCGTTTAGGGGTGCGCGTAGTATGTTCATGTTAGGTATAAACTCTTGATAATAATTTACTAAGCCCCAAAAGCTTTGTAACTCGGCTAAATGTTTTAGAGCCGGCATGTTTTTTTTTATTGCCGTGGCTCTTTCTGGGTCTTGTCTTCTTCCCTCTTTGTCAATAATATGACCCAGTTATTTTATCGTCTTCATAAAGAAGTAACATTTATTTTCCTTTACCTTAAAGCCTTAATTTTGTATCCGCGTGAAACCTCTTGAACGTGTTCCCTGTGTTGTTTAATATTTTTGCTATTTATCAGGATTTCTTCAAGGTATGCGATCGTGAAATCCAGTCCGCCTAGCATAGTGTTCATTATTTGCTGAAATATCGCCGCTGGAACTTATATAACCTTCTATGAGTGTTTATGCACAACAACCTCGAGCATTCATCGTCTACTGGTATTTGTAGGAATGCTTCGCTCAAGTCTATCTTTGAGAAAAATTTTTCTCCGTTCAATTTTGTGAATACTTCCTCTGGACTAGGGAGAGGATAGTGATAATCGTTAATCGCTGCATTTAATCCTGTCGAGAAGTCAACGCATATTCGTCAGCGCATACTCGTATCTCTCCCGATATCTTTTTCACGTAAACCGCTTGGTCACTTCTAGTGGCTCTCACTCGACTTTTGTTTTCTTTCTTTGTTCTACAGTGCGAACTTTTATGTCCCACTTTATTGCACGACAGACCAGTCTTATAGCGGTATTGAGAATCTTTGTACCAATGCAGAGTTCAACAGCAATAGCATGGACTGGGTGGCGGTTTCTTCTGGGGTTTCATTTGACGTTTATAATTGGTTTGATTTGTCTTTGGGGGGTGGGTGAAAAACGTGTTTTTCGGTGTACTTTCTCTATGTAAGCGATACCAGTCTCTTCGATATCTTTCGAGTCCTTTTTCATACATTGCTGGCAGTCCTCGGCTAATTTTTGTAGCGACAATTCTGGTTCACTCTCAAGTTTTGTCATCCGCGTAAAATCTGTTTCTTCAATATCTTCGGCGCCACTGTTATGGACCAGGTTAAGGTCCGAAAAGAACAACACGGCCACAAGGGTAGAAATAACAAATATATATTAACAAGAAATAACAATACAAAATGTGGAAGGTGTTATGACTGTCAGTCTGGTTTGGAGTGAATACTACTAACTCAACCCCTCCTCTCTCTCTCTCATGAGAGACGTAGTATATATAGTGTTAGGAAGAGTTCATTCTGGAGTTACAGGTAAGGACCCATGATAATAGCCTTAGTCGGCAACCAGTCTACCGCAGAAAGCAATGGCAACCTACTGCGGGGTATTCTTCTGCCCGGTCAGTCATATCTCTTTTGAGACATGATCGCCCAAAGCGTGTATCACGTATGGCACTTAACTGACTGACTAGACTGGCAAGTAGGTCTTATCGTTTTACTGTTGAACTAACTGGATTTAACTGTACGTTATATTCTAATATCTTCTTTTCTGGCATTTCTTGCCTGTGGGACTATCTTTCAGGTTTTTTCTTACCTGCCATCTTAAATCTTTAAAAAATTCAACGCCAATCATCTTCTGTATTCTCGAAACATGTTCCTTAATAGTCCTAACTAAAGCTTTGATTCTCTTTCACTACCAGTAACTTGCGACTTCGTGGCATCATTTTTCAGCAAAATCGTTAAATCATAGAAATTCATTCATAATTTAATTATGCAGTCGTCTAAGAATTTTCTCATTATATGAATTTATGTAACATTTCAATTAATTGTGTATTTTATTATAACGGAAAAAATTCCGGTTTTAATATTATGATTTTTTTCGATTAAATATTCCCCTATTCTCATATATTGATTACCATAATTTCCAACCGGTATAGTTTAATTGTTTTTAGTTCATTATAGATTTAGTTTTTTTATATAATAAAGTGTTTTTCAGAAACAATCTTTAACTTTCAAGGCTGTCTCTTTCTTTCTTTCTTTCTTTCTTTCTTTCTTTCTTTCTTTCTTTCTTTCACACACACACACTCACACACATGCAAATATTCTTATTAACATCGTGGCAATAGACCTCTCTTGCCCACAGTTTGATGTATGGTAAGGTTACTTTATTTTTTATCATTTCACACCAAGATAGGCAATAAAGCCACTAAGATACAATGTTTACTGAGTGTTAGAAAATATGTAAAAAAAATACTATTAAAGAGGAGGAACAATAAAAAAGAATTAAGAATACAGTACTGATATGTTATACAAAAATATATACAATAAGAAATACATGATTACCTTTATCTGGAAAAGAAAGTATAAGGGGGAGCTGAAAAGTGCTTTGTTCAGCTTAATTCCCAAAGTCTAACCAAATAAACAAACAAACAAAAAGAACTTAATTCTTGGTTGGTCTGTAAATTTTTTTTGTACACAATCATAAACTTTAGTTTAAAACTATTTGTATTATTTTGTATTTACCTTATGCAAATGTTTCGAGCATTTTTATGAAATGGTAGCTGAGAAAACAGAAGTTAAAATAGTTAGTTAATGATTTTATCATAATTTGCATATATGCTCAGTGAATACAACCAATTTTACTTTGATTAAGCATTAAAAACATCAAATGTATTCATCGCGACCGATCAGAAAGAACTGCACAGCAAGAAGCCTGTTTCGCTGTATCACAGCTCATCAGTGTGGCTAGACATATCCACTTGCTTCTGGCTGGGATCGAAACTCGACCGATTTGGTGTCAGTCGGAGTCGCTACTCCCTAAGCCATCGGCGAATGGGGTCAGAGAAGGGAAATTTTAACGTCTTGTATGTAAGCAGTGTATACAAACGTCAGTCACCGAGAGAACTCTATTAATTTCTGAAGAGTCACGCATATAGCAGAAGTGGAAACTGTTTTTAAAATGTTCTTCTCCAGAGAGCTCAATCGTAATGAGAGCATAATACATTAGTCATCCACATACAAGCCTGTTTCGCTGTATCACAGATCATCAGTGTGGCTAGACATATCCACTTGCTTCTGGCCGGGATCGAAACTCGACCGATTTGTTGTCAGTCGGAGTATATATATATATATATATATATATATATATATATATATATATATGTGTGTGTGTGTGTGTGTGTGTGTGTGTGTGTGTGTGCATAATAATGAGCTGTAACACACCGATGTATGCGGATGATTTGTGCGTGCGTATATGTGTGTATTTATAGCTAATAATTATGCCAACGTACACTTAAGTACATGTGAATAAACTGTTTTGAGCAAATTCATACTCGGTTAATGGCATGGGAGATATCTACTGAATATCTGTTAAGTACCATACGTGAAAAACACTTGGGCGATCATGTCTCGACAGAGACAGGACTGACTGGGCAGGATACTTTCCTGAAGTATAGTGCCATCACTTTCTGCGGTAGACTGTTCGCCAACCAATGCTATAGAACCCAATCTGTCCAGTTATTTCACCCATAACAGGAGGGGAGGGACGGATTAGTACCTTTCCCAAGGATATTTGCGCGTAAGTGAATGCAAGGCATTTTACTGGAATTCGAATTCGGCTACCCGAGTTCTTGTTCCGAGCTGATATCGCTGCACCACGTCGCACATTACTTAATACAGGCATTTAAAAATGTTCATGTTGATCTGCTGAATTTCATTAAATGGATTTAAAATAGTAGATAAATATCATTTAAGTGACTTTGAACGCTAATGGTTGTTGTTGCCAGACGGGCAGGTTTGGATATTAAAAGCAGATTTCCTCGAATTTTATTGCAAAATGATTTCTAGTTCTTATATAGAATAGCCAAAAGAAATAATCTAGTGAGCAACAATTCTGTGGGCAGAAATCATTTGTTGATGGATAAGGCCAGAAGTCAATGATCAAAATGGTCCAAAATGACAGAAAAAGAACAGTAGATCAAATAACTTTTTACAACGGGGAGTATAGGGAAGAGCATTTCTGTATATAACGCATTGAATCCTGAAGCAGATGACAACACCGGGTATCACTTCTGTTAGTTAAGAACCGGAAACTAGTACCACAGTCGGCTAATGATCACAAAAACCGGAGTAAAGGAGAAAAAATAAAAAAATAAAAAAATAAATCTCTTGTCAAATGAGTCTCGATTTCTTCTGCGACATTTGGATGACAGGACCAGAATTTTTAGAAAGCAACATGAAAGCCTAAACCCATTCTGCTTTCTATCAACGATTAAAACTATTGGTGGTAGTATAATGGTATGGGGAATATTTTATTAAAATTAAACTGGGATCCTTGAGATCAATGAAACATCGTTTAAATGCAGCAGCCTACCTAAGTATTGTTAGTGGCAACGTACCTCAATTTATGACTACAAGGTACCCATCTTCCGGTGACAACTTAAAGCAAGACAACGTACAGGGTCACAAATAAAAATAGTAGAAACAAATTGGTTTTGTGTTTAAATGGTCTCTAATATCACCGGGTCTCAGACCCATAGAGCATTTTTAGAATATGAGGAAAATCCTGGACATTCATCTAAATAATATCTAGAAGAATACGGTTATATTAACATCATGGATTCAAATTTCAAAAGAGTACACACAGAATATCGTCGAATTATTGCTCAGAATAGCTGGCCCAACCTGCTACTAGCAGAGTATGCCTAATAAAGTGGGTGGTGAGTATATAATATTGATTTTTGACGAAATCTCTGTTCATATAAATTCATAGCATGATTATTCAATCCTCAAAGTATACTGTTTGACATTCTGTAACATTATGCTATATTTCAATCAAAGTTGTGTATTCCGTCATATTAGGTCGATTCCATAGTTTCCGGGATTATTTTTGATAATATCTATTATTATATAGTTTATAGCTTCGTTATTTAATCATCAAATACTTAATTTGGCTTTATACCACCCCTTAATGAAAATTGTATACTCCGTCATATAAGGTTGATACAAAATGTTAGTATTGTTTTTGGAAATTTGTTTCTATTTATAGAGTGCATAGTTCTCTTATTTAGTCATCAAATATTTAATTTGGCTTTTTTTTTTGTTTTATACCACCATTTAATAAAAATTGTATATTCCATCATTTAAGGTTGATGGAAAAGTTTCTAGCATTACTTTTGGTAATTTGTTTTTATTTATATAGTTCATAGTTTCATGATTTAGTCATCAAATGTTTAATTTGCCTTTCTCTGGCATTGTGTCACATTTTAATGAAAATATTGAAATTCCGTCATATTAAGTTTATTAAAAAGTATAATACATTATTTTTGGTAATTTGTTTTTATTTATATAATTCATAGTTTCATGATTTAGTCATCAAATATTCAGTTTGGCTTTCTCTGACCTCATACCTTCTTTTAATGAAAATTATATATTCCATGATATTAGATCGATGCAAAAGCTTCTAACATTATTTTTGGTAATTGGTTCTTATTTATATAATTTATAGCTTCATTATTTAGTCACCAAAGTAGTTAATTTAGCTTTCCTTGGTTTTATATCGCTTTTTAATGAAAATTGTATATTCCATCATATTAGTTTGATGCAAAAGTTTCTAGCATTATTTTTAATAAAATCTTTTTATTTATTTTAGTCATCAGAGAGTTCGGTTGGCTTTCCCTCAAGAAACAAAAACAAACAAAAAAAACAACACGCCCACAAAAAAAAAACAAAAAAAACAAACTTGAATCTATTCTATAATGTACCAGGAAATATTCTGTATCTTCAAGTTGATGACACTTCTTCTTTGTCATATATTGCCTGAAGGAAAATAAATGAACGTATGAATGTGACCAATCTGCAAAATATATTTAGTACGTGGAACACTTGCAATCTTTATTTTTCGCTTTCATTGTACTTAAATGAACCAATGACTCACTTTACCGTTGCGCTGTAACACCTTTCAACATTTTTTCAGAAAATATTACCTTCGAAAGCTAACAACTACAGAAAATCAAACATAGAACCGTAGATTACTTTAGATTGAGATGTTGAAGACCGTCCTGACATCTTGTAACGAATTTTTGTTTCCGATTCTCATAATTCACAAGTCTATTTATCAATGATGGTGACTTTCGTTTTCCGAAATTTTCTTTTTTTTTCTGTGTCACGTAAAAATAAACAGACTGATAATTCAACGTTGAGTGATATGCGGCCCCGTAAGATCATATAAATCTTATATACTTACTAATGGTATTCGAATATAAGAGATAAAACATTATTATACGTTAGTAAACCTTTTGACTGATATTGTATTTCAAATTAATATATTTTGCTTTTAGTTAGATCTTCCAGATCGTGACTACAATCGTTTGTCAACAGCTGGGTTGGAAAATATTATTATTTGCCCTTGAGACAGACGGAGGCTGCCTCACTGAATCGGCTCCAAAAACAATTTATATACTGTTCCATTAAGACGGCTCGAAGTTAGCAGTAAATAAAACAGTGTTATTGGAAAACTTTTATTGATTTCACTATTCGATTATGTTATTTGAGTCATGTTAATTAAGGCTTCAGCAGCGCGCCTCCACTCAAATGTCAAAAGTTTTGATAACACCTTTCCATAGTTGCTCCTCGATCTCACCAATATGCCTTATTATCTCATTCTTCAGCTGTTGAATTGTCGTTAGCTTGTTGGCATAGACCTTACTTTAAAGATTACCCCAAAGGAAGAAATCTAAAGGCGTCAAGTCGCACGATTTGGTGGCAAATTGACATCCCTGTTTCGTGAGATGATGTGACCTGAGAACTTTTCATTCAATAAAGCGATTGTTGCATTAGCTGTGTGGCATGTGGCGAACATCCTGTTGGAACCTCAAATCTTCAACATCCATAACATTCAATTCAGGCAATAATTGCCATGACTCAAATAACATGATCCAATAGGGAAATTAATAAAATTTCACCAATAACACTGTTTTATTTACTCCCTAACTTCGATCCGTCTTAATGAAACACTTTATATAATTCAAATCTAACTATATAGCTAGCTGCATACTTTATCGAAAGCCACTACGTCCCAAAATTTTTATAATAGTAGTATTAGATGCAATATTTATTTGGAATTCTTAAATAAAGATTTGCCACTTACAAATCTGCAGATTGAAATTCTTGTGATTTGACCATTACACGACCACATGAAGCGTTGGGAAACAAAACATTCGACATCATCGTTTGTAGTAATTTTATGGCAATGTTAATAGTATTATGATATATCTAGATTTAATAATAATAATAATAATAATAATCGATAAAGAACCTAAAAAAGAAAGCAAACTCGAAGATCAATTGTAGAAACGATGATATGTTAAACCTCTTTATAGTCAATACTCTGACCCTACTATACAAGCTGATGTAGACAAAGCCCGTACTTATCCCGTGGTTACATAGTGCAGGTTTAAAGGCTGAAACCGAAAGTTTTACTTTTTGCTGCCCATAACCAATGCTTGTTAATTAGAAATTACCAAGCGCGCATACCGAAAAATTGTGTTAACCCGAAATGATCAGTTAGTTAAGTGCTGTACGTAATGCACGCTTGGGCGATCATGTCTCGAAAGATACATGACTGACTGGGTAGGATAGTTTCCTGCAGTAAGGTGCCATTTCTTTCTGTGGCAGACTTCTTGTTAATCAAGGCTATAGAACTCAATCTGTCCTGCTATTTAACTCATAGATGGAGAGAAAAGAGACGGATTAATACTTTTCCTAAAGATGTTTGTGCGCAAGTGAATGCAACGAATTTGACTGGAATTCGATCTCTACTCTCCAATTTCTCGTTCCGAGTCGATATCCGCGGCACCACAACGCAATAAATATCCAGAAAATATTGACCGTCAGATTGCACGGTGTTATCACCCACTGAATATAAAACTCGACATCACAGAGTGGACCAATATCGGCACTGGAAAATATGCAATTTTTACAGGAAGGCAACTATAAGAAACTAGTATAAACATCACCCAGGCTTAGTTACAAAGATAAGACCTGTAATCATTTTATGGGACTTTACAATGCACACAGACAATCGCCCGTACACCGTGATCAAATCCATAAAAGCAGAATGTGCTTTCTTATTTGCACTTGGTATCCTATGAGTAGCCTTCAGCCAGATTTATTAAATTTTCTTTCAGGATGTTGGTCATCATGGCTCTTTCTGCTCTGATCCATTATTATATCTTTTTGTTCCTGTTCCATCCATTCACACAATCTCGTTGGCCTCGTTAGTCGCTGCTTTCCTCTCCTTATGTTGCTTTCAGTCTTTTATTCTGTGAGCGTTAAATTCTGTAGACACATTTTCTTTATTATTTGTACCGGGAATTTCAACTCAGAGGTATATATTCCCTTGGAGTTCCTATTAAAAGAAAAAACAAAACAAACTTACCCGTTGCTCACATGTTTGGGGCATAGCATTCGTCGATTGAACCACGTCTTTGTCGCTTCAAGTTTCTTTTTCGTTTGTGATAATATTGTCGAGCATTCTCTGCTAAATAAGAGATTATATATTCCATAACCCTTCAGCACACAATTTTTTATTTTTAAGGATATTCTAATATTTTGTCTACTTTTTAAAAGACATCTTTCAGGTTACTATTTCCCGCGTCCAAGAGAACGGTCAAAATAAAGCGAAAGAGAGTGAGGAAAGAAAACAGAAATTTTTTTTTATTTTTGTGTGAAAGAGAATAGAGACTATGTATGGCATTTAGTCAGGAAGAGAGTAAAATAAATTGAAGCTTTTATGCAGAAAATAAAAGTAAGATTTCAGTTCGTATAAAAAGAAATTTCCTTTGAATGGTGTGTGTGTGTGTGTGTGTGTGTGTGTGTGTGTGTGTGTGTGAAAGAGAGAGAGACAGAGAGACAGAGACAGACAGAGTGGCAGAGAAAGAATGAATGAGCGCATATAGTTGTATCGAATTCCCATAAGGGTGACAAAACTATTTTACTGGGAGGAAGAACGTATCCGATATATATATATATATATATATATATATATATATAACTCTGTGTGTGCGAGCGGTCATGTGCGTGTGTGTGCGCGCATGCGTGCGAAAGAAGAGTGATTGTCAAGCCACACTGGTTTGAAGTTATTCCGCAAAGGAGAATGCTCGATTTATTTTAACGAGGGCAGCCGGCAATCCCTGTGTCAACGTGAATATCTTCCGGCTTTCGGCAAATTTACTAAGGTGTGTGGGCCAGTATGTTGTACTTTGAGAGAATAGATCTTAAGAGACATCAAAGAATTAAACATACGTTTTAATTTTAATTCATTTGAAATGCCCAGTATTTTTCATGTACAAAGAAACATACACTGACGTGCCAAAAGTCACGGGGTAGCTGCTTCATCCTATATGGAAGGTCTGCTCGATTACAAAAAAACGGAGACGGGACCACATTGCCCGGAGAGAATTAGCCGCAGGCAGTAAGAATAAATGGTACAGATGTAATAATATATCCCAGAGAAGTTATGCATTAATCATGTGTTGTGAAGTTGTAGCGAAATCTTCGTCGCCAAGTTGATGTAGATCTTCGTCGCTAATTTGTTGTGGAGTTGTTGTCGGAAACTTCGCCGCAAAGTCGTAGTGACCGGTTTGTGCCGGAAGTAACACATGGAACACAGAATGTAAGTTCAAAACAGTGTATTAGAATAACAAGAACATACATACAAAGTAAGTGTTACTAATAAGTAAATAGAAATAAGTAAGTCCGAACGGTACAGTTACGCTGCTTATTGCCTGAATCGTAACTGGCTTTAACTGTGTACTAGCTGTCCTTAATAGTATTTAGTTGCCTCCCCACTTAAAACAAAATGTGGCACAAAGCCTTTTTAATGTGGAAAATCTGGGTCATATAGTCCGGGCAAAAATTTATATCTAATTTTCCCCAGACGAGACTCTAACCTTCGGCGGAGCCTCGACTGTGGTATTACTCTCCACCCGAAGGCAGAGAGTTCGACAATGCACACGGCAGAACTAGGTGTCCTTTACAGTATTGAGCAGTATTTAAATGTCTAACCACTTAAAACAAAATGTGGCACAAGGCCATTTGAATGTGGGAAATCTGGGTCATAGAGCCCGGGCAAAGATTTATATCTAATTTTCCCCAGACGAAACTTTACCCTTCGGCGGAGCCTCGACTGTGGTATTAGTTTCCACCCGAAGGCAGAGAGTTCGACAATGCGCACTGCAGAACTAGCTGTCCTTAACTGCCTACCGGAAGTCAAGCGGGTAATTATATATAGTAAGAGGAAGAGTCCATTCATCATAGAAGGGCACCATAACATCAAGAATCAAGATTGTGCATACTTATTTTTTTAAAGAATTAAGCAAGCATCAACCGTTTCTTTCATATTCACCTTAAGAAAGGTTTAGACACAGTTTTTTAATTTTTTGTATCGTGCTTTCTTAGCTTGAGCCTCTGGTTATAAAAAGAATATAATTCAATAATAAAGAGTGACACTGGAAAAGATGACTGCCGTTTCAGTTTTGTGTTTTCCCGACAATTAATATTGAAATATCGAATTCAGTTTTCATCAACCTCTGTTTAACACACACTTTCTTTAAACCGAAAAGGTGAGGTGAATGTGGACTCTCTGCAAACTACCCATCGATTACTTACATTATTTTGTTACGCAGGAGTTTTTCTTCGTACCATTACAATATTTCAGATCTGTATTTGATTCAAATCTAGTTTGGATGAAAGCAGTGAATATGATGTATGTGTGATAGAAACTGATGTATTGAAAGAAGAAATCCGAGAAAATGATTTCTTTACTCTTACTACTTTTTCATTAACTAGAGGCTTTTCACTAGTTCTTCGGTGTTCAATTAGAGTGTTTAAAACCAAGCTGGGTCGCTTTGTCCGTTTTGTGATGGTAACAGAAAGTGACATAACTTCATTGGGTCTGCATCACACCGGTGCCCTTATATAAACATACCCTTTTCACCAGTTTGTCAAGGTCCAATTAACACGTCAAAAACGAAACAGGCTCGCTGTGCCCGGTTTCGTGATGCTAAAAGATGACATTTTTTTTTTAATCATATCACCCCGAGCAAGGCAGTAACGCCACTGATGTGCAGGGGGCTACGTAAGAGTGAAAAGATTGAAAAAGAGAAAGCTGGAAACCACATTCTAAAGAGGAAACAAGGGATGAGCCTCTTCACCTGTTCAATAACCTAATCGGGTGTGTATCACACCAGTACTCTATTATAAATAGACCCTTCTCGCTGGTTATTTAGTGCCCAATTAGCGTGTCTAGAACCAAGCAAGGTCAATGTGCCCGGTTTCGTGATGCAAACAGAAGTTGATATAATCTCATCGGGTCTTCCACACACCAATAACATGCTATAAATAGACCCTTTTCACTAGTTCCTTAGGGTCTAATTAGCGTGTCTAAAACTAAGCTGGGTCGCTGTGTCAAGTTTCGTGATGCTAAAAGAAGCTGACAAAGCCTAATCTGGTCTGCTATCCATCAGTACCCTACTCTGACTAAGACCCTTGTCACTAGTACTTCACGGCTCAATTAGCGTGTCTAAAACCAAGCGGTTTTACTGTTTCCGGGTTCGTCATGCTAACAGAATTTGACATAACCTAATCAGGTCTGCACCACACCAATACCCTACTATATATAAACTCTTCTCACTATGTATTTACGGTTCAATTAGCGTGTCTAACACCAAGCAGGGTCACTATGTCCGGTTTCGTGGTGCTAACAGAAGCTGATATATCTATCAATCTATCTAGCTAGCTATCTGAAAAAAGTAACAATTTTTTTACTTACGAGTTTCGTTCTCTGATGGACTTTATCATGGTAAATGCAAAGATTTTATTTTGCAAAAAGAAAATAAAAATATATGATATATAAAATCTTTATATCTATGTTGATAAAGTCCATCAGAGGTCGAAACCTGGCTGTAATGAAAAGTTTTCCTTTTTTCTTCATTTCTATTACTTTGTTTTTTCAATAGTTTTACTGATAAAAGGTATTTTGGCCATCGATTTTTTGACTACAATGCTCGATATCGGAGTAGAGATAGGGCATTAATAGGATTAATACAAAGTTTTTCGCTTAACTGAACAGGTTCATGCCGACTTCAAACTTTCATGAGAACACCGTTATGATGTCGTCATTCGTCAGGGATAAGTTTTTCGATCTGTTCTTCGACTTCACAGTCTGTATGAACCTGCACATTTAAATGACAAACGTCTCTGCATTAATCCTGTACATATATATATATATATATATATATATATATATATATATATATATATGCTATTAAATATAAGAGACAATGAATGTCTATTATGTTTAATCATGAGCCGTCCTAAACGTCGTATTTTTGCTTTAATTTCAGTTGAAAATAAAGACAAAAATTCTCCAACATTTGGATAATTATTTATTGGTTTTCTTCTAAGCTTTTCTTCTAAATCGTCGGTGATGGTGGATTTTATAATATTTCAGTTTAAACTACCTCTCTGAAGATGGCTCATGTGAGCCGAAAGCTTAGAAGAAAACCAATAAATAATTATCCAAATGTTGGAGAATTTTTGTCTTTATTTTCAACTGAAATTAAAGCAAAAATACGACGTTTAGAACGGCTCATGATTAAACATAATAAACATTCATTGTCTCTTATATTTAATAGCATATGTCTAGAAAATTACTTGCTGCCTCGATATACTAAATATATATATATATATATATATGTGTGTGTGTGTGTGTGTGTGTGTGTGTGTGTGTGTGTGTGTGTGTCCAGGGTGCAATGGATGAATTGTCGTCTAAATTAGGTCTCATTTTAGCAGCTATATTTACTAGAATTATACAAAAATATCTTGAAATGTTAAAGAGTGTATATATTAAATAGAATCGCCATTGGCTTTAATCACAGCCTTTAGTTCATCTTTCGTGTTACAAAGAGATTTATTGAACTCTTGCTCAACTGCGCTCCACACATAATCATCAAGGTTTTTGCAGTTTGGGGGGTTAGGCGCCCAGATGTTACCAGACGTAGGGTCTTCTATCAGCCACCCTCTTCATCCAAGACAACAATACCTCCTCAAGGCACTTTATGTAGGCTACCGTGCCGAGGCCCGATGGGAAGATGAATCAAGGCATAACGTCACCATCTCTAATGATCACTCCAATTACATTCGTAATCACCATTAGACTCATCCAACTCTTTCCGAATACTCTGTACTGTCCTCAGATTGACACGCAAACGCATTGAAACATTCATACTGGAGATTCCAGCGTGAATGTCAAGCAGTAAAGCATGTCCTTTCAAAATTTCTGTCAAGGTGAATAGCATCATGGTGCTCTTTTTCTCACAGACTGTGCCCAGCTGACCCTACTATATTGCGCAGTCGACAAATCAAAATCAAACAAATTACATGCGTAAAATCAAAAATATAAAATAACATCAATTTACCCATCGCACCCTGTGCATATATATATATATATATATGTGTGTGTGTGTGTGTGTGTGTGGAGGGGGAGTGCAGGCGTATGGTTGTGTTTGTGTGCGTGTGCTTATTTATCTGTGTGCGTGTAGATTGATGCGTGTACATATTCTCGCAATCATTCTATATTTACATGTATCAATAACTATCCTTGCAAGGATTTCATATTTAATGAATAGCTATATTTAACATACGTTTTTTTGTTTATAAATATATGCATATTGACATAACATACTTTTATTAAAGTTGTATTAAATTTACATATAAAGATTTATTTTATTTGTATTTTATCATATAAATATATATGTTTGTGTGTGCGTGCGTTTTCTAGCTTGCATAAAGTATGTTCATGTATAATGGGTGTATGTATGCGTGTTTAAGGACAATTTGAAAGGATATTTGTAAAACAAGTGTTCATGAAAAGTGTTCTTGCTTGATATTAAAGACGGCACCAAGAATGGTCTCAAATTTATGATTTTTAGTTCCCAAGATGCTTTAATGGACTGGAAAATTATTGGCACCATCGAAAAATCCCAGAAGATATAATTTCAAATGCCATAATTCTTTAGATCCAGCTTGATCGTTTTAGCACGACTTCAAAAGTCAATCATGGCAGATATTTTGGTTGGGATCACAGACGTTTCCTTGAAATGCTCCATTACTGTAAAGGTGGTCTCGTATACGCACCCAGAAACGGCGCCGGAGTGGGGCTTATTCTCATGGGATATAAATTTCGTGCGTTCCAAACTTATGGTGTTAAGTAGGTATGGTAGCTTATTCGAGAAAAACCAACACTAGTTAAATAATCCCTTTGCTCTGTTCCATCAATGGATATCTTCAAAATGCGTTGTTACTGAGATGCCACAGAACTTGACAAAGACGAGAATGGGTGGGTGAGTTACCGCATGTCCAAACTACTATGATGCTGTACAGGGAGTAGTAGTAGCAGAATTTTTACATCCGTTGCCTGCTTAGACAAGAGTCAGTGTTATGTAGCTCGACCCACTACTGAAAATGCAACCAAAAGGTATTTTCGCGTTAGTGTTTACATTTTCTTTTAATTCATTTTTATAGTAGGTCCATGAGATTGACCTTGTGCCATTCATCTCAGAAAAGTATTTACTTCCTTTTTTTCTTTTACATGCCGTGCCTCTTCATGGCTGTTTACAACTTCCTATCCTTTGTAGCTCTTAATAATGTATGTATTTTTTGCCATACTTCCTATTAACCGTTCTGCTGTTCGTTCGCATAAGATCGTCAGGTAGGTGACCCGCTGTCTTCCTTGTTTCTTTTACCTTCGATATATCTTTTGAATATCAAGCTTTTAAGTCCCATTTTTCTCATTATGTGTACCAGAAATTTCATCTGTCTCTTTCTTATTCTAAGTGTAATCATCCTTTTTTTTTCCATTTTTCTTAAAACTTCCAAATTGGTCACACGCTTCGTCTATGGAATTCTCGGTATCCTTCTGTATAACTACATTTCTTTTGCCTTAAGCCTTCTGAGAGGAAATTGTCCAGCATTCGCTGCAATATAGGAGGAGAGATGTTACATAGAAAGTCAATATTTTTCTTTTGTTTATAACAAAATTGTCTTATATCTTAGTACTTTGCTTAGCTTTTTGTTTGCATGTTTTTTCTATTCTAATGTGTATTCTGGTTACGGTAACACATTTTTCATCTGTTAAAACAGTTTCCAGATATTTAAAATTTTGTACTTCTTCAATTCGGATCTCGCTGACAACCACATTTTGTCTTCATCTGTGGTGCAGTGGATATCGGCTCGGAACGAGAAATCGTGGAGCTGAGTTCGAAATCCAGTTGAATTCGTTGCATTCACTTATGCGCAAACATCCTTGAGAAAGGTATTAATGCGTACCTTCTCTCTCCAGCTACGACTTAAATAGCAGGAAAGATTAGTCTCTCTGTCTATCACTCTCTCTCTCTCTCTCTCTCTCTATATATATATATATATATATATATATATATATATATATGCCTTCTGTCAAGCTCAGGGGTTGGTAAATTTATTTTTCTTATGTCTTAAAATAGAATATTCAATAAGCGGTACATCAATATATATGTTGCTGTCATTTGTTATGGTATATCAATATAAACCATCCGTGCGGGCATCGAATATTGCTGCCATGTCTGGTCGGGTGCCCCTGCTATCCACTTAGATGTCTCCGAGTAAATCCAATGGAGAATCTGTAATGTGATCGATCCCGACTTGGCACCTAGGATACAGTCGCTTTCTCACCGACGCAGTGTGACTTCCCTGTGTCTCTTCTACAAATACTTTCACGGTTTCTGCTCCGAGGACTTAGCTCACTGGTAACCCATATATATGAATTTCCTCGAGCAACAAGATTAGCAACTAGGTCCCAAAACTTTTACTGTGAAACCAATAAATTGTAAAGAAAATTCTACTCCATCAGCTTCTTTACCCGCCTGTGGAATTCTCTTCCGCATAATTGCTTGCCCGACAGTTATAATATCCAAGAATTTAAATGTAAAGTCAATAGTCATCTCCTGTCTCACTAACTTACGTCCTCTGTCTTAGACTTTTTTCTTCGTCCACCCCACTCTCATCGGTATTTTCTTCCTTCTCCTACTCTCTTCCTGACATCCCTTGCAACCTCTCACTCCTCATAATATTCCTCCTATGTAACCCTCTGCACAACAGTGGCAGTAAAATGCCTTGCTGGGGGCGACACGATTATGAAAGAAAAAAAATATTTTACTGCCATGTTTAATGGTATGGGTCCACTGGTTTTGAAATAAGACACGAAATCAACATATTTCTCTTCCATTCAGTCTGAACAACTCTATAATGATCTGAGCAATAACATCATGAATTTGAAGAGAAAAACAACTAATTTTAAATTTTGAAGTTTCTAAAATTTTCGGTAAAAAATAATAAATCATTTAAAAAAAATTATATATATATATATCTATATATATATATAATAGAGGAATCTATTTTTAATCCATTTTTTATTATAAACGTTATTATCATATCATTATCATCATTGTATTTTGATTTCTGATATGGTCACACTACCTGCCAAATCTACGGGAAGACATAAGACAGTGGCGTTTTATGGCTACATTTCATGATTTGTTTTTTTTTAAATACCATAACATCACAAGCGTTCCATAGACAAAGTTCATCTAAATGTATGGCCTGTACTTATCGAGACAATATTTTGTATTTCTCTTTAGTTGAGATTTCTAGGGTTTTTTTTTTCAATGTGTTGTTTTGTTCCTTTTTTATCATTCCAAGCGCGCCTACTAATATTGGTCAGTCAGCCAGTTAAGTGCCATACGTGATACACGCTTTGGGCGATCATGTCTCGAAAGACACATGACTAACTGGGCAGAAGATTATCCTGCAGTAGGTTGCCATTGCTTTCTGCGGCAGAATGGTTGCCAGCCAAGGCTATAGATCCCAATCTGTCCTGTTATTTAATCCATAACTGGAGGGAAGAGACGGATTATCACCTTTCCCAAGGGTATTTGTGAAAGGTATTAACCTTGGGAAAGGTTTTCTTTTGTTTTCGTTTTGATTTTCAGATCTTGGTACTTTGCTAATTTTGTAAATTCCTTGGTTATCATTTTAAAGTCCGCTGGACAAGCCATATCAATTAGTGGGTACATTTTTTTTTCGGTTTTTGACATTCATGCCAGTCGAATTTGTTTAAATCTTCCTATCTGTAAAGATAGTGTAATCCAATAAAATTGTGATTTCTTCTATTTCTGTAAGTGGTGCTGAGTGATATTCATACCAGTGTTTGTTAACATCCTTTCCAAAGTGTTTGCATATTGAGTAGTGTAAATATTATCCCACTCTATCGTGACGATTTATATATTCATTTGGTGCAAGTGCAGAACACCATAAGATTAGATGGCATATGATTTCCTGATACTTTTCACAAAACCTGCGTTTTGTATCCACACTATTCGGTAGGTTATTTCCTAGAATAAAGACTTCCATTTCAGCCTTTAATCCAGATGCTCGCAACCAACGATGAGTGTAAACTTTATCAACATCGGCTTTATTAACACGTTCTGGATATTGGGCATATATATATATATATATATATATATATATATATATATATATATATATACTTCCGTGTTTCTGTATATGCATATTTATTGGTATCCGTATATAATAATAATAATAATAATAATAATAATAAACTAGACTCCGTAAGTTTACACTAATTTAAACCATCGAAAAAAATGTTAACAAACAGAACCTAAATCCGTTAAAATCCGGCGTAATATGTCGTCGGATAATGGGGGAGAAAAAAAAAACCAGCGGAACAAGAACAAAATGTCAAGTATCCGCAAGAAAGAAAAAAACCCCAAAACATATATATATATCCCATTTTAGATGGCAGACCAATATAAATATTTCGCTGCCATGTTTAACGGCACTAGCCCACTCGTTTTAAAATCACACACGAAATCAACATATTTCTAACCCATTCAGTCTGAATAACCCTATAATGATCTGAGCTATAAAATCATGAATTTGAAGTGAATAATAATTAATTTTGAATTTTGAATGTTTCTAAAATTATTCGGTTACAAATAATAAATAATTATATATATAATTGAGGGATCTATTTTTAATCCGAAATTTTTTTCTTATAAACGTTATTATTATATCATCATCATAATTATGTTTTGATTCTTGCTATCGTCACACTACCTACCAAATCTGCGAGAAGACACACACACACACACACACATACACACACACACACACACACAACATATATATATATATATATATATATATATATATATATATGAGGTATTTATTTTAATTAGATATTTAATGCAAACGTTATTTTAGCATTGTTATTCGAATACGAGCGTGTTCTATATTAACATTTAAATTAATACACACACAAATATATATATATATATATATATATATTCTTATTTTCTGTCTGAGTTTATGTGTGATTGATGTATCTCCACTCTTGGATGATTACCTTTTCCCAAAGCTCACCATATTCTTATTTTTTATTTTTTGCTATGAGCAATAAGACAGAGAGCCATATTCTTCATAGAAAGTAGGTATTTACGGTTCTTAACTTATTCCTTTTCTTTTATCCATAAATTGATATGACTACTTGTCGGGCGGGGGGTAATAGTGTAGTGGTTTCCCGTTGCTTTCTTTAAATGCAGAGTACTCCTTCACCTAGACATGCTGCCGCCAAAGTCTTAAAAAGCTAGATTATCCTGCTTTAACCTATAGCTATGATTGGGGGGAAAAGATGGGGGATCATACCTTTCCCAAGGGTATTAGTGTAAAAAATGAAGCGAAATATATCCATATATATATATATATATATATATATATAATTAAGTAAGACATTTATTTTTTAAATTGATTTACAATTATGTGGTTTTTAATAGAGTCACATTAAAAGTGAGAAAAGTACTGAAAAAAAACGGCATCTAAGCAGCAATTCGGTATTGCAGTATAATAAATTATAACTGCGATCATTATCTCATAAATGTTGCGTTCTTTAGCTAATATTTAAAACTATGTTGAGAATTTGCTCACAGTTCAAAATTGCAAAAATACTATTAAAAGGAATAACTACGTCCTGGTTATTGAATCTAATACAAAATAAATATAATAATTAATAGTGAAATATATATAGGGCTGAACTGGTATTAAAATTGTCGGCCATTGAGACAAGCTGAGCGAATCATGCGCAACCGCTGTGAAATACATTTGCTAAACATTTCTTCCAACGTGTTCTTCTTCTTATGCCGTGTCTCTTCAGGACGTAGGCGATTATTGACTTTGACTTGGCTCTGTCTCTTGTCGTTCTCAACATTCTTCCTCTTGGTATCTCTCCCAAACCTCGCTCTACCATTTATTTGCTCAGATCTATCAAGTAGGTCTTGTGCTGCTTTCCCCCTGTCTCTCTTTCCCTCTATCTGTCCTGTGAGTATTAAATTCTCCAGGTCCTCTTTCCTCATTACATGTCCTAGAAATTTCGACTGTCTCTTCCTTATGTTAATTATGTTTTCTTCTCGTTTCCATCCTCTCCACCACCTCGTCGTTAGTCACGTGCTCAGTCCACGGTATCCTCAGCATCTTTCTGTAAAACCACATTTCTTCTGCCTCAAGCCTCTCCTTCATCCTTGAGGAGATCGTCCAACATTCACTGCCATATAGAAGAACAAATATCACATAGCAATCCAGCAATCTCTTCTTTGTTTTTAATGAGATTTTTCTGTCTTTTGGTCCTCTGGTTAGTTTTTGAAATGCAACCTTGGCGATGCTAATGCTTCTTTGGGTCTAAACATCGCACTTTTTATCCTCTGTCAGCATGCTTCCCAGGTATTGAAATCTCTTTACTTCTTTTATTTTAGCTTTTCCAATCTGTAGTTGACATTTTGTGGTCTTCTTTTTGATGATGATCATTCATTCAGTTTTCTTGAAGTTTATATTTAGTCCCTTCTTCTCGCTTTATGTTGTTACCTTTTGTAAGAAGTCCGGCATTCTTCTTTCCGTGTCTGATATCAGCACTTTGTCAACCGCGTATCTTACACTAGCAGTATAGCCCGGCGTTGCTCGGGTGTAATGAAAGCTTTAAAACTAATCCATGGTCCTGGAGCTCAGACTCAGCCTAAAGAATATTTGTGTAAAATTTGGTGAGAATCGGATAAAAATTGTAGATTTGTATAAAGAACATACAAACAGATAAACAGACACACACACAAACATCTTGGCTTTTATATATATATATATATATATATATATATATATATATAATCGAATTTCTGCACTATTGTAAGAACTGCAATCTTGAAACTTCTGAATATCGTTTCTTATGTCTTTATCTATGAGTGTATCAAATTTGATTAAAATCGGACCACTCCTTCTATAACCCGATTTTTTCGATTATCGATTTTCGATATTTATCGGGGGTACCTCGACACAAAACCTAGCTAAGAACACTCGCAGTCGTTTATAGTACAACTGTGTAAATTTTCAAGAAAATCGGTTCAGCCGTTTCGGAATCTATAGGTAACGGACACACACACAGACACACACACAGACAAAGTTCCATTTATAAATAAGTTTAGATTAGAATTTGGCCGTCAATAACGAATCCTGGCAAAGGTTTTATTTCTCTCAGAATTGTTTCGCTGTATAATTTGAATAGATCTAGTGAGAAAACATACCCTTGTCTTACACCCCATTCTATTTTTGTATATCTGTTGAATTCACTTCCTATCCGTACTCAAGTAGTTTGTTACCAATAGATAATCTTGATTATTCTAACGTCTTTTCCAAAAGAAGAGGTTGTCGAGCATCCGTATTAAGTATTCGTGCCGTAATTTGTCAAATGTCTTTGCGTAGTCTATAAAGCACAGATATAATTACTTCTGAATTTCTATTGCTCTTTTAGGTAGCATTCTAAGCATGAATATCGCATTCCTTGTTCTGGTAACTTTAACAAAGCCACATTGTTCTTCTCCTATCTCTAGACTAATTCTGCCGCGCGTTCTCTTCATCAGAATCCGGATGATGATTTTTGTTATGTGGCTCATTAAGCTGATTACAGTTATTCATGCTTCTGACATTCCACGTCCCAAGAGTTATTTTTTGTTTGTTGCGAACAGTCGCTCATGTCCTTCAACTCTGGGCGCAGGATAAATTCTGAGGAAATTTCTCCCCTTTATGCCGTTAATGCTAACAGTCGCAGGATGACGGTCCCGTGACACCAGTAGTGTATGTTGTTCCTTACCGGTCGAGGAGTTAGTGACCTTAGGCTTAACCCCCTTCACGCCGTTAAGGTTTGTCATATTGTTGTGCAAGTCCCTGAATATACGTGGGGGAAATAGTGGAGTGGTTTTTCCATTGCCTTCTCCACGGTGTTTTATCTTGGCACCCCTCTATTTAGCTGGCCGTTAACTTCTAAAAAAGTAATCCGCCATTTGTAGGTTCAGTTTTTAAGCTTAGTTTATTACAATACAAAGCGAAAAATAGATTACCCAGTATTCAAAATTGGAAAAGCCTTTTTATAACGAATTAGATAAGTGTCAAACATGATAGATGATTGGGAGATCGTCTCGCCTTTGATTCATGACTTCTTTAGCAGAAGATATTCCAGTTATCGGCTTTCATTTCTTTTTGCGATAGATTGTTTGGCAACCAAGGCTATAGGACCCAAATTGCTATGCCATTCACCCATTGATGGCAGGAGAGAAAAGATGGATTCATAACTTTCCCAAGGGTATTTCAGCGTAAGTGAATGTAACGAACTCGACTGGAATTCGAACTTGGCTCTCCGATTTCTCATAACACCAAAACGCACATTCGTTCAGGACATAGGCGATCATTGCTCTACACATATCTCTATCCCTTGTCGCTCTTAATACTCTTCTACCGTTATCCCACTCAAGTTTATAAAGTATGTTATGCGTTGCTTTCCATTGTTTCTCTTCCCCTCTATTCGTGTCGTGACCATCAGATTCTTAAAGCCCTCCTTCCTTGTTACATGTCTCAGAAACTTCAGTTGCCTTTTCATGATGTTAAGTACCAATTTCTTTTAGTGTTCATCCTCTCCAAAACATCGTCGTTGCTCACGTGTTCAGTCCATGGCAACCTCAGCATCCTTCTGTAGAACCACATTTCGGTTGCTTCAAGTCTTTCCTTCATCAGTGATGAAACTGTTCAGCATATTGAAGGACAGACATCACATAACAATCCAGTACTCTCTTCTTCGTTCCAGCGAATTTTTTTTGTTTCTTAATACTATATTCAGCTTCTGGAATAAATCCTTGGTCATGCCAATGCGCCTTCGAATCACCTTATCGCACTTTCCGTCCTCTGTTAGAACACTTCCCAGTTTATTTCTGCACCTGTTTGATTTAGTATCCCCTATTTGTAATTGGAATTTTCGGTTCCTCTTTTTACTGATTATCATGCATTCAGTTCTCTTGTAGTTTATATGTAGTCTATTCTTTCCACTGGTTTTAATTACTTCCTATAGGAGGTTTTGTAGTTTCTTTTTTGTAACTGCTATCAGTACTGTATCATCTGCGTATCTTATATTGTTCTGATTGCGGCTGCCAATGACGAATCCTGGCAGGACTTCTAGAGCTCTCAAAATCGTCTCGTTGCCAACTATCCCTATCACTGCGACAATGTTTTTATTGTTAAAAGTACCCCACCGAGAAGTGTTAGTAATTGGTTGGTTGAAATGGGGGGGGGGTGCATCACAGCATATCACACCAGTTAAACCGAAGCATTGTGAGTCGAATTTGGGTGATGAAACCGTTCGGAATCTATCGATGCTTGCGTTAACACGAAATCACTTGTCATCGTGACCGAGGGTTTGAGCGTATCACTGAAAATACCAGTTCTCATTCGATTCTGGAAGTTAAGCAGTATTGAGTCCGGTCAGTATTTAGATACGAGATCGCTTGAAAACACTAAGTACTGTAAGACAGCGATTTTCAAAGTTTTTGACTTACGGACCCCTTTATATTTCAAGTTTTAGTCTAAGGAGCCACTACAAACGCTTATGAAATTTATACATAAATTTTTACTAAAAATAGCTTATAGTCTTGCATTAACGTGGTAAGAACTGGTTTTAAGCTTACTTTAGACAGAAGTGTTCAAATAAAATAAATTAATACTGCATGTTGATGCAAAATGTAACAAAATTAAATTTTGTTTTATTTAAAAACTAAAATTTCGTGTAAATGAAAACAGTAATAGTACTTTACAAACAGTTTTATTGTCAATTACACACAGGGGTTTTAAAAAACACACTTAGTGAGAAGGGTGTGCTTGTTTGGCTTTACACAAATTGTCGATTCTTGACGATATTGCTGATAAACGTACACGTAAGTTACTTTCTGGAGCAAGTCTGGATCTGTATTTCTTTTTCAAATTGGTGAGTGCCGTAAAAATAAATATCCAGACATTGAAAATTTATACTTTAGATTTCACGTGATGAGTTAATCCACGGACCCCGTATCTTATCCTTGCGGACCCCCTGTGATCCGCTGACCACAGTTTGAGAACCCCTGCTGTAAGTGACCTTCTATAATCCGAAATATGTTTCAGCGTTAAATGATTGAAACAGGTTGATAATCAATCAATCAATCAACATTGAAAGTACCATCCTTGTTCATACTGGTGGTCAAATTATGACCTCCTCAAAACTATGACTAAATTCCGCTAAGCATATTTCCATTATAAAACACCATTGGCTCTCTTGACATTGATCAAACACAAATGTGCCTGAGCAGGGTGTCTGCACGGGTGTCTAGCTAATCCCTGTTGCATACTCAAAAGCGAATGGCCAAACATACCTCCCGATAATCCACAACATCTACAGATATCGGCGGCTTCAGTCTAGCTTTAAACGGTGGGATGCTTTTATTTCTATAACTGTTGTCGTAATTTGTCTTTTCTTCCCTCCATTATTGTCATTTTTTGTACCACTTCCCCAGTTCCAGTGTGGATATGTGTGCGTTGGACTGGTGTCATCTACATCACCATTAGGATATCTGACATGACACATATTTTCCTGCGTTGACGTCTGCGTCAACCATAGACTACGTTGGAAGCTGGCTCGGATCTTATCAACCGGACCAGGAAGCTGTCTATCATACGTGACCTTTGATCTTTCCGCTCGCGTGGAATAACTAAATAAATAAAAGAGTTATTAAATAAATAAATATATAATAAAATAAATAAGTGACGAAATTTTAGTAGTAGTAGTAACAACAGTAGAAGCTGCGTTAATAGTAATAATAATAATATAATAATTAATAAGCTTGCTTCATAGTTGATGAAGATGAAACTTGAAGCAACAGAACTGTAGTTCCACGGAAGCTTGCTGAGGAAACACGGACGGAGCATGTTAGTAACGACGGACCATTAAGGAAAATGGAAGCGAAAAGGATATTTAGAATCGGAAATGGCAGTTGGAATTTCTTGCACATATGAGGAAAGTTCTTGGAGAATTTGACACCCACAGGACATATCAAGGATTTAAAGAGACGGGGGCAATTGATTATGCCTCCTAACGAGTTTATGTAAATGGATGGTAGAACAGCGATTAAGAGGGATAGTAAGGAGTCAAACGTTGTTAAAGGATAAGATATTATGAAAAACCATGATCGCCTACGTCCTGAAAGGACAAGGCACATAGAAGAAGAAGAAGAAGAAGAAGAAGAAGAAGAAGAAGAAGAAGAAGAAGAAGAAGAAGAAAGCGAGCTTGAACGACAAAATAAGATTTAAGAGAGATAAGAAAAAGACAAAATTTATTAAGAGCTATAAAGGACAGTAAATTTTTTGTTAGCCATGATCGCTAACATTCTGTAGAGACACGGCCCATAGAAGAAGAAGAAGAAGAAGAAGAAGAAGAAGAAGAAGAAGAAGAAGAAGAAGAAGAAAAGAAGAAGAAGAAGAAGTTTTGCTTGGTGCAGTCGCGATTGGATGGATTGTACAAATAATAATGTTTTTTTCGATGAGAATTTGAAAATATAACAAGATTGTAAAGCACTATTAAATCAAACATCTTGCAGAGATTGAATTGTGATTTGGAAGTAGTGCCATTATAAAATACTTGTCCGCTCAGAAGAGCAAAGGTACTTTAGACAACATTGAAGACAGCCAATTGATGAAAAGAATGAATGATCGGTTTATTTGTTAAATACTTTTGATGACATTTTTATCAAACTTTCAACTCTTAAAATATAAAGATCTGGAAATAAATAACAGAAATAGTTATAATTATTTTAACCATTTCATCCAAAACAAGGCAATAAAGAAACTAAGACGCAGGGGTTTCTAAATGTGAGAGAGTATACAAAAAAAAAAAAAAAACTACAACAAAAAACACGTAGAGTTAACAATAAAAAAGCATGAATTAAGACAACAAAAGATAATGATTTATATTGCATTAAAAAATTTAAGCTCAATGTTCAATGTGCTATATGTAAGAAGTACAGAAGAAGAAGCTGTTTGCATAGAACTTACGGTTACCTCTAGCCATTTCAACTGCAAAATGGTGAGGTCTTTTCGTTAATCTAGTAGTGTGCCTAAATTTATAACGTCTAGGTATCATAAAGGAACGTTTATCAGACAAATTACCATTAAATTATTTATAAAAACACAAGGAAACTACATTACGGTGGTGGGAAAGTAACTGAAGTCGAGATGCCAATTCAAGATTGGAAAATGACTTTAAAAACAGCATATTTTGTCTCATACTTTTCCACATTACACAGTGGATTTTGTCAGCCAGTAGGAGAAATTAAACCCCTCAACATATATTTCTATTCCAATTTCATTCAAATTGTGTGCATATGTCAATATGTGCATAAATATATATTAATTTAATAGCAGTTCTAAAATATCTATCAAATAAAAAATATTTAGAAAATATTTTTATTTCTTCTTCTTCTTCTTCTATGTGCCCTGTCCCTTCAGGACGTAGGCGATCATTGATCTCCACGTCTCCCTATCCCTTGTGGCTCTTAGTATGTTTGTTCCTGTTGCTCCTGGCAACCCCCGTTCCGTCATCCACCTGATCAGACCCTGCAAATATGTTATCCGCTGCCTTCCTCTGTCTCTCCTTCCTTCTATCTGTCCAGTCAGTATCAGGTTCTCCAGGCTCTCCTTCCTCATTGCATGTCCCAGGAACCTCAGTTGTCTCTGCCTGATGCTCAGCATCAATTTCCTTTTTGTTGCCATTCTTTCTAACACTTCGTCGTTGCTTATATGCTCAGTCCACGATATCCGTAGCATCCTTCTGTAGAACCACATTTCGACCGCTTCCAGTTTTATCCTCATTTTCGATTATATTGTCCAGCATTCACAGCCGTATTGAAGATCTGACATCACGTAGAAGTCTAGCATTTACCCTATTTATATTCGGACTATGGTCCTTACCTTCCTTGTTGTGAAGGCAACATTTCGGCCATTGAACCGCTCGACCTTTATCGACTTTTTATCGATCTGGGTAAGCTGCAAGGAAATTCCGAACTCAACCCTTTATTTAATCTACTTAGGTAGACTGTTTTAGTTCCACTCCCCATGTCTAGGGATATCTCGCCTAGTTCTTGTTACTGCTCACCCTTTTTCCACTGAGTCCAGGTACACACTACCCGGCCTAAGAATTGAACTCACTATTATTACGTCACCAAATTCAAGAACCAGCACTAGGCTATAATTGTGATAGCAGCAACAAAGACGTAGACAATAGCCTAAATAATGTAAATAATGATGACCCAAAATTCAGAAAAGTTTAATAAAAATTCATTGATTTTCTTCTTCTTCTTTATGTACCGTGTCCCTTTGGAAAGAAGGTGATCGTGGCCCTCCACATCTTTCTGTCACTTGTTAGTCTTAATATATTTTGTCCTGTTTTTCCCAAACTCTACTCTGCCATCCATTTGTTTAAGCCCATCAAATAAATCACTTGCTGTTTTCCCCTATCGCTCTTTCCCTCTATCCACCTTGTGAGTATCAGATTCTCGAAGCTCTCCTTCCTCATTACGTGTCCCAGTAACTTCACCTGTCTTTTGCTGATGCTAAGTATATGTTTTCTTTTTCGTTTTTTTTTCTCTCCAAAACTTCGTCGTTGCTTACATGTTCGGTTTATGATAACTTCACCTTCTGCTAGGTTTTCAGAAATATTTTTTATTGTCTTCAACTTTATAATTTTGTTACGCAGTCCATTAACGGTTAGCCGGACTTAATGAGAGAGGAATGTATTATTCCAATGTCTTATTTCAAACACAATCAAATTGTGTGTGTCATGCGTGCGTAAATAGTGTATATTTTAAATGACATAGACACATGTAAGATTATGTGACAGACAGAGAATCGGTCCTTCTTTTATAATATAAATGGCCTGATGTATGAGTCTGTGGGGATGTACGTTGTAGTGCACTCGATATTGACCTTAGATGTAAAATCGGAGGGCCAAGTTCAAATTCTAGTTGTATTCACTTACGCGCAAATAATTTTGGAATTCATCGTTTCTCCCTCTAGATATGGGTTGAATAACAGGAGAGATTGGGTTCTATTGTGTTGTGGCAATTTTTAACATAAACTCCAGATTTTTCTTGTTAAAAAGTTGAATAATTTTAGCACACTCAACATTATGGATAAAAAATAGTAAATTTGATAAAGTGTTTTTTCAAGACTTAGCATTAGCAAAAAGCAATTTCATTACTAACTCTCACCAACCAAGGAGTGGGAATCATGTTTGACTGGGTGCCCTAAGCAGTTCTTTGTGACCCTCGCTATCTTATCAAAATTTGCTTTTTTCTACATTTATGTACGTTGCAATTTAAGCTAATCACACCTATTAAAAATTTCGGCGGATTTTTATGTAATTCTAGGGACCTTTGAATTTATTTTGCTCATGGTAAGTTTTTGAAAAAACACTACATGAAGTTCATTATTTTTTTTATCCATAACGTTGAATGTGTTAAAATTATTCAACATTTTAACATGAAAAATCTCGAGTTAACGATAAAAACTGCCATCGATTTGGCGTGTATCATAGATTGTGGGCCGTATCATAGATTCGGAGGTAGGGACCACGAGTCTCTTGCACCGGCCTTGATTATAGTGAGGGTTGATATTGCAGTCAAAGCCGCTGCAGTTTTCAATCGGTCGACCAAGAATTTAGCTACGATGCAAAAGTTCTCGGTCTGGTGTCCAAATGCCAGTGAGACGAAATGAAAACAATCCAACTCTGACCTTTGGCAATGATATTTCTATTTTCGGACTAGAGTCGTATGAAAGAGGTCATCAAGTACAAACCCATGCGTAAGCCATATATATATATATATATATATATATATATGTGTGTGTGTGTGTGTGTGTGTGTGTGTGTGTGTGTGCATATCTGCGTGTGTGTGTGCGTACGTATTGCGTGCGTGTCGTCAGTGTAAGGGGATGAAAGAAACATCAAACAAAATCATTGCCCTAGGAAATATTTCGGAATGTAGAGTTATAAAGTTATCAACAGCTGATTGGTATGTCGCTTTCGTAGCCTTGTAACATGATTATGTTCTAATTAGCAATGATAATAGCGACAGCAAAAACAGCAAGGGCCCCTCGGCGTGAAATAATGGTTACACAGCTAGATAGGTTGCTTTTTACTACTGAATAGTGTTCTCGGTCCTCAACGGGTTCACCGTACTTAAGAGCCTTGTGCCAAATTAAGCTTACTTTATAACTACTGTAGTTGAAGTAACAATAATAATAAAATTAAATTTCATGCGAATGAAGAAAAATAAGTATGCCCTAATCTGCCTACTGCAGCGGGCAAAGAACCTAAAAAAGACGGCTAAAACAAAGACAGGGTAGCCCAAAAGTCCTGAAGTGTTTCAGTATTTGATATCTCATTTATTTTTTATCTACAAATTGTGATAATTTAGTAAGTTGTAGGAGAAGGATTTCAGATTTATTTTTTCTTTCAAGATGGCATCTTTTAAATGGCGTCCATTTTTCTAAAGTGTTTTCCAGAACAACCTTTAACGTTTGTGGCTCGAATGATATAATTTCTGTTATAATTTTCAAGTTCTGTAATTGTTTGGCGCTTTTTGACATATACTTTTTCCTTAAGATAGCCCCATAGAAAAAAGTCTGGAGCGGTCAGCTTTCGAGAACGAGGTCGCCGATTTATCTCTAAAAGTCGAGAAATTGATTTTATTTAAAAGATTTTACAATATGCGCTCGCTGTCAAGTAATGTGTTTTTTTCATGTTTACATTTTAGCGTCTTCTTTGTATCAATATGATATAAAAAAAAAGTAAATAATTACTAAAAAAGTTATTAAATATTGAATATTGAAACCCTTTCGTTACATTTCGGCCTCCATGCACAATGAATCAAATGAAAAAACGATGGCAAGATAAATCTCTTAATGGTCAATACTCACCAAATAAGCTGACGTAGACATACCACATAAGTGATTGTTCAGTGCAGCGAGAAAAAGTGAAAAGTTTTATCCTTATTTCAAAGGACCAGTAATTGATAAATTAAATTAATGAATTACTGACATGGCAATTCCTACAGACTAATGTAGCTTTGAAGATCTTCAAAAACTATCAAAATACAAGGATTAGAAGTGGAAATTTTAAGAAACTATCACATGAAAACATTATCAATTTTAGTTGTTGTTGATGCCCTGGATTTGATTGAAAAAGTTCTGATAGACTCACTGACGAGAACCCTAGCAGCCCATCCCCTGAAGAAATGCAGCAAAATTACTCTTAAAAGCACAGCTCACAATCTACAAAGTGCTTCATCTACGCAAAATGTGTAAAGATTCATAGTTTTTTTTTATTTATTTACAGGAATACTCAGAGGAAAAAAGCATGATGCCATGTCTGAACTTAAGTCTCAGGTTAGAATCCGGGAAGAGATGGGTATACAACAAAGATCAATAATAATAATAATAATAATAATAATAATAATAATAATTAGAAAGAGCTGTTAAAGACCAAGATCAGCAAGAGATGATTATTAAAATGAAAAAGAATAACTGCAATTAACTTGACCGCTCTCAAAAATGAGAATAGAAAAAATGAACTCGAGCACTCTAAAAATTAAATGCACATTTAAAATGAAACGGGGGAAATAATTCAATATTTGAAGTGATCTAGGGAAGTTAATTTAATATTTGAAATGATCTAGGGAAGTTAATTCAATATTTGAAATGATCTAGGGAAGTTAATTCAATATTTGAAATGATCTAGGGAAGTAATTCAATATTTGAAATGATCTAGGGACGTTAATTCAATATTTGAAATGATCTAGGGAAGTAATTCAATATTTGAAATGATCTAGGGAAGTAATTCAATATTTGAAATGATCTAGGGAAGTAATTCAATATTTGAAATGATCTAGGGACGTTAATTCAATATTTGAAATGATCTAGGGAAGTAATTCAATATTTGAAATGATCTAGGGAAGTAATTCAATATTTGAAATGATCTAGGGAAGTAATTCAATATTTGAAATGATCTAGGGAAGTAATTCAATATTTGAAATGATCTAGGGAAGTTAATTCAATATTTGAAATGATCTAGGGAAGTAATTCACTATTTGAAATGATCTAGGGACGTTAATTCAATATTTGAAATGATCTAGGGACGTTAATTCAATATTTGAAATGATCTAGGGAAGTAATTCAATATTTGAAATGATCTAGGGAAGTAATTCAATATTTGAAATGATCTAGGGACGTTAATTCAATATTTGAAATGATCTAGGGAAGTAATTCACTATTTGAAATGATCTAGGGAAGTAATTCAATATTTGAAATGATCTAGGGACGTTAATTCAATATTTGAAATGATCTAGGGAAGTAATTCAATATTTGAAATGATCTAGGGAAGTAATTCAATATTTGAAATGATCTAGGGAAGTAATTCAATATTTGAAACGATCTAGGGAAGTTAATTCAATATTTGACATTTGTAAAGCAAAAATTAAATTTTATTAATAAAACCGAAAAAAAAACCCCAGAAACTTCATCCCGTACGGGTTCGAAGTTAAAAATCTAATCAGTTCGTGCCAGTCAGGAGGACAATTATCTCTGAAAATTTCATCCGAATCTATTTTGCGGGTCTTCAGATATTTTGACCACGGAGAGACAAACAAAAGCGACCGAATATGATACCTATGCCTAAAGGCAGCGGTAATAATAAACAAAACAAAACAAAACATCACCGTAGTTGAAAAAAAGAAACAAGAAAATACATACTCATTGACACGGCTATTTCTGCTGTGTATTCTCCTTCTACGTGCTCTGGCTATTCAAGACATTGACGATCACTGCTCGCCACAATTTTTCGACTTTTGTAACACTGAATATATTTGATCTTTTTGTAATGTCTCCTAAACTGTTCTTCTAGCCATTTACACAAGCTCACTATGTAGGATGCGCCTCGTTTTCAACTGTTCCTCATGTCTTCAAACTGGCCTTTGAGTGTCAAATTTTTCAGGCCCTCTTGCTTCATAATGTGCTCTAGAATTTTCAACTGTTATGTTTGTTTCCATTTTCTCTAAAGTTTTATCATTGATCGTATGTTCGGCCCATGGTATTCTCAGCATTCTTCAGTAGAACTACATTTTTGTTGCTTCACGTCTATGAGGAAATTGTCCTGTATTCACTGTCATATAGCAGGACTGATATTACGTAACATTTCTATACTTTGTTTCTAACGAAATTTCCCTGTCCCTTAATACTTTACTTAACTTTTGGAAGACATTTTACTATCTCAATGCGCTTTTGGATTTCAGTTTCGCATTTTCTATCCCCTGTTAAAACATTTCCTAAATACTTATCTTTTTGTAATCATTTAACCCCAAGCAAGAAAATGTACAGGGGATTTCGAAGAAAAGCTAAGAGATGGATGGGAATCAAGTAGATAAAAAATATTAATAACACTGCATTTAAAGTTATGGAGATTGTAGCTATCAGGAAGCAAGCAAACGATCGGGAGTTCCACAAACGGTAAGTGCGAGAAAAGAAACTGTCAAAGTAGAAGAGAGGGTTATATTTAACTATTTCGGTAAAAGGATGACATTGTTGTACTTGTTTGATTTAATTATCTCTAATTTATAACGTGAATGTTCCGCAGCTTCTTTTGCGAACAACTCTGCATTATGACTTTTTGTGATTGACTCCTTTCTTCTCGCTTTCCTTCATCACCTACTTTAGGAGTTGTTTTTTAGTTTCCTTTCTGTGTCTACTATCAACACTATGTCCCCTGCATATCCTATGTTATTTAATATCACGGTAATACATAGTGACGAACTCAAGAGATACGCCGACATCCGGGCTGAAATGGTTAGTGTCGACGTTCAAGCTATTATTGTCGTAATTTTCATTTGGCCTTTTGATCTATACCATTGAATTTTGCCCTACGTTGAGAAAATCTAAATAAAACCTAGTAACCCATTACTTCAGAAGTCTGCATTGCTTGACACCGCAGATATTCTACACAAAGTGTTCTCTGCCTGCTGCCTTGCAACTTAATCTAGAGTAACTATAATGCAACATCTCTGGTTGAAAAAGGGAACCATGTGAAAAAGTTAATAATAATAATGGCTCTAGAATCTAATCTGTCCCGTTATTTAACACATAGCTGGAGGGACAGGCCACGGATTTATAATTTTCCGAAAGGTATCTGTGAATGCAAGTGGAATTCGAATTCGGCTCTCTGATTTTTCGTGACGAGCCGATATCCACTGCACCACAACGCACATCCGTAAGCTATGAGAAGCGACCTAAAATAAACCTTTTGCCAGCAATCAAGTTCATGTAATGTGCGGAAGCGAAATAATAATCATAATAATTATAATAATAGTAATAATAATAAGTAGCCTGTAAAGTTTGTTCTGTTTTTGTCATGAGATGGCATTAGGAGGGTTTAAATTGAACTAACTGTATTCAAGAAGATCGCTTTTCATTTTAATGACAGAAAGCGCTCCACCAGATCTACTATTTTTCATTGTTGTTATATCTGTGTAATTATAAAACTAATTTATTGGTAATGGTAAGCGGATGTGCATTGTGGTACAGTGGATATCGGCTCGGAACGAGAGACCGAGGAGCCGAGTTCGAATTCCAGTTGAATCTATTGTATTCACTTACGCGCAAATACCCTTGGGAAAGGTATTAATCCGTCTCTTCCTTCCAGTTATGGGTTAAATAGCAGGACAGATTGGATTCTACAGCCTTGGTCAGCAAGTCTATCGCAGAAAGCAATGGCAACCTACTGCGGGATAATCTTCTGCCCAGTCAGCCATGTCTCTTTCGAGACATGATCGCCCAAGCGTGTATCACGTATGGCACTTAACTGACTGAATGAATGGTAAGAAAATATTCGACATTCACTGACCAAGCAGTCAGTGCGGCGTTTGGTTGAAATTTATAAAATCTTTTAAGGCAATTCTTCATGAAAATAAATTGTTATCGCTCTTTTCAGTATTGATGGGGATCTCCTTCCTTAACTTTGTTTTGAAATTGTGTAGAACGTCAGCATATTGATTAAGCCATTTTTTTCTCTTTTAGTTGTACTACGTATTTTAGTTGTTTCAGCTGTTGAAAGTCCTCAGTTATTTGATACAGTCCTTTGTGATTCTGTAGCACAGGTCCATTAGGTTCATAGAGGGGTGGTCTTCTCTAGGAAGTTACACCAAAAATCATTGTAATTGCAAATAAGGAAAGCAGCATAATCTTAAAACTATATCAGTAGGTGTCCAACACTGTGATAATAGAAGTTTCGCCAGAAAGGCTGTAAGAACCTTAGCGGAAATTTACTGTAGGTGACCTTGCGATCACTTGTGTTTTCATTTCATCAGAATAGTCAAAATTGTGGCCAGAAAAATATGTAAATTAAAATTCTCAGCATCCCTCATTCGTGCGCATGTGTAGTCGCACCAACATAAAAAATTTAGTCTGATGAAACACGTCATCTTTTGTCAACATTGTTCTTGATGTATAAAATATATATCGTTATCTCATATATATATATATATGTGTGTGTGTGTGTGTGTGTGTGTGTGTGTGCGTGTGTGTGTGTGCGTGTCTGTGTCTGTGTCTGTGTGTGTGTTTGAATGAGATAATGATATATATTATCGTCTTATTACTGAGCTCTCTAGAGAGAAAAATTAAAAAATAATAATTCATGCATTACTCTTAAGCAATGAATAGAATTCTTTCGGTGACTGGCGTGTGTATACACCGCTTATATATAAGACGCTAAAATTTCCCTTCTCTGATTCCACGCGTCTATGGCTTAGCGGTTAGCGACTTCGACTGACACGAAATCAGTCGAGCTTCAATCCCCGCCGGAAACAAGTGGATGTCTAGCCACATTGATGAACTGTGATACAGCGAAACAGGCTTGTGTCTGGATATATATATATATATATATATATATATATATATATATATATATTTACTTTAAACGTTATTTTTAATGAATACTCATATATGAGTAGATGCTCTTTCCTTTTTATAATTCGGCAGTGTATTTATTTACATCTACTGGCCAGTATAATAGAGGAATTTTGTAGGAAAATACGCGTCCTGCGTATCTCAGGGTAAACCAATATTAGATCTGACGTGTTTTAAATCGCTCGACCACGCATAACTAATGGTCAAACCAACCCCGAATATATATCTAAACTTATTTATAAATGGAACTTTGTCTGTGTGTGTGTGTCTGTGTGTGTCTGTGTGTGTGTGTGTGACCGTTACCTATAGATCCCGAAATGGCTGAACTGATTTTCTTGAAAATGTACAGTTGTAATATAAGCGTCTGCGAGTGTTCTTAGCTAGGTTTTGTGTCGAGGTACTCCCGATAAATATCGAAAATCGATAATCGAAAAAATCGTGTTATAGAAGGAGTGGTCCGATTTTAATCAAATTTGATATACTCATAGACAAAGACATAAGAAACGATATTCAGAAGTTTGAAGGTTGCAGTTCTTACAATAGTGCAGAAACTCGATTATATATATATATATATATATATATATATATATATATATATATAAGGCAAGATGTTTGTGTGTGTGTCTGTTTATCTGTCTGTATGTTCTTTATACAAATCCACAATTTTTATCCTATTCTTTAGGCTGAGTCTGAGCTCCTGGACCATGGATTAATTTTAAAACTTTCATTACACCCGCGCAACGCCGGGCTATACTGCTTGTATATATATGAATACATTTTTACCCTTAATGTATGTAAACTTTACAAAAGCTATAATTAGTATCGAAATAAGTACACTAGGCAATAGTGTATTAGAAACGATTTTGTCCATCACTTTATTTAGTAGGTATCCCACACTGTGATAATAGAAGTTCCGTCAAGAATGTTGAAATGCTTTAAGAGCCATAGCGCAAGTTTCCTGTAGATGACCTTGTGATCAAAGCATTCTATAGATATTTTCGTCGTAGCGAATTGTTTCCTCCTTTTATCAGAGTAGCTCTTTTATGTCAAAGTTAACACAATTCATAATTCGGGCAGAACCTCTATTATTATAGTGTGAGATATCTACTAACAAAATTGGCTAGATTAAAAACCAAAAAACAAATTTAAAACTCCCAGTATTTGTAGTCTCATGGATTCCTAAAGAACGCAAACACAAATTACTATATAAACGATCAGAATCACAAAAAGCAACGCGAAAACTGTTTTTATTCAGTCAGTTAAGTGCCATAAGTAATACACGCTTGGGCGATCATGTGTCGAAAGTGACATGACTGACCGGGCAGAAGATTATCCCGCAGTAGGTTGTCATTACTTTCTGCGGTTGACAACGAAGGTTATAGAACCATATCTGTTCTCTTATTTGACCCATAGCTGGAGGGAATAGACAGATTAATACCTTTCTTAAAAGTATTTGTGCGTAAGTGAACGCAAGGAATTCTACTGGAATTCGAACTCGGCTCCCTGAATTCTCAACGCGCATCTAATTTTATTAAGTTACTTAAAAATCCACTGCACCACAACGCACACTATTTTTGGCGTTACTTAAAAATTGAAAACAAAAATCGAATACCTTTTAAAATACAGCAATGAGGACGGCAAATATAGTCCCTACATACAAGGCAGATATTTTAATGGTACTTCGTGTTTTAAATAGATGCCCCAGTTTTATTTATTAAACAGTGTGTCTTACGTCTATCGGCCTGCGTGTTTCAAATTTGCAGGCCGACATACGTAATATACACTTTTTAATAAATACAAATGGGCATCTATTTAAAACGCGAAGTATCCACTGTGGTATGAACAGATTAACTTGGGAAGAGCTCTCATAAATTGAATTTAAATTGGAGATTTGAATTTGCTTAAAATTGGTAAAACGTAGAAATAAATTCACTCTTGAAATGGCCAATTAATTTTGGTAATAACTTTTTTCTTGCTGTCAGCAAGGGATTTTAGTCCATAGATCCAGTTAAAGTGTTTGTGTTATTTGAGAGCCAGATAGAAAAATATACATAGTATCGTATATATAGTAAAAATAGTGTGTGCGTGTGTGTGAATATGTGAGAGTGCATATATGTGAGTGTGAATGTGAGTGTTAGCGAGCGAGAGAGATAGTGTGTATGAGTGAGAATTTGTGTGAGAAAAAGAGTTTGTGAATGTGATAATTAGATTTTGTGAAAGTGTAAGCGTGTGTGAAAGTGAAAGAGAGTGAATGTGAGTGTGAGAAAGATAGTATGTGAAAGTGAACTGGTGTGTGTGTGTGTGTGTGTGTGTGTGTGTGTGTGTGTGTGTGTTACAGATAGATATATAATAAGAGTGTGAATATATGGGAGAAAAAAGAGAGGGTATATAAATGCCACCCAGAGAAAGAGAGTTAAAGTGTGCGTGAAAGGAGTGTGTTTTCTTAGAGCTAGGGGGGAGAGAGAGAGAGAGTGTGTGTGTGTGTGTAAAAACGAAAGAGAGAGAGAGAGAGAGAGAATTAAGATGCAGTGTGAGAAAAAGCGTGTGTGAATGAATGTGGCAGAGAGTCTTGGTACGTTAATATGTGAGAACTAGTGCGCGTATGTGTAAACGTGAAGGTAAGCGCGCGAGTGAGAGAGGGAAAGTGTATGAGTGAGAATTTGTGTGAGGAAGAGAGAATATGTGTATGAATGTGAGCGTGAGAATTTCTGCGCTTGAAATTATGTTTGAGTGAGAGAAGCGAGTGCGTGAATAAGAGAGAGCAGTGTGTGGGTGTGAATAGGTTTGAGAAAGAGAGTGCATCAGGGTGAACTTGTGTGTGATAGATAGATAGATAGATAGATAGATAGATAGATAGATAGATCTGGTGATTTTCTAAGCGCAGCTTAAGTGTGACACAAAGTAAAGGACACCCAGTGAAGATCGAACTCACTACTCAATTGTAACGATTCTAGCGAGACAAGCTTACCTACCATTACACCACCTTGAGGTTCCCAAGATAGATATGAACAGATCTAAATAACTAGCTAGATAGTGTCTGAGTATAAACAGATATGAACAGATCTAGACAGCTAGATAGTGCTTGAGTATAAATACGTGTTATATATATATATATATATATATATATATAATAAGGCTCATACAACGCAATTCAATCTTTTCTGAATGGCGTCTTCAATTTTTTCTTCCCCAAACTGGCGGGTGATGTAATGGATAGAGATTCGGAATGAGAAATTGGAGAGCCAAGTTCGAATGCTGGTTGATTTCGTTGTATTTACACTTCTTGGGGAAAGTATGAATTCATACCCTCCCCCAGCTATGGGTTAAATAGTAGGACTTATATCTGGAAAAAATAATTGTTATTCTAAAAAGAATCAATCCAATATTCGCTATCCCACCAAAAACGTATTATTCTATTTTTCGACTTCTATGTGCCGTGTCCCTTCAGGACATTCCTTGTTGCCTTTAAAAGTCCTTCTCCTGTTATCCCGTTCAATCCCTGCTCCGCCATCCACCTGCATTAAGTATGTCACACGTGACTTTCACTTGTCTCTTGTTTCCTCTATCCGTCCCGTGAACATTAGATTATCCAGGCTCTTTTTACTCATTCAGTTATCAGTTAAGTGCCATACGTGATACACGCTTTGGGCGGTCATGTCTCGAAAGACACATGGCTGACTGGGCAGAAGATTATTCCGCAGTAGGTTGCCAGTACATTCTGCGGTAGACTGGTTGCCAGCCAAGGCTATAAAACCCAATCTGTTCTATTATTTAAACCATAACTGGAGAGAAGAGACGGATTAATACCTTATTTGCGCGTAAGTGAATGGAAGGAATTCAACTGGAATTCGAACTCGGCTTCCTGATTCGTCGTTCCGAATCGATCACGTGTTCCATCCATGGTATCCTCAGTATCCTTCTGTAGAACCACATCTCTTTTTATTCAAGTCTTTCCTTCATCTTTGATTAGATTGTCTATCATTCGCTACTATATTGAATGACAGATATCGCATACCAATCCAGTACTCTCTTCTTTGTTCCCAGAGAAATTTTCCTGTCTCTTAATACTCTACTCAGCTTTTGGAATGCACATTGACCATGCCAATACGCCTTCGGATCTCAGTATCGCACTTTCCGTCATCTGTTAGAGCATTTCCCTGGTATTTGAATTTCTGTACCTGCCTGATTTTAGTATTTTCGACTTGTAGTTGGCACTTTGTGTTCCTCTTTTTATTGATTACCATGCATTCAGTTTTCTTGTAGTTTATATGCATGCTGCTGCCATATATGGGCAGAACTGCTAAGATTTTACTTTCCAGTCTCGATAAAATCCAAAAGCATCTCTGAGTCTTTGTGGGTGACAAATTATTTCTTACCCGACAGCCTCTTTCTGACAGACGAAACGGTGCAAGTCTCACGCTACTGTGCATCTCAAGATTTTTGACAAAATCCAGCTAATGCTCTGCAATACAATCCGTCCTAACTTAGCATCTAGTCTTCGGTGACTTTCTCGCGGACGTGACGAGGTTTCCCTCTGCTTGTTCTATAAACGTTTTCATGGTGTCTACTCAGACAAACTTTTTCCTGCAGCCCGACTACATGAATTTAAGTGTGCTACTGGATAGGCAATTAGGTCTCAGCGCTTTACTGTTAAACTAGCTAAATGAAACCGTCATTTATTATTTCCCATCTGTGGAACTTCCTTCCAATTTCTTGTTTCTCTGATAATTTACAATCTTCCAAAAATTTAAATGTAACGTCTATCACCATCACGTCTATTGAACAGGTTAAGAGGCTCATCCCTTGTTCCCTGTTTAGGATGTGGTTTCCGGCTTTCTCTTTTCCAATCTTCTCACTTTGTTTTTTTTTTTGTTTTTTTTCAATTGGAGTAGATAGATCTATCTATCGTCCGGTTTACACTCCACCCACGTCTATTGAACAGGTTAAGTCGCTCATCCCTTGTTCCCTGATTAGGATGTGGTTTCCGGCTTTCTCTTTTCCAATCTTCTCATTTTGTTTTTTGTTTGTTTTTTTTCAATTGGAGTAGATAGATCTATCTATCGCCCGGTTCACACTCCACCCTCCACCCACGTCTATTGAACAGGTTAAGAAGCACATCCCTTGTTCCCTGATTAGGATGTGGTTTCCGGCTTTCTCTTTTCCAATCTTTTCACTATTACGTAGCCCCTTGCACATCTGTGGCGTTACCGCCTTGCTCGGGGTGATACGATTAAAAAAAGAAAAATCTTCTGTCTTCTTGAACCGTGTTCTTTTTTTTTTTTGTCATTTCTTCAATCCTCCCCATTTTTAATCTTCTAAATTCATTTCACTCTCCTTAACGCCCTGAGTTCTAGTGGCATTGTTTCCTTGTTTGGGTCAAAATGATAAAAACACAAATCAAAAAACAAAAAACAGTGCATTGACAAAATCCAGGGAAGGGTTTGCAATACAATCGCTCTTTACCAGGCATCTCATCTCCAGTCACTTTCTCACCAACGTGACATGGCCTCACTGTCCTTTTCAGAAGTATTTTCATAAAAACTGCTCAAATGAGATTTTCCCCTGCTGCCTAAATACATGAATTTAAACATGCTATGTGCGTTGTGGCGCATTGGATATCGGCTCGGAATAAGAAATCGGGGAGCCGAGTTCGAATTCCAGCTGAATTCATTGCATTCACTTACGCACAAATACCCTTGGGAAAGGTATTAATCTGTCTATTCCTTCCAGTTATGGGTTAAATAACTGGACAGATTGGGTTCTATAGCCTTGGTTGGCAACCAGTCTACCGCAGAAAGCAATGGCAACCTACTGCGGGATAATCTTCTGCCCAGTCAGTCATGTCTCTTTCGAGACGTGATCGCCCAAGCGTGTATCACGTATGGTACTTAACTGACTGACTAAATTAGTTCTCCCTATTTTACTGTTGAACAAGCTAGATAAAATCATCGCTTAGGTTCTTTTCTTGAACTTCCCCACCTGTGGAACCTCCTTCTAATTTCTTTCTTCCCTCATAACTACAATTTTCAAAAAATTCAAATGCAACGTCTGTCACCATTTTTGTCTTGAACCCATTTCTTTTTTTGTCAGTTCTTCAATTCTCTCCATTTTCAATCTTTCATTCCCTGAAACTCCCTTCATTCTAATGGGATTGTTACCTCGCTTGAGGTGAAATGATAAAAAAAGTTTTAGGTCGAATTTCAGTCCTTAGTTCCACCAGTTCAAATCTTAACGGCCATGCCACGCACATTGTAATGAACCATCCTCATTCACTTCTTATTCTAGTAGTGAGATGTAATTTCCACCAAACCGCTATTTTGTGGAACTAACTTCCAAGATGATGTTTCATTGATTACTACTTTCTTAATCTGTTCAAGTCTAGGGTTAGCCGTTATCTTTCCCACGTATCCTCATAAACTGTGTCTCTTACTGTTTAACCTTCCTGGGTCTTGTGCAAGGTGAACATTTTTTTTTTTTTTTTTTATAAGCGTTTCACCCCGAGCAAGTCATATCACTGCCACTACTGTGCAGGGGGCTACGTAGAGTGGAGAAAGGCTGATTAAATATAGGAAATAACAGAGGGTGGGTGATAGGCGGGTGAGGATACCGAGAATGAGGGTTGGGTAGATGAGAGTGTTGTGAGAATAGTTGGGAGTTAGTGTGATAGGAGGTGTCTATTGACCCTACATTTAAACACCTGGAGATTGTAACTGTCGGGAAAGCAGACTTGTGGAAGGGAGTTCCACAGGCGGGAAGCGCGAGAAAAGAAGCTGTTGGAGTAGAATTTACGGTTACATCTTATTTGTTTAACTGTAAAAGGGTGGGACCTAGCATGAAATAAAATACAAAGCGGGGCACAAGATAGGATTGAACTAAGCAATAATAAATGTTTAATGGGTTTTCCCATTAACAATTACATTCAACATCAACTGTACATTATATATCTATATTTCTGAGATTATTTATTTACATTATTTACATTGTTCGGTCATGAATGTCCGGTCTTTTTCAGGTGACTGGAATTTTTAACTGAACCCGCTATTTCGACCACTGGGGTAGATTGTTCCCGTTCTCTGGGCCATGCCACTTCCGGAGGTCTTAATTGTCTCTATTTAACCCAACTCTCTAAGTTTTGTTCGTCACTACTCGCCAGGTATTTAACTTGTCCTTAAGGATACATGTCTCAGTGGATAAATGCGTTGGGTCCTGTAACTTGACCCAAAATATTTTGAGTTTAATACCTGGCGACAGAAGTGGCGAACAAAAACTTAGAGAGTTGAGTTAAATGAAGATCACAAATAGACCTAGAAGTGGCATGATTTATGGAACGAGAGTAATCTACACCAGTACTCGAAATAAAGGGTTAGATCCAAAATTCCATATGACTGAGGGAGGTTGGAACATACAGCGGCCGAAACGTCGTGAACATGATCATAAAGTTCAAATAACAGTTCAAACAAGAGTTCAAATAATGTAAATAATCAACTGTACAGTATGTTCTATCACATTTGGAATATGTGCAACTGTCTCAGCCACGAATCAATCCAAGATCTGGTGTAGACGTATTATTCGCATGTCAGGAATTTTAAGCTACATAAATATAGTATATTAATTACATCTATGTACTAATATATGTATTTAGTGTCTCATTCGCTATTTCTGCGTTGCTGGTTAATTTTCTATTTTTGTTGATACCTGCAACATTTTTCAAACCCAGCTGACTGGGAAAAGCCAATAATTATGTTGGATTTCTCTAATTCAAAAGAGTTTTGTAATCCTTCCCAATGGTTTAGCTGAGTGCTTTTTCTTTTTATTTATTTTCAGTTAGCCATTTTCGTTCCTTCCATCTTCTGGTAGATCTTAATTGTCAAATTTGTCGGATTTTAATCGTTTTTTTTTTTATTGGCATTTTATTTAGCAATGCAATTGGTTTATAACTTTGCCTAATGCGAAACATTTTTGCTAAAACTTTAAAATTACTATTTAAAAATTGTAAATTCAGTTGTAGTTTCTGTGATGCAGATTTGATTAACATAAAAAAAGAGAAAATCCCGTTGAATTTTTCCTTTATTAAACGTTGACATTGTTAACCTGTTCGTTCTTGAATCATTTCAGATTCACATTTAGTTTGGGGAGCAGAAATAAATATAAAACGTAAAGTTTATTTCAATGCAAGAGAAATAACTTATATTTGTAATTTCTAATATTATTTCTAAGTATCAATGCATACAAATAAAATTGATAGAATATATTGTATAAAAAAGCACATCAAATGGATTAATTAAATGGGGTAGATTTGGTTGATATTATTTGGCGGCATATCAACACCATTATGGGTTATTTAATACTGAAATATAAATATTTTTGTACTTAACATCATAAAAGGGTGTTTACTACAAACCGGAAAAACATATACGGAAAGGAAAATTGTGTTTATTCAGTATTTACATGCCGAATTGCTTTATAACATTGTTGTCTGATCTCTCCTCTACCGTATTATTCAATCCAGCCTCCTCCAGCTTCAATAACAGCCTCCACATGAGGCCGAAACCTCCTACAGGCGTTGGTCACCTTCTTCCTGGACAAGTTGGCCACGGCCTCGATGATGGCACCCCTCAGGGAATTGACAGTATTGCGTGCACATTTGTTGGAATGTCTCTCAAGTACGCCCCATAGGCAATAGTCGCAAGGATTCAGGTTTGGGCTACTAGGGACCAAGAACTCCTTTGACAAGAACATGTCCAGATTCTCGTCACACCAAGCCTGGACCCAATTCGATGCATGAGCAGGAGCTCCGTCCTGTTGAAAGAGCCATGGCCTCCTTACAGCTACCTGAACAATCCATGGTTTCACAACATTCTTCATGGCATCCAGGTAGACCTCCTTCGTCACGGTCTGACCTTTGCCAAAGAAGAGGGGAAGCATGACGTCCCCAACATCAGAGATCACCTCAAAAACATGGAGTCCGACAGAAAACTCACCTCCAGCCTCACCAGATTCTTTGAAGGTCTTGGCAATGTCGCACACAGCCAATTTTGGAAAATGAAAAAACTCAACAATCTCTTTGGGAGTGTGGCCACAACGTAAGACCACAATTATTGCAGTACGACGCTCAAATTCACTGGACATTTTGCTTAGTTTTTTCTTAATTCAACAGATTAATGTCACACAAATCTGAAGCAAGAAAAAATGAAATATTTAATATGGTTGTCATTTTATGTCAAGTTAAAGTTAATCCGGATTGTAGCGCACCCCCCTGTACTTTCGGCGTTTTTTGGATGTATAATTTTTAGATTATTTGATTGTTTAGCGTCATATAAATCTCATGGGTCATTTTTTTAAAAATCGTATCACCCCGAGCAAGGCGGTAACGCCACTGATGTGCAAGGGGCTACGTAATAGTGAAGAGATTGGAAAAGAGAAAGCCGGAAACCACATCCTAAACAGAGAACGAGGGATGAGCCTCTTAACCTGTTCAATAGACGTGGGTGGAGTGTGAACCGGGCGATCGATAGATAGATCTATCTACTCCAATTCAAAAAAAAAAAAAAAGAAACAAAGTGAGAAGATTGTAAAAGAGAAAGCCGGAAACCACATCCTAAACAGGGAACAAGGGATGAGCCACTTAACCTGTTCAATAGACGTGGGTGGAGTGTGAACCGGACGATAGATAGATCTATCTACTCCAATTAAAAAAAACAAAAAACAAAACAAAGTGATAATATTGGAAAAGAGAAAGCCAGAAACCACATCCTAAACGGGGAACAAGGGATGAACCTCTTAACCCGTTCAATAGACGTGGGTGTAGTGTGAACCGGGCGATAGATAGATCTATCTACTCCAAATGAAAAAAAAAACAACAAAAAACGAAGTGAGAAGATTTGAAAAGAGAATGCCGAGAAAACACATCCTAAACAGGGAACAAGGGATGAGCCTCTTAACCTGTTCAATAGACGTGGTGGAGTGTGAACCGGGCAATAGATAGATCTATCTACTCTAATTGAAAAAAAACAAAAAACAAAGTGAGAAGTTTTGAAAAGAGAAAGCCGGAAACCACATCCTAAACAGGGAACAAGGGATGAGCCTCTTAACCCTTTCAATAGACGTGTGTGGAGTGTGAACCGGGCAATAGATAGATCTATCTACTCCAATATAGATCTATAGTAATTTAAATTTCTTGGAAGCAATAGTAATTTTTTTTACAAAAATGTATTGCTGATATTTTTTTTAAATATATTTGCTGATATTTTTTTTTCAAATATTTATTGCTGGTAATTTATTTTTTAAAAAAATATATTGCTAATATTTTTTTAAATATGTACTGCTGGTAGGATTTTTTTTTTTGAAAAATATATTACTGATAATTCTTTTTTTAAATGTGTATTGCTGATAATTTATTTTGTTTTGAAAAACATATTACTGATAATTATTTTTCTTCATTTTTTACAAAAAAAAAAAAAAATCGCTGGTAATTTTTGTTTTTGAAAAATGCATTCCTAGTAATTTTTCAAAGTGTTTTGACCCTATTATAGAGGTTAACTTTTTGCCTATAGCTGAGATTCTTAACAACGGTTATCATTCCGGGTTAGGGTGAACCAGCGAACAACATCAATTAAAAGGGATTTCACGCGCTTTAAAACCTTCCAACTTCCAGTCAGAGGCTTTTGTTACCGGATGCATTTTATGTCATACCCAGGACGTCAAATGCGGTGGATTTTAAGATAATTTTTGGGGTTAAATCTTAGTATCCTCCTGTACAACATAGAAACAACAAATTAGATAAAAAATTTTAGAAACTAATTTCCTTTTCGAATTGTCTACTAACGTTTGTTGGCAAAAAGTCTAAGATAAACCAAATACCGCAGACATCTCATCAGTGATCCTGCACTGAACATTGTTTTGTTTTTTTCCAGATTTTCGCTTTTCTCACTTGTTGAACATCGACCCGATCATGGTTGTTCTTTAAGTGATACTAAAACAGGATTGAAACTCGTATATTTGTGTTTTACCTTCACTTATCAAATTATTATAACAAACTCTAAAGTATTTTTCATCAAAAGAAAACAAGACTTAACGCACATATTTTCTTTTTTCATCAGCCATCGTATGAATCGATAAATGCAGTTGAAACACCAGAAAAAAAGATACAAGACAAATAAGTTAATCTAGAACTTTTCTATGTTTCAGCCTGAGTCAGAATAGTATCGACACGTGACACAAAATGGTGCAATATGCGTCCATTTCGCACGCCACATTTGAATTTTTGTATAGAAAACTGACCTTGCTTTATTTTATAACGTCAAACAACATAAAAATATTACGTATCATCCTAGGCCGTTTATTTTAATAATTATCGGGAGCTGTTTTTTTTTTAATCATATCACCCCGAGCAAGGCGGTAACGCCACTGATGTGCAGGGGGCTACGTAAGAGTGAAAAGATTAGAAAAGAGAAAGCCGGAACCACATGCTAAACAGGGAACAAGAGATGAGCCTCTTAAACTGTTCAATAGACGTGGGTGGAGTGTGAACCGGGCGATAGTTTAGTCTATCTACTCCAATTGAAAAATAAAAAAGAAAAGAGTGAAAAAATTGGAAAAGAGGAAGCCGGAAACCACATCCTAAACAGGGAACAAGGGATAAGCCTCTTAACTTGTTCAACAGACGTGGGTGGAGTGTGAACCGGGCGATAGTTTAGTCTATCTACTCCAATTGAAAAAAAAAAAAGGAAAAGGAGTAAAAATATTGGAAAAGAGAAAGCCGGAAACCACATCCTAAACAGGGAACAAGGGATGCGCCTCTTAAACTGTTCAATAGACGTGGGTGTAGTGTGAACCGGGCGATAGTTTAGTCTATCTACTCCAATTGAAAAATAAAAAAGAAAAGAGTGAAAAAATTGGAAAAGAGGAAGCCGGAAACCACATCCTAAACAGGGAACAAGGGATGAGCCTCTTAACCTGTTCAACAGACGTGGGTGGAGTGTGAACCGGGCGATAGTTTAGTCTATCTACTCCAACTGAAAAAAAAAGAAAAAGGAGTAAAAATATTGGAAAAGAGAAAGCCGGAACCACATGCTAAACAGGGAACAAGAGATGAGCCTCTTAAACTGTTCAATAGACGTGGGTGGAGTGTGAACCGGGCGATAGTTTAGTCTATCTACTCCAATTGAAAAAGAAAAAAGAAAAGAGTGAAAAAATTGGAAAAGAGGAAGCCGGAAACCACATCCTAAACAGGGAACAAGGGATAAGCCTCTTAACTTGTTCAACAGACGTGGGTGGAGTGTGAACCGGGCGATAGTTTAGTCTATCTACTCCAATTGAAAAAAAAAAAAAAGAAAAAGGAGTAAAAATATTGGAAAAGAGAAAGCCGGAAACCACATCCTAAACAGGGAACAAGGGATGAGCCTCTTAACTTGTTCAACAGACGTGGGTGGAGTGTGAACCGGGCGATAGTTTAGTCTATCTACTCCAATTGAAAAAAAAAAAAAAGGAAAAGGAGTAAAAATATTGGAAAAGAGAAAGCCGGAAACCACATCCTAAACAGGGAACAAGGGATGCGCCTCTTAAACTGTTCAATAGACGTGGGTGTAGTGTGAACCGGGCGATAGTTTAGTCTATCTACTCCAATTGAAAAATAAAAAAGAAAAGGAGTAAAAATATTGGAAAAGAGAAAGCCGGAAACCACATGCTAAACAGGGAACAAGAGATGAGCCTCTTAAACTGTTCAATAGACGTGGGTGGAGTGTGAACCGGGCGATAGTTTAGTCTATCTACTCCAATTGAAAAATAAAAAAGAAAAGAGTGAAAAAATTGGAAAAGAGGAAGCCGGAAACCACATCCTAAACAGGGAACAAGGGATAAGCCTCTTAACTTGTTCAACAGACGTGGGTGGAGTGTGAACCGGGCGATAGTTTAGTCTATCTACTCCAATTGAAAAAAAAAAAAAGAAAAAGGAGTAAAAATATTGGAAAAGAGAAAGCCGGAAACCACATCCTAAACAGGGAACAAGGGATGCGCCTCTTCACCTGTTCAATAGACGTGGGTGGAATGTGAACCGAGCGATAGTTTAGTCTATCTACTCCAACTGAAAAAAAAAAAGAAAAAGGAGTAAAAATATTGGAAAAGAGAAAGCCGGAAACCACATCCTAAACAGGGAACAAGGGATGAGCCTCTTAACCTGTTCAATAGACGTGGGTGGAGTGTGAACCGGGCTATAGCGGATATAAAACTCCAACAATCAACAAAAAGTGAAGTCCTATTTTTTCTTCATTTTAGCGCTAGAGTGAGGTCGATGAATAAACGGGAATTAATATTGATAAAACCAATTCATTCCTACCGAGATTTGTACTCCTTGCTTCTAAGGCTGACGAAACAGGAAGGACAAAATAATTGTTGGGAAAATGCTTTTTTTCTTTCTCTCTTTTATTCATTACCTCAAATCCAGACGCTTTCCTGGCAGAGATAGATCTCCATAAACCCCCTTCCTGTGAAACTCCGGAAATAAAGGAACAAATCAGCATGCGGTCAAAGAAACTGAAGTGTAGTGTTTTCCTAGAACATTTGCGTTATATTATGATAACAACATGTGTTTATTTGCATTTCTTTCTGACTATGTGTGAAAGTCGTGGTCTAAACCTCGCAGGATATCTTTTCATCTATACATTTTTATTGCGTTACACTAAAGTCGAGCATTGAGCAAAAGAAAAAAATCACTTACCACAGTACCTGATTTCTACAGTGTCCTTCGAAGTAGACTTCATTGCAAAATGGATTTAAAAAGGAAAGAACTCATAAAGAATAGCGGCAAATGTCCGTACTACCTCTGATTTGTGAGGGCTATTCAAATTCTAAGATTTGTTGAGGAAAATTAATGACAAAATGAAAAATATTTTACGTGTGGTGCGTTTCTTCATTTTTTAGGAATGTTTACCACCTCCCCAAAGGTGAGTTGTGACACAAGGCCAGTTTTTAAAGTGGGGAACACGAGCACTGACGCTAGGTTTAAAGATCAGATATTACCCAGCTACCACTGACGCATCAACTGGGTACAGAAAGACTTTATCAGACTAAAGTGATAATAACGTAGATGGAACCATAAATGCGCATGAAGAGGAGAGGACGTTGAAAAAATTCCTAATAATATTCTAGTATATAAAAACTTACGTATTATTTTCTCTCTCTCTCTCTCTCTCTCTCTCTCTCTCTCTATATATATATATATATATATATATATATATATATATATAACCTGTACTTTATACTCAAACTATGCTGAGCAGGCCTTAATTACAGATTCTGGCAAAGAGTGCATCGTATGTCATGATCAATGTTTAACATTGCTAGTATGCGCTGAAACCTCGGTCACGGGGACATGTGACATTGTGCTAATACAACCATTGACGGCTTCCGTACAGTTCCGGCTGCTCAATTCCATTCACGAGGCTTGTGCCGACTCTCGCTTTCCAACAATACCAAACACCGGGTTTATTTCCCACCGACTTATAACAGCTATGAGTTAATAGGAAGACTCCCAAACCTCACGGAGAAGGACCACTCTGAATACATAACCAGTTGTACGCGGGGCTAGGAACTCGCAAAAAAAAAAAAAACTTATTTTCAACAGAAGCAACGCCTAGCGTTGTAGTTTTATTCAAAAACAATATTAAGATACAATGTAATACAATCGATAACTACCGCCCAATATATAACCAAGTAACCCAATATGTCCTAATAATGTTTTGAAATTGACATTTTATACGTATTTTTGATTTTGTATGTATTTGTTTAATTGGGCTTAATTACGAATTATTAGTCTGACACAAGGCATATATAAATTCCCGACATTTGTCTGTATTTATTCGCCTACTTACGATCGTAAAATATGAAAAATTAACTGGATTTCTACTCTACCAGTTTCTTTACTCGCACTTCCCGCCTGTGGAACTCCCTTCCGTATACTTGCTACCCTGATAGCTACAATCTCCAAATGTTTAAGTGCAACGTCAATTGCCGTATTTTATCTTGTTTGGGGTGAAACGCTTATAAAAGATATGAATAGTTAAAGCAATAAACTTCCAAATCCTACCGACTTTTGCTGTAGTTAGTAGAGCATATTCCTAAACCTGATCCGTAAATGCAGTCGAAGGTATTGTCTAGGAAAAGAATTTCCAGAGACGAATCACACTTTACTAATGCTGTGTCTCGCCCAAGAATGATCTATGAGAGATCACTGCTCAGAATCGCTGCATAGTTGGATCAGCCCAGAAATTTATTGTCGGAATCAGAGATTGGTACAAAGCGGCTATAGCGAAGAACTTAGTATCACTAATGGAAAGGTTTACTAGTTCATCTAACACTAGTGCGATTTTAGTGAATGCTGGACAATATCATCGAAAATGAAGACAAAACTGGAAGCAGCGAAAATGTGGTTCTACAGAAGGATGCTGCAGATATCCTGGACTGAGCATGCAAGCAACGATGAGGTGTTGGAAAGAATGTCAACAAAAAGGAGATTAATACTCAGCATCAGGAAGAGACAACTGAAGTTCCTGGGACACGCAATGAGGAAGGAGAGCCTGGAGAACCTGCTATTGACTGGCCAGATAGAAGGAAAGAGAGACAGAGGATTGCAGAGGATAACATATTTGCAGGGCCTGATCAGGTGGATGACGGAACGGGGGTTGCCAGGAGTAACAGGAGCAAAGATACTAAGAGCCACAAGGGATAGGGAGACGTGGAGAACCATGATCACCTACGTCCTGAAGGGACAGGGCACATAGAAGAAGAAGAAGAAGAAGAAGTGTGAGCATGGTTTTGGAGCTTTCGTAGAAGTGGCGATGGAGTGAGTGTTCATGCTATTGGTTTAAATGTCGGTAAGAATTTTCACGTACTCTAAGTACACAAACATCTGGGAAAGCTGGTGTATATTTCTTTTTTGACTGTTTGTAAATATACCATCGTTTCCCCGTTTCTGTTATTCCTGCTACCCTGCGTTTTGTCTTTATTTCAATTTGTGGGGTCACAGTCTTTGAACAAATGGTATTTTACGAAAGCGTTTACAAATGGTCTTCAACAAGGAGATATATATTTATATATACGTATATGTATACTTGCTAGGATGTGTATTGCGGTGCAGTGGATATCGGCTCGGAACGAGAAATCGGAGATCTGATTTCGAAATCCAGTTGAATTCGTTGCATTCCCTTGTTCGCAAATACCCTTGGGAAAGGTATTAATCCGTCGCTTCTTCAACCAGCTTTGGGTTAAATAGCACAGGTTGGATTCTATAGCCTTGGTTGGCAACTGGTCTACCGCAGAATGTAAAGGCAAACTAATTTGGAAAAATCCTCAGCTCAGTCAGTGATGTCTCTTTCGAGACATGACTGGCGAAGTGTGTATCAGGTATCTCACTTATTTACTGTTGATTGGTAGCATATATATATATATATATATATATATATATATATATATACACGTGTGTGTGTTTTTGTTGAATTATATAGACCTAATGTGTCTACTTATTTTATATTGATCCTTTGAAGTTGTCTTGATATTGAGATGAAATCCATCAAGGAAGGCGCCGAATCTTTTTTTTATGATCCAAGTACTTTCGAGCTTTTCTAAGATCATCTTCAGGAGTAAATGACAAAGATAAACATGCTATTATAGCACATCACTCAATATGTCGCGGGCCTGACATATAGATAGCGCCCAAAAAATAAAACGAAATCATATAATTTTTATGAAATACTAAATTTCAAACGGCACGTGAAAAAATTTGAGCTCAATCGAATTATTAGTTTATTTATATGCACACACACATTATATATATATATATATATATATATATATATATAATTAAGTAAATCATCGAGCTTTATATTCGACCTCAACAGAATGCAGAAAGCACTGGACGGCCGTTTCGTCCTATATTTGGGACTCTTCAGCAGTGCGCATCCACTACCAGGAATCGAACCCAGACAGTTTTGGTTATTAAGCTGATGTTACACCAACTGTACCACGGGCCCTGGTGACGAAGAGGTAACGAATTAAGCTCGATTCTTATAATTCTTGAATTATATCTCTGTGTTTCAACCACGAAACACGCTATGGATTTAGCGGCTTGGTTGCGGAAGTCGTGGCTTGGGGAGGTACTATCCTATGGGAAAAGGAGCTTGGATTAGTTCCACCACGGAATTCGTGAGGAGCGGCGCACTTCATCGAGCTTATATATTAATGTCAGAATTAACTTCTTAACCAACGTAAGTAATTAATTAGTAAGTGTAGTCATCGGAGTAGATTTAAACTCCCTTAAAAAGGTCTAACTATTCTAATTTTATCATTATATATTTAGCAATTTCTTATTTCTTTTAGAATTTAAATTTTGATACACTTAAGTTTATTCCTACCGGCTACACTACACCTGTCGTGCAGACTGCTGCCTTCCACTCTCAAAAGAAATGTGTTATTATTATATCTTTCTCTTCTTCTTGGCCCTTTTTTTATCCAACCTTCAATACCCCTTCGTTTTCTTTACTAAACTTTATTTCCGGTATGCTAGAATTCTTTCATTTGACGTCCGACTGAGGTTGAACAATGCCTGTCTCTAGTAGTCATGTTGAAATAGCTATTCGACAAATATTTGAATTTGAATTTTTATATAACAGTCGGGTTAGCCAAATGCAGACGACAATTCTACTCCTGCAGCTTCTTCTCTCGCACTTCCCGCCTGTGGAACTCGCTCCCGTATTCTTGCTTTCCTGACGGCTACAACCTCCAGAAGTTTAAATGCAAAGTCAATAGTCATCTACTAACCACTGGCCTCTAGCTCTCTCCCCTCCCCTGTATAACCTTCCCTTTCTCTACACCTATGCATCTGTCATTGCACCTGCTTTCTCAGCTTTCTATTGCTCCTTTCTAACCAGTTTGTACTCCTCACTCTTTTCTAACTAATCTTTTTACAGTTATGTAGCCCCCTGCACATCAGTGGCATTTCCGCCTTGCTTGGGGTGAAATGATTAAATATATATCTATATCTATATCTCTCTCTCTCTCTCTATATATATATATATATACTACCGGTCATAATTATTAGGCCACCCCAGTTTTTTTTAAAAGAAATTATGTATTTCATACTATTTTAGTGGATAGTTCTGAATGAAAATGGAATGGTTCTTTTGTTATTATTATTCTGCAAAATTTTAGAAAAGCAAGGAAGCAAAAATGAACTCGTCCAAATCGCCATAAATTTTCTTCATTCTTTCATTGATGAAACTGCAATATAGGTAATTATTAAATATTTATAAATTCATTTGATGCACATGTTATTGTGCAATATTAACAAAAGAACCATTCTATTTTCATTTACAATTATTCAATTGGTAATAAATACTAACAAATAGTATGAAATACATCATTTTTTAAACACTGGGGTTTCCTAATAATTATAACTAGTAGTGTATATGAGGAAATACTGGACTATTATCTGTCTGACCAAAATATAACATTCCTAAATAAATCCGAAGTTTGGTCATTTGGTTAGGCTGATCGTAAATTTTGGATAACACCTCTGAAAAACTACTGCATGCCATCTATGTAAAATTGGATTAAATATTTTCGGCATCATAGCTTAAAAGTTAATTAAACCTAGTTCTTAAAAGGCAGACTCATGGTTTGGACCTAAAATCTATCTATCTATCTATCTATCTATCTATCTATCTATCTATCTATCTATCTATCTATCTGTGTGTGTATGTGTGTGTGTGTGTCTGTGTGTGTGTTTATGCGTGTGTTTATATTGCTCAGAAAGTCAACAGTGCATACTGTAATAACAGTGTCAAAGGAATAACCATCTTTTTTATACACATTTTTTCCTGCTAGCACGAAGATTAAACATTACTGTGTTTTTTATTTTCAATAAATCTATTTTTAAATTCAATAAAGGAATCTGATTAATGAATAATGGTTGTTTCATTTTTAATACTAGTCTATCTAATAAAGAACTCTGGGCCAGTGTTCCACCCGAATACGAAAATGTCAATCGAAGTATCTGTCTTCGTGCAGAGAACGATTCAGTCGGGGTTCAGTCAACGGACAGAGATTCGGATGATAAGAATAGATAGGCGTAGTACCCGATCCTACGTATGCGCGGGCTGGGCAAATTTTGGACCTTAACCTGAGTGTCGGCTCTTCAGATTCCACACGTAAAACCCGACCTTGTGTCCCATTCCGTCTTAATGGAGAGGTATTTTGTAAATACTCAGTGTTCCACTCGAACAGAAAAGAGTCAGTGGAGTTCCCTATCTTCGAGAAAAGAACGACTCAGTCGTGGCTCAGTCTATGGAATAGGATTCGTCTGAGAAAGACAGACAAGCGCTCTATCCTCGGGGAGAGTTCGACTCAGTCAACGGACAGAGACTCGGCTTAGAAATATAAACAGATTTAGTACCCGATTCCGTGTAAGTGGCGAGGGGACTGGTAAAATTTTGACTTTTGGCTCGTAAATTCACGCTCACTTCCCAACCTAAAACTCGGCTTTGTGTCACATCCCGTCTCATTGGTGGGGACTATGGGTAAATAAGCATAATTCTGACAGTCCTCTGTCGTGCACGTAATTGTAAAGCTCTCTGTTTTTAGGTAGAGTTAGGCTCGATCGATCGGACTGAGACTTTGCTGAAAAATACAGAAAAGCATAGTAAAATTAGAGAAAAAATGTGCATCAAAATTCGTCTAAATTAAGTAGAAAGCTGGGTAATTACGTAGAAGAAATCAAACAGTTCACATACAAGGCTTCTTAAAGATTAACAAATAAACATACGCCCATAAATTGTTATTCTCTTTATTATTATTATTATTATTATTATTATTATTATTATTATTATTATTATTATTCCTATCTTGCAAGCCATTGGTACTTATTTAGTTTGTTGGCATTCACACCATCATAATTATGGACAATTTTTATATTCCTTGACACTGATAAAGCGGAAAAGTTTTAGGATGCTGTAAAATCTTCATAAAAATAAATAAAATCTTCCTTGTCGGCCGTATTTAATGACAGATGATTGAAAGAACGGTTGCTGACTAAGTATGCATTAATATATATATATATATATATATATATATATATATATATTGTATATTTGGGCAGCAATCTCCCTTTAATGCGAGTTTCATTGAAAATGACAGACAAGGCAAGTTTTTATGTAATTTTTCATGTGATCTTATGATTTCTTTTCTTTTCAGAACATAAATGATATAAAAATGATTAAATGTGTTTTTTCCGAGTGCTTTCGGTTATGCTTTTAGCAATTATCGAGGATTGATTTTATTTGATGCGTGATTGAATATGCACATTTTTATGCATGGGCCTAGTGTTATGTGCGTATATTATTAATGTTCGATTTTTTCTTTTTTTTATTAATAATGCTTCCATTATTTTTAGTCATTTGCTATGATATTTGTGTTATCAAAAAGTGTGTTATGGATAGATTTTTATAGTTTTTAGTGTGTCCTTAAATGTAATCGAACTGAAGTATGGTCTGAGAGGTGCAACGTTAATAATCTTGTCAACCGTGTGTTAGCGTGTCCAATATAATTATTTACGAAATTGAATTTATCAAGAACACAGTTCTTAAAAGGACATGGAAATTTTTAAATAATGTCGGTTCTCTGTAGTTTCGACATGGCAGGTGAATTGTTATTTTTGAAAATGAGATTTAACAGTTTTAAATTTTCTGTAATAGATAATTTATTTTTTGTTTAAGTTAGCTGAGGTTGCGTATTTTTGGATGCTGTTTAAAAGTGAAGATTCACCCAGTTTATAATTGCCATGCATTTGTTTTTTGTCGAAAATATTAATGCTACCTTTTTCCGTGTATTCTTTTGTTATTGGTCACATTAGAAAGAAAAAAGTCTAATATGCTAGTCAATACAATGATTAAGGAAGGCGTTTTTTACAAGAGTTTGTTTCAAGTCATGGAGTTCTTTGAAGAAAAGCTGACGAGAAAATGAATTCTCGTACGGTCTTGTAAGAAAAATTTTTAATAACACCAGTTTTATAACTAAGCGTAGGTTCACTAGTAAAACTAAGATGACAAGAATTTTAACTGGTGGGGTTTTTATATAGTGAAGTAGTGAAAGTATTATTATTAGAAAAAAAAAGAAAAAAATCCTAAGATCTCATGAAAAATTACATATAAAACTTAACCATAATATCTTATCTGTCATTTAAATTATATATATATATATATATATATATATATATATATATATATATATATATAATGTAATTACTTAGTTAATTACTTAATTAAATTAGACCAGTACACAGTTGTATTAAAAAGTGTTCAATACAATTATATTGTAGAATTTTTGAATATCTTTTATTTGTAAACGAGTTATTACACAAGCCAGGTTTCTACCATATGGTGTCTTCAGACAATTTACAATAACTGATTTTATCGTTTTTTTCTTTTTAATGAGCGCTCACGTAAAGGTGATTCTTTATGAACGCGCAATTTTCAAAATTAGAAGTTATAACTTTTTCATCTATGGTTATATGAACCTAATGGGTATTTTTTGGTATGGTTATACTTAGTCATAATTTCTATTCTTTCATTCAGTAATTCATTTTTGTTTGGGAATAACATAATAGCTAACTTTTCTTCCCGGCAGTCTACATATTTTGCCATCGTTGTAAGGCTTGTCTGTTTTTACTATACTCCACGTTATGTCTGGGTCTTTTCCATATTTTAATTTCAATTTCCACACTTGCTAGCCAATTTTGTACAATTTTTAAAGTTTTCGAGTTTAAATGTAGACCTGTGATTAAATCATCTGGTTTTAAAGTATCTTTGGTTGATCCTAAATATGTTTTGTTTGACCATTTAAGTCATGAACTTTTGCTTTGTAAATGCCTTCTTTTGTATTACAAAGTCCTTAAAGTGGGCATTTATTTTTGTTCCTTCAGTTACATTCCTTATTAATGATCTTGTTTTGTGCATTGCTATTTAAGTTTCTGGAGTTTTATTTCTTTATAAAAATTTATAAATTACTAGTACAGCTATAAGTAAAATTTTGTTTTGTTCTGAGCTTTTTGGAAAGTGTTTGTCGATCAGTTTAAAACAAAATTTTCAATAGGAATACAATCGAATTGAGTTATAGCTGGATAATAATATATGACATAAATGAAATCTACAACAGTGGTGTAATACCAGATGACCGAAGCAGGTGAATTTTTATAGCTCTGCCTAAGAAGCCAAGCAAAAAAGAATGTGAACTCCAGCGAACAATCAGTTTAATGAGCCACTTAACAAAACTTATTGTCCAAATCCTGATGAATAGAACCCAAAGAAGAATCAGACCGGAGAAAGAACAAGAACAGTGCGGTTTCGTCAAGGACACTGGAACAAGGAATGCGATATTTATGCTTAAGAGACTATCAGAAAAGGCGATACAAATGAAAAAAGAAGTTTACCTGTGCTTTGTAGACTATGCCAAGGGGTTCGACAAAGTACACCACAAAGAACTGATAAAAAGGCTATATAGCTTTATTTAAACTATAAAATGATTAGACCTAGCTGACAATCTAGTCAGTCAGTCAGTTAAGTGTCATGCGTGATACACGCTTGGGCGATCATGTCTCGAACGAAACATGACTGACTGGCCATAAGATTTTCCCGCAATAAGTTGCTATTACTTTCTGCCGTAAACTGTTTGCTAGTCAAGATAAAGAACCCAATCTACTCTGCTATTTAACCCATAGCTGGAGAGAGAAGAGACGGATTAATATCTTGCCAAAGAGTATTTGCGCGTAAGTGAATGCACCGAATTCAACTGGAATTCGAACTCGGTTCTCCGATTTTTCATTCCAAGCCGATATCCACTGTACTAGAAATGGAAGTTCAAAAGATCCAAGCTCATCAGAATAATTGCTATGAAAATATATTTATATAGAAATGGTCTAGGAAGCGTTGGGAAAGTGGTATAGATGTTAGGTGAGGACCGTTAACATTGCAGATTCTTCTTTGGATTTCATCAATAATCTCTAAATACATTCATCTATTTTTACATCTCTGAATACAATTGATTAACTTGTCCTGTCTTAGTACCATATGCATATTTCTGTTTGGCATACACCTATGTACAAATCACATTGATTAGTTCACTGATATATATTTTAAATGTATGACACCTTCAGCCAGTACTAGTTTGAAAGTGTCATTCTATAAAACTATTTTGAAGGCAGGACTTTCTAGATTCAAGCCTGCATCTTATAGCAGGATATCGCCAGACTTTTCATTAATTTGAATATGATAAATTAGGTTGCAAAATGATTTGGAATGTCATTCTACATTTCCCACATAGTCTAGGCGTTGGAGATGACTAATGATAAATCACGCGGACAACATTTTCCTGGTGGTATAAATCCTGCTGAGGAGCCCAATTATTTTATTCGAGTGCACAGGCTAATAGCTGTAATATACACTGTTTAAAATAAAAATGTGTCGTCTACTTGAAATACGAGAATCTACTAAAAATGTTTAATTTGATGTAGACTTGATTTGATGTGTAAATGTTCGCCATTTTATATTTTTAATTTCGCGCATGTGCGTTGTTTGTTTTGATTTTGTCAGCTGCAGAATATAGTAGGGTCAGTTGGGCACCGTCCGTGAGAAAAAGAGCATTAGAACGTAATTCACTCAGCTAAAAATTTGGAAAAACCATGCTGTACTGATTGCCATTCGCACCCGAAGATCCAATACAAACATTTCAAAGTGTTTGAATGTCAATCCGAGGACAGTGCAAAGGATTCAGTAAGAGATGGATGAATCTAATGGTGATTACTAAGGAGTTTCGAGTGATCTCGAACGAAGGCCACGTCATGCATTAATTCATCTTACTACAGGTCCTCAACCTAAACAAGGAGGCCTACACCACATGCCTTAAGTAGATAGTGCTGCCCTGGGAAGACCCTATGCCTGACATCTGGGGTGCAGTTGAGTGAGAGACCAACAAAACTCCTTGTAACACCAAAGATAAACTGAAGGATTATGGCAGCATTCTCCAACTTAATCATAAAAACCGTCCAGAAGAGAAGCAGGAGATTCCGAAATCGTCTGATGGCCGAGATTGAATCCAATGGCAATTTTATTGAATAAATTTACTCTTTTTTGTTTTTGCATAATTTTTGTAAATGTATATGTTAGAATAAGATCCCAGTCTTATTTTCATTTTTCTTAATTTAGACGACAATTCATTCATCGCATCCTATATATGTATATATATATATATATATATGTGTGTGTGTGTGTGTGTGTGTGTGTGTGTGTGTGTGTGTGTGTGTGTGTGTGTGTATAAAGAGAGAAAAAATGAAACTTTTTGATTGTGTCATGAGAATTTGTTCTAAATTTCGAACAGTACCGTTTACGGGATAAAACTGTTACTTGAGCAGCAGTCAACAGTCTAAATATTTACCTTTTGAGTGAGCTTCGTCTAAACTTTAAGATAAGTAGATATTAATTGACTTCTCTGTAGAAACTGCATGTGATTTTCATCTGTGTATGTGTTTGGCGTCTGTGTGTGTGTGTGTACATGTGTGTGTATGTGCGTGTATGGTTGTGGGCGCGTTCATCTGACAGTTTAAGTAAGTGCGCCTGCAACCACGAGTGTTTGCATGTGTGTATGAGTCTATGTGTGTGCGTGTGCATGTGTGCGTGTCTGTGTGTGTGTACGTGTAATTCTGTCCAATTCCGCACGATTTAATATTATTGCTAGTAAAACACAAAGTTAAACGACTCTGCCACAAATATAAATAAGTTATCTACATCAGCTGTAAAGTATAAAGTAGGTAATACACACACACATGCATGCACACGTACATATATATGAAATATAGAGCTACATGGGCATGAGCATGGTTCTCATAGTTTCTGATCTGAACTGTTTTCGTGGTATAAACGTATACATATATTGTTTAGGTGAATTAGGCTACTGTAAATATCCCATTTATTACCACGGATTTGCTTGTCAGTTACCCGAACTTTACAAGTTAAGCATGTCTCTAAGAGATGCCGTGCTTGTATATCTGTTCACTGGGCGGGAGTAGTAAGGGTTTTTTTTATGTATGAGGCTGCCAAAGAGATTGGGAGACACATATTGAGTACTGAGAACACCATGAATAGGAAATTTGAGCAAACTCTAATTGGGCCCAACCTGAAAGGGTATACGCTCCTTTTATCAAAACCTGGCCACATATCAGTTGAATCTTGTTGGGATGCATGTGCCAATTATACCGTTATCAGTTTTCATGATGTGTATATTGGACTTTGAGGGTTTATTCTCCAATGCCACTTTTCAGGCCTACTTCTCTCTCAAATAATAATAATAATAATAATAATAATAATCACCGGTTACAGAAATAGAAGATGTCACCATTCTGTGGAATTACACCATCTACACAGACAGAAAAATTGGAGCAAATAGGCCGGACATTATTGTTAAAAAGAAAGAAAGAAAGAACTTGCCTTTTAATTGATATGGCTTGTTGTGCAGATTGTACCATAGCAACCTAGGAATTTGAGAAACTGTCAAAATATAAAGACCTGGAAATTAACATAGAAAAAAATGTGGAAATTAAAAACAAGAATCCTACCAGTGAAAGCAGGTGCACTTGGAATGATATAAAAATGGCACAAAACAACACATTGAAAGAATCCCTGGAAACTCAGCTTAAGAGATATACAAAAAATTGTCTTGTTAAGTACAGCCCACACACTAAGAAGAACTTTTTTAAAGCTAGGGGTGATAGGGGAGAAGGAAAAATATTAAATGTAGCCATAACAACACACCACGACCTACCTTAGGTCTTTCCGCGGACTTGGTAGGTCGTGCGACCATAGCAGAAATCGAATTATGATGAAAAATCACATAATAATAATAATAATAATAATAATAATAATAATAGTTGATAGACTAAACTATTGCCGGGTTCACACTCCACCCACGTCTATTGAACAGGTGAAGAGGCTCATCCCTTGTTTCCTGTTTAGGATGCGGTTTCCGGTTTTCTCTTTTCCAATCTTTTCACTCCTATGTAGCCCCCTGCACATGAGTGGCGTTACCGCCTTGCTCGGGGTGATGTGATTAAAAAATAATAATAATAGAAATAGAAGATGTCACCATTCTATGGGATTACACCATCTACACAGACAGAAAAATTGAAGCATGTAGGCCGGACATTATTGTTAAAAACCAGAAAGAAAAAACTTGCCTATTAATTGATATGGCTCGTCCAGCGTATTGTAACATAGCAACCAAGGAATTCGGAAAACTGGCAAAATATAAAGACCTGGAAATTGAAATAGAAAAAATGTGGAAATTGAAAACAAGAGTTGTGCCAGTGATAGTAGGTGCACTTGGAATGATAAAAAATGGAACAAAACAGCACATTGAAAGAATCCCTGGAAACCCCAGCTTAAGAGATATACAAAAAATTGTCTTATTAAGTACAGCCCACACACTAAGGAAAACTTTATATATGATAAGGAAGATAGAAAAAACATGAAATGGGGCCATAACAACACACCACGACCTGCCTTAGGTCTCCCCGCAGGCTTGGTTGGTAGTGAGACCAAAGCAGAAGTCGAAATATGATGAAAAATGACATAATAATAATAATAATAATAATAATAATAATAATAATAATAATAATAATAATAAACTGTAACATAGCAAGCAAGTTATTTAAAAAATTATCAAAACATAAAAACCTGGGAATTGAAAAATAAAAATGTGGAAATTGAAAACAAGAATAGTGCCAGTGATAGTAGGTGCGTTTGGAATGATAAAAAAAGGAACAAATTAGCACATTGAAAAAATCCTTGGAAACCTCAGCTTAAGAGATATAAAAAATTGTCTTGATAAATGCAGCCCACACGCTATGAAGAACTTTGTCCATGTAACGCTAGTGATGCTATAGGAGCTAGAAAAACATATGAAATGCAACCATAACAGTTCACCACTACCTGCTTAGGTTTTTCCACGGACTTGCTAAGTATTGTAACCATATCAGAAATTGAAATATGATGAAAATAATAATAATAATAATAATAATAATAATAATAATAATAATAACAGAGGCCATAAAAATAGATTGCACTTTCGAATAGACAGTCTCAGTAGACTACAAAATATCTTTGAAGATCTTTAAAAACTATCAAAATACAAGGATCTTGAAATAGAAATCTGAACCATGTAAACATCAATAGTTTCACTGGTAGTTGGGAACCTGGTACTTAGGAACCTGGACTGAAAAAAAAGGTTCCGATAGATGCATTGATCCTTAGTCGCTCATACCTTTAAGAAATGCAAAAAAAGAAAATCATTCTTCTACGCACAGCCCACACTTTACGAAGGTTTTTATCTATGTAAAATAGTGTATGTGTTTAGGTTGCTTTATTTTTACTACTTTTTTTTTTTACAAATATGTAATGAAAAATATCGTGATACTATTTCTGAGCTTAGACCTCTGGTTAAGACTCTGAAGGAAATAATATACATCACAAATCAATGGATTTGATAATAATGATAGAAAAATTCTGTCTGTATTTCTGAGACATTGTTCAGACTGTTGTCCTCATCTCTATTGTCCTATTCACAACGTTTCAATCGTTGTCCTCGAGGACACATTGCACACGGGATATAAGCGTTGGTTGAAGGAAACCAGAGACTTGATATAATGAGTTCAATAACTGGCTACAGCAGAGGTGAACAAAATAATTTAGAAGATTTGAGCTAAAGTAAAATAACAGATACTGTGATATCTAGAAGAAGCATTGCAGGTGGAATGAGAACAATCTGGACAAAATAAACGGTTCTGTTTGAAATTCTAATCATCTGAAGAAGACTGGAGAGTACAACAACCGAATATGGCAACAGTGATGAGGGCAACAAACCTGAATAATGTAAATAGTGAAAATAATAGAGTTCCTTGAGTAAATAATATAACTACAGAGTAGAAATAGGCAGAAGTATCGTTCTGAAATAAAGTTTAACATCCGGTAGATGGCGATAAAATTAACCTACGAAAGGCCTCACCTTCGCATATAAGAGGCAGTATGGATTTTAAGTAACTTTTATCGGGGAAAAAAGAGTGCGTCTTATACGCTGTCGAATCGGGTAAATTTAGTTTGGTACAAAGCCACTTTAAGTGGTCACGCAGTGATGATAAAAACTATAAAGTCATTCAGCAACGTTAGGGTATTAGCGATCTTCGTTAATCTCTTCAAAACAAGCGCCTGGAAAGGTCGAGATCACTGGGTTAACTGCTTTCCGTTCAATAAACGAAATGGATGTTTATTAAAACAGAATCAGGGAACGCGTATGGGAAAGGAATTGCTTTCTAGGTTTATGAAGAAAGCGAGTAGGTCAGAGAAAATACTAGAAGGGCGGAGTCAAAAAGGAAATGTAGATGAAGTAGAAAAAATCTTAGGGATGTTAAATGGATTCGTATGGATAAACCGTATATGTTAAGTGGAATTGCTGCTGATGGACTGACGACTGGAAAAAGGTACAAGAAATGGAAAGTGGGCGGTGGAAATATATTTTATGAGGTTGAATCTTAAATAATTTCAGATTTTGTTTATGAATTTTATTCTTAAAAAACAAAAACAAAGTACAATTACATTTTTTTCACTGATATATTCACAATTATTTGCAATAAATTGTTACATGCCAGGTAACCTTTCGATACATTTTGCGTAAATTCCGCTGGTTTTGATGGTTGTCGAATACATTCTTATTTTCATGAGGGAAATTTGTTTTTCAAAGATCGAAAAAGTTAATAATGGTAAAGGTGAGGAGGTAATTTTTTAAAGTGCAGCTTAGATGCGGTATAAGGCAGAAAGTATAGATCGAAGTCACTACGGAATTATAATGATTACTAGTGAGACAAGCTTGTTAACCATTACAGCAGGCCGAGGTGACCGAAAGTTTATGCAAACATAGTGGGTTAAATAAGAACGAGCTGAGATTCAAAGTTTGTCGGGTTCTGGGCATGACGGTAAACTGCATCCGGCAGCAAGGACTCTGATTGGGAGGTTGTGAGGAGCATGGAACCACCTCTTAATTGCTGTTGTTCCCAGGTCCACCCTGATACGGAGTGGTGGCACCTGTTAGGGTCCCAGCTATGGGCAAATAGTTAGCCCCCCACAAAAAAAACTGGGGTGAAAACATTATGAAAGTATAAAGATACACCTTTATAGAAATATATACTTAAAAATAGACTATTATAGAAAAATATATATTTTTGAAGGAAAAATAATACCAACAATACATTTTTAAAAAAATATTTATTACCATAACACATTTTTGAAGAAAATATTCTCAGCAGAACATTTTCGAATATAAAACTAGAAGACATTTTCAGTTTTCTAGAATAAAAAAGAATAAAAACAAAAAAAATTTTTCAAAATCTGATTAAATCAACATTTTCACTATAACCGAACATTAAAAAAAGCCCTAAAACTCCACCTTTCTTGGCATTAAATAACCCACAGAGAGTGATATACCGCTAAACAAAACTCAAAATTTGTCTTTGTCTTATTCTGGCTATGTGTGCCTTATGTTCTCATGTAGGAGAACAACATATTTCTTTTAATCCACAGTGTACGCTTCCATTTCCATGCAAAAATGAAGATATCTTAATGTATTTCAATTGTTATGTATGATTAGTAGTCATCATTGCAATTATCCCCCAGCAAAATAAATAAATTGCTTATTATGCGATATAATAGATGGATCCTCCGAAACATTAAAGAATTTGCAATTCTTTGAAAAGAGCAAGAAAAAGTTAATGTCTCAGATAGAGTAAAATTTGAGTTACCTGTTTAACGAAAAAACAGAGTTAGAAACTCAGACACGTAACCACCATAGAGAAACTTTTCTGCCAATCATGAGCATGGCTGATGCAAATCTCCTTGAGAGCAGCACACTGTACCTCCTTGGACTCATCTTTTTCAACTGATCTGAAGTAGAACGAATATATCGAATCTGTAGCTAAATTTATTTCTATGGACGTTGAACAACTGTACCGGGCCAGAAAGCTTTTCTCTTCTTGCATATTTATAAATGTATAATTCACCGGTGAATTGAATACTGTTGTCATATCTAGTTGAATGCTCCTCCTGTTCACCTCGAGGTTCTCGAAATCATCCAAACAAGGATTTGCAATGTAATTGATCCTGACTTAGTATCTCGACTTCAGTTATTTTCTCACCGACGTGATGTGACTTCTCTTTGTATTTTCTAAAGATATTTTCATGGAATCTGCTCTGACGAGATTTTTTTTTTTTTTGCTGGTGCCCCGACCACATTTAGTTTTGCGTGCTACTAGATGTGGCATCTAAGTCTCACCCTTTTACCATTGAAATTGTTAAATGTTGTCGCCTCTTCTACTCTATCAGTTTCTTTTTTCGCACTTCCCGCCTGTGAGACCCCGTTTCATTTACTTTCTTCCCTTATAACTACAATCTTCAAAAGTTTAACTGCAACGTTTGTTGACATCTCTGTCTTCTTTTCTCTCATTGTAATGTACTGTCTACTAGTGGCGCATAAAAAATGGTTGAGATACAGGAAGATAGAAATGGCAACTGACGTTGCGTTTTAGGAAATTGCAGCTATCAGTGAAGGAAGTTTCACAGGCGAGAAAAGAAATTATTAGAATTGAAGGGGTAGTTCCATTTAACTATTTCAACGGTATATATATCTAAACTTATTTATAAATGAAACTTTGTGTGTGTGTCCGTTACCTATAGACTCCGAAACATCGGAACCGATTTTCTTGAAAATTTACACAGTTGTACTATAAGCGTCTGAGAGTGTTCTTAGCTAGGTTTTGTGTTGAGGTACCCCCGATAAATATCGAAAATCGATAATCGAAAAAATCGGGTTATAGAAGGAGTGGTCTGATTTTAATCAAATTTGATACTCTCGTAGACAAAGACATAAGAAACGATATTCAGATGTTTCAAGGTTGCAGTTCTGACAATAGTGCAGAAAATTTGATATCGATACCAGGAAATCAAAATTTGACTTACATCCATTCATCTTGCTTTCAGTCTACGGTTTCGCTTTAACTGGAAACAACTATTGCTTTTTAGTCTTTCGTGCCAACATCCAAAGAGTCTGAGCTCCAGGACTATGGATTAGTTTTAAAGCTTTCATTACACCCGAGTATCGCCGGGCTATACTGCTAGTATATATATATATAAACAATCTGAAGACCATGACTTCGCCTATTTCAATACACAATTCCTACAAATGCACATTCTACTTGGCATCAGCCATCAACAAATGAAACTGGGAAAGACCGGCTTCCTCTTCTACAATCCTCCCGTGAAATAAATACAAAATCTGATCTGAAAATTGCATTGAAACGTGAATCTGACTGTCATGATGCCATGTTGATTCCTATGTCCATATTATCTGAAACTACGAAAGTTCTATCCCTTGATATATATGAATTCCGATTCTCTTTCATTAGGTTTTCTTCCATGATCAGCACGCTGATAAAAATAATTTTTACACCTTCCTGTGCATAATAATAGGTAAAACCATTAACAATTGTAACTCTATTCATATCGGGCAACAAAGGTGTGGAAAATGTAGAACGTTGCTAATAAATGGATTCCTTCAGTGTGGAAACAACGAAGAATAGATTCACAAGGAAAAATCAGACATGAATTCATGAGATGCTAACACAAGGAATAGCAAGATATTTCTATTATATTTTTGCATTTCATTGCCCATTTTTTCTCTCTATCTTTCTCCTTCTTACTCTCTCTCTTTTTCTCTCTGTCAAGACTTTCTTGTCTTCCATCTTTACATTTCTTTTGAACTTGCAGACGACTTTTAAATAATTAATTTGACACACTTCGAGGCTGTTTACGTTCTTTCCTTTTTCTCTACTTTTTCCATTTCTTTCTTTCTTTCTTTCTTTCTTTTCTGTTTCTTAATCTTGTTTAAATTCTTTCTTTCTTTTGCTCTTTTTTCTGTCCCTTAATCTTGTTTAAATATTTTCTTTCTTTCATTCTTTCTTTCCTTTCTTCTTTCTTTCTTTCTTTCTTTCTTTCAAAGAGTACTATTCATCACAATAATTATTATGAACATATTGACAGAAAAGAAACAGGGAAAATGTTTCATTTTAAAATATCTTTGACTCTGTTTCCAATGAAGATTTTAAATTCTAAATCAAATTGAAGCAAAAAGCAAGTCTCTCGGTAAAGCATACTTGATCTCGAAACTTGATTTATTTGTTTAATTAATTCATTTTCTTTATTCTTATTTGTGGACAACTGATTGCTTCTTTGAAGATCTCATATGTAGACATTTTACTGCTGGTCATAAAACGCCAATCACTTCAGGATAAGGCAAAATTTTTTACCGTCCACTTTACTATGTGTGTGCCTTTATTACGCTCTTAGACCCAATGTATAACCACAGGCACTCACTTTAAACAGCAGACTAATTTACATATTTATACTCATACTGGGACTTGTTTATAAAAATCCAAATGACTAAGTGAATGCATATTTTCTCCTGTTCTGATTTGGAAAATATGCCATTAATTTAAATAATTCTAGGCACATTTTATGAAGAAAGGATACTTTATATTCTATATTTTTAATCTTTTATGCGTGATTTGTTTATTTGCTGCGAAGTAATATAAACTGAATGAACACATTTTTTGAATGTGGTCATTCTAAGAGTTTGTTAATATTCATTATATCTTTGAATGCCCACTTAGACAAACTAGATTTAGTATGCACTTACATAAACCAATATCTATAGTTTTCAGTTAAGCTTGAAACCTTTTTATTTCTTGAAGCTTCGAATGGACGGGTTGTCTTTCCTTGAATTTGGAATGACACAAATTATACTAAACGTTTATTTAACAAGTCGAATCCAGGTGAAGCATGATTCAGTCAGTTAAGTGCCATACTAACACTTAAGTAGCAGCTCTAGTTTTTTCAGGATCGTCTCGCTACGTCGGTTAGAACCCGGTAAGAGAATTTGTCCTTACTTGTCTGTCAGTTAAGTGCTATACGTGATACACGCTTGGGCGATCATGTCTCGAAAGAGACATGACTGACTGGGCAGAAGATTATCCCGCAGTAGGTTGCCATTGCTTTCTGCTGTAGACTGGTTGCCAGCCAAGGCTATAGAACCCAATCTGTCCTGTTATTTAACCCATAACTGGGAGGAAGAGACGGATTAATACCTTTCCTAAGGGTATTTGCGCGTAAGTGAATGCAAGGAATTCAACTGAAATTCGTTCCGAGCCGATATCCACTGCTCCACATGATTAGCCAACAAAAATCAACAACACAAAAGTAGAAATACCAGGATTTTTTCTTTTTTTTTTTTTTTTTTGGTATCTCATTCTGTAAGGAAACTTTAATAAAAGTGTAAAATGTTAGATTGATTAACGTTTCGTATTTCTTCACTTATCATAGATAGATAGATAAATAGATAGATAAAATGCTATATAGAACATATATTAATATATGTTCTATATAGCATTTTATATTTTTGTTGCATATTGGTTACAGGTGTAACCAATATGCAACAAAGGGTTAATAATTTAAAGTTAAATTTCTTAGGTGAACTCTAAAAGAAGAATAAAGTAAATAAAAAATGAATAGCAAATATTTCATCACTGAGAAAGTCTTTCAAGAGACATAATAGAAAATTCTAAAACATATTCCTATTTTCCATAATTACAGCAAAGCATACGTCCCAAACAACTACTTGGAATTCTAGGAAAACTTGATTTATAGAGGTAAGATGTTCAAATATCTAGACAACTATTACTAGGAACAAAACAACCAAGCATGCGAACAGAGAATGAGTTTAGCGAATGTACAAACTATAGAAAGAGTCAAGTAAGATTCAAGATAGCGGGGTTCGAATTCCAGTTAAATTCGTTTCATCTACTTACGCGCAAATACCCTTGAGAAAGGTAGTAATCCGTCTCTTCTTTCTCCAGCTATGGGTTAAATAGTAGGACAGATTGGGTTCTATAGCCTTGGTTGGCAATCAGTCTATCGTAGAAACTAATGGAAATTTACTGCGGGAAAATTTTCTTCCTCGTCACTCATGTCTCTTTCGAGGCATAATCGCCCAAGCGTGTATCACGTATAGCACTTAACTGACAGACAAGTAAGGACAAATTCTCTTACCGGGTTCTAACCGACGTAGCGAGACGATCCTGAAAAAACTAGAGCTGCTACCGGGATTTACTATCGACTGTTATCAATTTAATAATATGAGCTGTATCGATGATACTGTGTTGATGGCGGACTAAAAAAAGAAAAAGAAAGAAGACTTATTAGAGAAAGTAATAAAAGAAAGCGAGGTGGACTGTAAGAAACAGCGTATGATTGTCAATGAAACAGACCGCTCAAAATGTGTATAGGTGATATCAAAATGAAGCAGTTACTGAAATTTAACTATCTGGGTCTTGTAGAAACAGACGACAGTAATTATTTCCAGTTATCTTGGGAATAACGAAATAGGATTTCCAGAAACAAAATAAATTATTAAAAGATAGGAAAATGTAGTTAAAAACAAAGATACGTGATGAACTGCTATGTTATATTAATCCTCCTTTATGAGAGTAAAGGTTGGCGAATTTCCTTACATATGAATTTGCAGAGAAAGATGTGATTCTAAAGACGAATGATAAAAATACTATTGACAAGCATGCGATGAGGAATTCATAAGAAAGATAGGAACTACTAAGAAACTAATAATTATAACCAGAAAGACACTGCTGAAATACACAGAACATATAGAAAAATGTTCAAAATTATCAAGAGCGGACAGAGAAAGAAAGAGAGATGATTCAGGAATAAAAAAGAAAGAAAGAAAACATTTAAACATGATGAAGGAACAGCAAAGAAAGAAAGAAAGAAAGAAAGAAGGAGACTTAGAGACAGCAAAGAAAGGAAAGAAAAAGGAAGGAAAGTTGATTAAGTAATAGCAAAAAAGAAAGATATAAAGAAAGAGAGAGAGAGAGAGTTCAGAAAAAAGAAAGGAAGAAAGAAAGAATTAAAATGTGATTAAGAAACAGCAAAGGAAGGAAAATAAGAGGAATAAAAGGTGATTAAATAATAGAAAAGAAAGAAAGAATAATGAAACCTTGGCAGCAGGTTCCCTCATTTTACAGTTAAAATCGCTACATGTAACCATAAGTTCTATGTTGTCTATCTATCTATCTATCTATCTATCTATCTATCTATCTATAGATATTTTTATAGGTACAAAATCTAATAATCGAAATAAAAGTGTGTAGCTTAATATTACGAGACATTTTAAAAACGAAGCAACCGGTTTTGCTCCCGCTCTTCAGGCCACCTCGGGAGATTTATGCTTAGAATAAAATAAATCGTGATGGAAAGAAAAAAAAGCAAAATTATAAAATCAAAAACAAAAAAAAACTATGAACGGAAAACAAAGAACCAGAGACAAATGATAGCGAGTCCCAACAAACATTCACGCTGTTTACAGAGAGAAGGAATGAAGGAACCGATATAAAGAGCCTCCAGCACTTTCAAATGCGATATGGAGTGTGACCGAGACAGAACCGTGAACCAGTCAACACTATAAACAGCAGCACACTTTCTGTCATTTAGCAGGTGCCCACGTATGGCGGAACCATAGGTATTTGGGACAAGTTCATTCAAAGCTAAGGTGTGATTCCTGATATTAATAGGAACGTGTTGTTTAATCCTCATATCTAAGCACTGAGTAGTTTTCCCTATGTAGTTGGCTCTGCAACCATAATTATATTTATAAATAACAGAGTTTACATGGTGAGGGGGAAGAACATTCTTGCGCCTAGAACAGAAAATAGGCCGTGTATGAAAAACTACACGAACCTCAGCCTATCTATCTATCTATCTATCTATCTATCTATCTATCTATCTATCTATCTACCACATTCTGTTCATTTTCTATCGATTTATTTTCTTATTCAACGACTACTTCTTTCCGAGCATATTCTCTGTTTCTCAATCCTCTCAACTATCGAAATTGATAGAAAGACGGACATGGCCGATCCATTACACGCCTTTTTTTTTATAATAGGCATGCTTTGCAAAGATTCAACCATCCACTGCATCCTAAAAGGGTAAGTGCCGATGCAGAGCGAGGGCTTGAGCAATTTTTCCACGGTATTGCCGTTAAACCAACCGTTAAAAACTGACCTTGTGTCATATTCGATTGCGACGTGGACACGCTGAAAAACTACTTCTTCCAACTGCCAGCTGAATACACTCACGTGTATGTAAAAGCCTGCCAATTTGTTTGTGTTTGCGTATATGTATATGTGCGTGTGTGTGTATATGTGTGTGTGTGTGTGTGTGTGAGAGAGAGAGAGAGAGAGAGAGAGAGAGATGGTATTGTATTAAAATCATAAGGTTTGAGATTTTTGTCACACCGCATAAAACGATAAGATAAATTTCCTTAGATTCCCAAAATAACAAAAAAGAATTCTGGATAGACGTGAAATTTTGTTGTTCTTTTTCGTTCAGGCAAAAGCATTCGCCTAAACTTTCATTTGAGGTAACTACGAAGAGAAATAAATTTTCAACAGTATTTTCGCGTCTCCTTTTTCAAGTTGTATTTTTATTTTTCATTTTTTAAAATTTTTTATTTTATTTTATTTTTTTATTTTTTATTTTTTTAGGCGGAAGAATCTGATATTTGACAGTTGTCTGCTTCCGGTTCGCAGCTGCTTTCATTTCGAATCTGTGTTCATTTTCCCAGTTGGGAATTGTCTTATTTTCTCTTTCGCTTGTAATTCTTCCATTCTTCTTTCCTTCATTTTTCTTTCCTTCTTTTTAGATATTCATAAATTTCTAATTGATTTTTGTCAGTCATCATTCCTCTTCTTCTATATGCAGTGTCCCCTCAGAACGTAGGCGATCACAGCTCTCTTATATATTGTCTGTATCCCTTGAGTTTTCAAAGCAGTAGAATTTGATGATTTCCAATACAGCTCAAGTGACAGCAAGCCTCCTCAGTACTGCACAACTTTATAAATAATTTTCTCGAAAACCGGTCAAGACACTACCTCAATACACATGCACAGAAACAGAGTCGAACTGCTCACCAACCCCAAGGGATACATGACCTACTGGTTAAAATCAAGTAATTGACAAGCGCATCTGGAGATGTTTTGTGTAGCCCATCAATTCACCCAGACAAAACCTGAATATGTTAAAACTTCTAAATTCGCTGAAATAACACCATGACATACAGAAAAAAAGGCCCAAAACTAAATTTTATCAGTAAAATGTTTATGTTATTATTAAGAGAATAGATGAAAGTATTGTTTTCATTATTTTAAAAAAAATTTGAATCCTTTTTAACACATTCGAAATGTTGGTATAAAATCTTGTTTTTCTTTCGTCCGTGAGTGACGCAGTTTTTACAATGGTTTATTACAGCAAACGTAATATTACGCAAGTCATTTTTTGCCGGTGAAAAACACATTATTTTGGAAATTCTTACAAAAATCAAGTAATTTTGATGAGAATTTCAGAACTTATAAATAAGTGAAACCACTTTTGAAATAATTATTTTTTGAAAATCTTGGTAAAATATTTTTTACATATGTTACTTCCCCCACATCAATTTCCTGAAATTCGCGAGAGGACGTCTATATAACTCATATCAATTAAACTCAAGAGTCTTTGGAGAATGTCTACATTAAAGTAAAACTTTTATTAACAGAATAACAAAATTGTAAGAAGAAAAATATTAGTGAAATTTTGTTAACTGAACACTATAACATATTTGTGAGAAAAAATGTTCATTGAAAAAATGTACGTAGTTTTGTAGTTAGAATTGTTCAAAAAGAAATATTTATCTAAACTTATTTATAAATGGAACTTTGTCTCTGTGTGTGTGTGTCTGTGTGTGCGTGTCCGTTACCTATAGACTCCGAAATGGCTGAACCGATTTTCTTGAAAATTTTCACAGTTGTACTATAAGCGTCTGCGAGTGTTCTTAGCTAGGTTTTGTGTCGAAAATCGATAATCGAAAAAATCAGTTTATAGAAGGAGTGGTCCGCTTTTAATCAAATTTGATACACTCATAGACAAAGACATAAGAAACGATATTCAGAAGTTTCAAGGTTGCAGTTCTTACAATAGTGCAGAAAATCAATAATATATATATATATATATATATATATATATATATATATAAAAGGCAAGATGTTTGTGTGTGTGTCTGTTTATCTGCCTGTATGTCTGTATTTTATTCAGCCCTTTTATTTTACTTTTTGCTTCGGGTTTGGCTCTAAGTAGGTATAATTGTAGTTCTTAGTCTCAACCATGATACCATTTACTCAGAGGACTTATTTAGCCTTCAAAATTCAGTTTACGACGAAAAAAACTTATTTGATATCGATACCAGGAAATCAAAATTTAACTTACATCCATTCATTTTTCTTTCAGTCTACGGTTTCGCGTTAACTGGAAACAACTATTGCTTTTTGGCCTTTCGTGCCAACGTCCAAAGAGTCTATGCTCCAGGACCATGGATTAGTTTTAAAGCTTTCATTACACCCGAGCAACGCCGGGCTGTACTGCTAGTAAGTATTAAAAATGTCCCACAGAAGTTTAGAGATGGTAACAGAATATAAAGTTTTATGCTCCTTTCCTTTTTTCAATAGGATGGAGACAGAGTGAGAAAGAAAGTGAAAGAAAGAAATTAAATTGTACTTAGAGTTCCCTGTTGTTGTTGTTGTTGCTGTTCTCTTTGGCGGCGTGGAGCAAAAATGAAGAAAAGAAAATTGGATGGCGAGACGTGACTGAGTCAGCTTGAAGTTTCTTCCTTACATTTTGACGAGATGCTATCAGATACTGCTCCCATTCTGACTGTTTTGACCGATCTAGAGATGTCGCTTAAGTAGTGGATTTGTGATGTGACCGGCTACAGCAGACATATTCTTCTTTAGGTGTGCAAAGACGTTTGACCAACGTCATATACCAATTTTAGATTTCCTATCCAATCTGGATCCAGAATTTTACTTTTCACACTGACTTGTGAAATTTGTCTTGGTCTGGATTTTTCCAAAATGCTTTTAGTCGTTTGAATCCGATTTTGCGGGTGTGCATTTTTACTTTGTGTGTTTTAGTTAACTGTTGGATAATACAGGATTTGTATCCTATAGCTTCCTCTACCAAACAACACATTCTCACTATAGCCACTATAATACCTTCAAGTCTCTATGAAGTCTTAACTAGTTCTCATAGGTAGAGTTTTCTGGAGCGGAGATGAAAATAATATTTAAAAATGAAACTCCAATGAATTACGGGATGTTCTTGAGAGCAATTATTTATAGGAAAGGCTTAGGGTAGTTACTTTACAGCGTTTGGAATGTGATTGAAGGTGAGATACCAGATCAGGACCAATATCGTAAATACTTATTAAAATGATTCTTAATGCCTTAAGAAAGCATAACTAAGAAAAAAAAAATTCGATTCTTTCAAAGTCAACACATGTCAGCATGAGAGAGCAAAGGTTTAATTTGAGCCGACAGCAGGTAGAACCTTTGACTGTTTCCTACCCAGCGCCGGCTACGTTTTCACAGCCTGACGAAATTCAAATTCTGCCAACACAACATCGGCCTGGCTTTTGATCCATGCCTCTACTTTACAGTTTCTACCTGTAATTTTCGTATTTAATGAAGGGTTTAAAAGGAGGTTAATTGAATAACCATCTGCATTTTCTATATGAAAGGTGAGTGAAAAGTGAGGGTACGTTATTTTTTATTTATTTATTATCATTACATTTTTTCTTTTTGAAATATTGTGCCTTTAAAATTTTTGCACCCGGATTTATCACTACTGTGGCCCCATTTACGTTACAGGAAGATAGAAGATGGTGATAATGCCATTAAGACACACATGATTACTGAAAGTAAAAGAGAATGAGAAAACTTTGGTAAGGAGAAAAGACAATAAAAACAGGTTTAGAAAGACAGAAGATGGTGATAATGCCACTAAGACACAAGAGAAGATTTTAGTGAGGAGAAAGGTTAATAAAAGAACAGGTTTCAGAAAGAGAGCGTTTGAGTTTGAGTTTGAGTTTGAGTTTTGTTTGACTGCATATCAACACCTCTGTGGGTTATGTAATGCCAAAAAGGTGGGGTTTTAAGGTAATTTTTAATGTTCGGTTATAGTGAGAAGGCTGATTTAGTCAGATTTTAATGAATTTTTTTGTTTTTATTCATTTTTATTTTAGAAAACTGAAAATGTCTTCTAGTTTTTTCCTTCAAAATTGAGTTATGACAATAATTTTTTCTTCAAAAACGTATTGTTGTTAATTTTTCTTTCAAAAATGTGTATTTTTCTATAAAAGTCTATTTTTATATATATATATTTCTATAAAAGTGTATCTTTACACATTCATAGTGTTTTGACCCCACTTTGGGTTTAACTATTTGCCCATAACTGGGACTCTAACAGGTGCTACCACTCCCGGTTAGGGTGGACCTGAGAACAACAGTAATTAAGAGGTGGTTTCATGCTCCTCACAACCCGATCAGAAGCATTGCTACCGGATGCAGTTTACCGCCATGCCAAGGAGCGCAGAAAGAAGATGGTGATAACTTCACTAAGATGCAAATGGTTACTAAGAGTGAAAAGGAATGAGAAGACTTTAGTGAGGAGAAGGAACAATAAAAGAACAGGTTTCAGAAAGAGAAAAGATAGTGATAAAGCCACTAACATGCAAAGGGTTACTAGAATTGAAAGAGAATGAAAAGACTTTAATGAGAAAAAAGGTTAATAAAAAAATGATTAAAAAAGACAGACGATGCCACTAATTGATTGTATTTTATTCTTTCTTTCTTCTTTTGTTTGTTTTCTTTCTCTTCGTTTTGCTTTGATCACTGGTTCTTTAGTTCGTTCTTTTTTCTCTTAGTTTTGTTTTTCTTACTTTTTCATTTTATTTTTTATTTTTCTTCAATGCTCTCTTATTTACTCTGATTTCTTTCTTTTTCTTTTTTCTTCGTTATTTTCAGTTTATGCAGTTCTTTCTCTTTTGTGCATTCTTAAGTATTTTTTCTTTCTTCTTTTATTTCCATCTTTCTATTTCTCTTAATTCTTTTTTCTTCCTTCCTTCATTTTTTCCAGGTTTTCCTTTTATATAATTTGTTATTTCTCATTTTTTCTTTCTTGCGCAATTTATTTTTTCTTTCTTCCTCTATTCTATCAGTTATTTTGTTTCTTTTTCATTCTTTCTTTTTTTTATTCCATGCTTTTTATTTAAACTGATTGATTTAATTCTTTCTTTTATTCTTTCTTTCTTAATTTCATTTTATTTATATTTTCTTTTTTGCTGTCTTACATAATTGTTTCTTTCTTTCCTTTTTACCATGTTCTATTTTTTCCGACTTTCATTTTTTTACTTTCTACCGTTTCTTTGTTCTACTTTCTTTTTATTTTTATTTTCATACTTTTTATAATTTTTCCATGTTTTCCTATTATGTAATTCTTTATTTCTTTTTTATTTCTCGGAAATAATTGGCTCTTTCTTTCGTTCACTTTTTCTTTCTTAATTTTGTTTTTATTTCTGTCTTTTTATCACTTTTATCCATGTCTTTTTTCTGTAATTATTTTTTTAATTTCCTTTGTAAACTTCATTTATATAATTATTTCTTACTGTTTATTTTTTATTATTTTTCTCATGTTTCTTTTTACCTCTCATTACTTTTTATTTTTTATCCTTTGTTTGATTATTTCTTTGCTTCGCGTCTTCTGACAACAAATTTCTGAAATTTTATCTCCAGTTTTCTTTTCCTCGTTCTCATCTCCTCAAGTTGTTTCTTCATCTTTTCTTGTAATGTTTTTTCCTCTAAAATATTTCTCCCATTTTTTTCACATCTTTTTTCCCCTCTCGGCACTTCCCATTCTCTTTTATCTATTGTTATTGTAGCTTGGTCATGTTTTCCCCAAATTTCCGAGTCAACTTCTCTCTGTCAAACACGTCTGTTTGCAAAGCATTACAGTTTTCGACATTCCTCAGCTTTACGCAAGTTCCGCCCAAACACAACACACACTCACCTCTTTAATGTGCTTTATTTAATTTTATATATATATATATATATATATATATATATATATATACACGTTAGGAAAATTAACGACAAAATAGAAAAATGTGTGTGTGACGCGTTTCGTTCTGTAGGACGTCATCAGACTAAAATGTACGTTGATCCAACTAGACATGCTCACGAAAGAGAGTAGACGCTAAAATTAATTTTAGATTTCATTTTTTTTTTTACATATACATTTGGTAAGGATTTCGATCGGAATGATCTATTGATAAAGTCCTAACTACCATCACTCACAAAATTATTGAGGCTCTTGACGACAAAAAACACATCGAGTACCATAGCATGAAATCTCGAAAGCCTTTGACAAGTTGCGACACAAAGATTTGCTACATAATCTTTCCAGTTATGGAATCACTGGAAGGGTCTTCGATTATAAAATCCTTCCTAATTCCTGAAGATAGTTATGAATGTCCAATCCAGACGGTCAACACAGACGCTTCACAGGGGTCATTTCTCGGATCAACCTTCTTTTTAATTTACATAAATGATCTGCCTAAGAATATTCTCGAATAATTTGTAAATATCTACGCCGATTACACGTATTACACTGGTACACCTTTAAAACGCTTGATGATCAGAGATTAACAGCTGATATCTCTTCCAATGTAACACGAATTACACAGTGGTGAAAAACTGACTGGTTACAATCAATGCCTCGAAAACCAAACTAGTTACATCGGACACCGAACTATTGCCAGCCACGATTAACGGAGGTTCCCTCGGAAAGGTATCGTGCCTTGAGAGAATCAAGTCAGTTAAGTGCCGTACGTGATACACGCTTTGGGCTATCATGTCTCGAATGAGATATGACTGACTGGGCAGAAGATTATCCCGCAGTAGGTTGCCATTGCTTTCTACATTAGACTAGTTGCCAACCAAGATTACAGAACCCAATCTGTTCTCTTATTTAACCCATAACTGGAGGGAAAAGACGAAATAATACCTTTCTTAAGGGTATTTGTGCTTAAGTGAATGCAACGAATTCAACTGGAATTCAAATTCAGCTCCTCGACTTGTCGTTCCGCGTCGATATCCACTGCACCACAACGCACATGCCAGACTAGAGAGATTCTTGGGCCTTAAACTCACCCCTGACTCAAGTGGAACTCGTATATACGAAGCATCTCTAAGGATGCAAGTAAAATGGCCGACGCCCTTTACTGCCCCAGTAAGTACCTGACTCCACGTGTTATCCTCTAGCTTTATAGGAGTCAGATCAGACCAAGAATGGAGTACTATTTTCATATTTGGGCGGGAGCTGCACTTTCCTGTCTAGAGAGAGCCCAAAAGCGCATCAGAGTCCTTGTAGAGGACGAATTATTTTCCACCCTCCAAACTCTTTGTTACAGGCAGGACGTGGTAAGTCTCTCGTTGCTCTATCGATACTTTCACAGAAAGTGCTCGGACGAACTACATTCTTTGGTTCAACCAAGCCTAACCTTCTAGGTAATGATTCGCTATGCCACCTACATTGTAGCAAACCACCCACATTCTATTCCTTTTCCATTGGTGAGACGTAAGTTCAACTCGAAATAGATTTTTCCCGCGAACCGCTGATCTGTGAGGCCGACTCTCAAGAGGACGTTTCCTCATCATTACTATCCTAACCTGTTCAAGTACAGGGTTAAACCTTACCTTCCTTCCTATCCGTACAAACTACCTAACGTAACCAACTACCTCGAATGGCCCCTGGGTCTTGTACAGGGTAAACCTCACTGTGAAAAAGAAAAAAAAGTTTAGCCAATTTCATTTAGTTTGTTTTTCTTTGTGTTTATATTTTGTATCATTTTTTTTATTAAGAATATACTGAATATATTCCCAATATATACCCCATATAAAAGTAGAAAGAGTAGCCAAAAGCCGCAAATCTCCGCTGAATCAATACCGACATCATTTCAGGGATGAGTAAGAGATGATCATTAAAATGAGAATGAATAACTGCAATGAATCCCCCACCAAAAAAATAAAAATAATAAATAAATAAATAAAGAAAGAAAGAAAGAAAGAAAGAAAGAAAGAAATAAAGAAAGAAAAAAAAAACAAAGAAAATGAACTCGACCGCTCTCAAAATTAAGTGCACACTTAAAATGAAACAGGAGAGGTAATTCAGTATTGAAAATGAACTAGGGGAGTTAATTGAGTATTTGGTTTTTGAAAGCAAAGAAAAATCTTTTTTTTAATAAAACAGTAAAAATAACCAATTACCGGATCGAACCCAAAATCTAATCAGTTCTTGCTAGTCATGAGGCCAATCATCTCTGAAAGTTTCATTCGTATCCATCCATCAGGTTTTGAGATATGTTGATCACGGACAAACAAACAAAGAAAAAAAAACAACAAAAAAAAAAACCAGACGCGACCGAAAACAATACCTCCGCTTTATGGCGGAGGTAAAATATACTTATTCTTTTTCTTTTATCCACAACAAAAGTACATTTTCTGTCTATTTAAATTGCTACGTGGTTTACTAAGTTTTGTTATTCCCTTACTAACCTGGACAGTTTTCAAATTCCTCTTATTTTGTATGCTGAAGATTGTTGATTTCGCTTTTCCAAACACTGCACTAAGTTTTTTTAATCATTTCACTCCAAGCAAGCCGATAATACTACTGAGGTACAAGGGGTACTTGGAGTAAAAGAAAATGAAAAAACATTCAAAGGAATTCATTAAGATTTGATATAATTTTGGATCTCGTCCTATCAAAACATTGCCTTATATGCAGAAATATACGTTAATCAAAATAGACTTTGTTCTTCTCTCTTAACAATAACATAAACATTTTGACGATAAACATTTGTATTTATTATGTTTGGGACCTGTTTCATCATGGTATGCTTTTTAGTGAATATTTGGAGGTACCTAATACTCTGGGTTGTTCGGTTTCAACAGAAACCTTTTGGATCGGGAGCAAAAAAAAAACAAAACAAACAAACAAAAAAAACAAACTTTCCCACCCATAAAACTAATTCATTAAGCAGTGCATGTGACATTTATTAGATTTAGCAATGGTAAATGGTTTTTCAAAGATTGTAGTGTGTCAATATTTCAAGTTACAAGATTTTTCTCAATTGTAAAATAATTCTTCAAAATCTTGCCTTTTAATAGTGGATTGAAAACCGATGACTGCATCACTATTTAATCTACCAAGTATGCTTTGCTTTGTTTCTGTATAATAAACTTAGCTTTGGGCAAAGAAAGGGTCACCTCACGAACGAATCACCCTACACAGTAGTAATTATCAATCCGAGCAACTTGTTAATCATTAACCCATTTACTACTCCTAGGTAGTAACATGGTTTATCGTTTTATGGATGATTACTAAGTTGGATTTAGTATGATACAAAGATGCATGTGCAGTATATGAACTGAGTAGTTTCCCATTGCATACTTCTACAAATATTTTCATGGTTTCTTCTACAAATATTTTCATGGTTTCTTCTACAAATATTTTCATGGTTTCTTCTACAAATATTTTCATGGCTTCTGCTCTGACGAACTTAGGTCACCGGTGCCCACTCCACAAGAATTTACTCGTGCAACTAGACTGGCAAAAAGGTCCCACCTTTTTACAATTAAATCAACCAAATGCAGGCGACGATTCTAATCCTCCAGCTTTTTTTCTCGCACTTTCCGCGTGTGGAACTCCCTTTCATATACTTGCTTTCCTGACGGCTACAACGTCCAGGAATTTAAATGTAATGTCAATTCCCATCTCTTATGCACTTGGCTCCAGTCCTTTCTACATCACTCCGTCTATCTGGTTCTTTTCCTTTCTCTCTACCTTCGAAACTATCTTCACTCCTGTGTTCATATCATTCTCTTGCCCTTTCTCTGTCACCCCCTGTAGCTGGTTCGTCTTTCTCTTCACCCTCTTCCTGCCTAAAACTTTAACTCTTTTATGTAGATCCCTGCACATCAGTGGCAACACCGCCTTGCTGGGGTGAAATGATAAAAAAATCACGGTTTGGAATTCAGAGCATTCCATTCGGACAACTGTTCTCATCTTTGTTATTATTATCAGAAAGTTTCGTATGTTGTGTTTGCCGACCTTCTTCAGGAATCTGTCGATTTACTTAACCTTTAAATACCTGAAAAAGGTTCAAAACGTGATAACAACAACAAAGATGATTTTATTATTCCGAATGTAAATAATGATTATTTCCCATGACAGGAATTTAGTCAGCTTTCTTACTTCTAGACTGGGTGTTAATCGATTCTCCAGATCCAGATCGACACGTCTACTATATTTACCTTACGGGAGAAGTGACTAATTTTTACCTTTCTCAAGGGCATCAGTGTAAAAGTGAAACTAGCAGATTAAGCCAATTTCACTTTACATGCCAATATACTCTGCACTAATTATGTAGAATAGAGGTATGAACCGGCCAATTCTGTTTGGTTCATTTCCTGCTAATGTCCTTGAAAAAAATCCACATTCTTCCTGCTACGGGGTAAATAGCAGGACAGACTGAAATTTTTTGCCTTGGGGTTCTAAACAGTCTTCTTCTGTGTCCATTCAGGATGTAGGCAATTATGGCCCTCCACAACTTATGTATTTTGTAACTCTTATTACATTTTGTTTTGTTATCTCTCCTAAACCTTCACCTGCCAACCATTTACTGGAGCTTACTAGGTAATTTATGCGTTGTTGTCCTCTGTTCTTCTTGCTTTCGACCTCTCCTGTGAGCATCAAATTTTCCAAGCCACCTTTACTCACTATGGGCCCTAAAAGTTTCAAGTGTCTCTACCTGATGCTAAGTAGGAGGGTCCTTTTTGTTTCCATTTCTTGTAAAATTTCGTTGTTACCCACATGTTCGATCCATGGTATTTTCAGCAAATTTTTGTTGGGAGATTGTCCAGCGTTCACTGCCATATAGGATGACGGATATTACATAGCAGTTCAGTAATTTTTCTTTGTTTTTAACGATATTTTTTCTTTATTAATACTTTACTTGGCTTTTCCTCTCTCAATCCGCCTTTTGATTTCAGTTTCGCACTTTCTGTCTTCTTTTCCCTGATATTTAAAGTTTTGTAATTGTTTCATGCTAATATCTGCAGTTTGTAATTTGCATGTTGGACTGTTCCTTTTGCTAGTTCGATCAGTTAAATGCCATACGTGATACACGCTTGGGCAATCATGTCTCGAAAGAGACATGACTGACTGGGCTGAAGATTTTCTTCCAGTAGGATGCCATTATTTTCTGCGGTAGACTGGTTGCCAACCAAGACTATAGAACCCAATCTTTTTTGCTATTTAACCCGTTGCTGGAGGAAGAAGCGTGTGATCAAAACCTTTCCCAAGGGTATTTGCGTGTAAGTGAATGCAACGAATTCGACTGGAATTCAAACTTGGCTCTCTGATTTCTCGTTCAGAATCGATATCCCCTGCACCAAATCCTAGTTACCGGTCATATATAACGCTACTGTCAAACCTAAGTAGTAGGTTCTTTTTACTTTTTAATTTGACTCATATTTTCATCTTTAGCAACCTTCTCGAGCTTTTTTGTTTTATTTATGTTCTCCTTTTTTCTTGGTGTTATTCACTTCCCTCATGTCGTTCATCACTTCTCTTTTACCTATTTTTTTTAACTGTCATTCTTCGAGGTTTTCTTTTTTCCTTCCTTCTTTATTTTAGTTTTCTTTTCCTTTTTTTATTTTGTTTTCTTTCATTCTTATCTGACCAGGAAAATATAAAAAGAAAACTCATCTAAATGCATTTGACGCGCAGTTCCACTTTGCATATTAACAGTAGATTAATGCCACACGCCGTCTTCTCCAATACGTTTGATATCAACAACTGACAAGAACAGCAGACCAATGACACAAGCGAATATTATTCTCAGCGTCTCACCAATCTTCACATTCTCACTTGAAAGCGAATGAACCCGAAACAAATTCAGACAGACCAGGACACACACACACGCACACAAATATATATATATATATATTAGTAAGAGTAAGAACAAATGGAGTAAAAATCCACAATTCATCGCATTTACTTTTTAAAAGAGCTCGATACAAAGTAGAGCTATATATTATTATTGTAATATTTTTATAATAAGTAGTTATAATAAAAACATTTTACACCGGTACACAAAAGCTTTCATGTTTCAGTACTCTTAATTGTACATCGTCAGGCGATGGTTGGTAAATGGCGACAGGAATGATTTTTATGTTTCGTCAATCATTTTTTTAAAATAATGATGCTTCGATCTATATTTTAATCAGCGTTTCGATCTGTAACCATTACTAAATACTCTAAATTATTTTATGCTTTGTAGCTGACTAAGCCAGGCTGAGTCAATTCAATATTTATTTTATGAAGAATTCTTTATCTTTTTACTTTTGTTTATCACCATTTAGTCTTTATTTTTAGTCATTTTTCTCGTCCCACCATATTTAACTTCCTCCTTATTTTTCTAATCTTCTTTTTTTCACCCCGTTTTCTTTTTGCCTCCTCTATCTTATTCCGTTCAAATATTTCACTTTTTCTTTCCATATTTTTTGTTAGGAGCACCCCCCCCCCCACCGCGCCAACTCCCACAATTCCAATTTATCTTCTCTTTACCTTCTTTAGAAATTTATTATCGTCCTTAACGTCTGCTTTTCATCTTTTGTCGCCAACGTTTTTCTGTTTCTGCCTTACGGCCGTATCACATTAAAATGCCGGTTTCTGTACGATCACCATAGTTAAACAACGTCAAGCCTGGTCAATATCCAGATGGTTGTCCGCTTGAGCCTGAAAGCTTGCATTTGCGGATGAGTGTAATCGATAATAGCTTGTGAGCCAAGTTCCAATTCTATTTGAGTATTATATTCCCTTACCTGCAAATACCATTGAGGAATATATCAATCCATCACTTCTCCCCAGCTATGGATTAACTAGTATAACATATGTCACTAAAACCGTTATTATATATGTATAGATTTCGGCATTAAATAACGCATATGCAGCTAAACAAAAACAACCAACAAAGCAAACAACATCTTTTTCTTTTCATTCTCCCCCTCTTTTTTCCTGGTCACTTCCTCCTTTCTGTCTTTCTTTATCCGAGCTCTTCTTTTTAACTTTCCTCCTGCTCTTCTGCTACCACTCTTTTTTAAACATCTGCTTTTCACTTTTTTATCTTTTCATACTGTCCCTTCTTTTTCCCGACAACTCCTTCCTTCCTTCCTTCCTTCCTTCCTTCCTTCCTTCCTTCCTTCCTTCCTTCTAGCTCTTTTTTTACTTTCTTTCTCCTGTTTTACCGTCTCCCTATTTAAACATTTTCTTTTCACTTCTTCTACCTCCTCTCATTTCTCTTGTTTTCTCATACCCTCTCTCTTTTTTCCCCGACCTCTTATTCCTTCCTTCCTTCCTTCCTTCCTTCCTTCCTTCCTTCCTTCCTTCTAGCTCTTTTTCTTTACTTTTCTCCTATCCATCTACTGTTCCTCCTTTTTAAAAATATCTTCTGCTTTTCATTTATTTCTTAAACTTCCTCTCCTTTTTTTCTCTTTTTATACTCTCCCGCCTTTTTCCCAACCTTTTCTTTCTTTCTTTCTTTCTTTCTTTCTTTCTTTCTTTCTTCTAGCTTTTTTTAAAACTTTACTCTTCTCTTCTTTCATCCCTTCTTTTTTAAACTATCTTCTGATTTTCACTTATTTCTTTTACTTCCGCCTCTTATTTTCTTCTCTTTTCATGCTCTCCTTTCTTTTTTAACCTCTTCTTTCTTTCTTTCTTTCTTTCTTTCTCCTAGCTCTTCTTTTTTACTTTCCTCCTTCTCTTCTACCGTCTCTCCTTTTTTTAATTATCTTCTGCTATTGACTTATTCCTTCTACCTTCTCCTCTTTTTTCTTCTCTTTTCATACTCTACCTCCTTTTTCACGACCTCTTGTTTGTTTGTTTCTTTTTTCCAGTTTGTCTTTTTTACTTCCCTCCTCCTCTTTTACTGCCTCTCCTTTTTTTAAACATATTCTGTTTTTAACTTCTTTCTTCTACTGTCTCTCGTTTTCTTCCCACAGATCTTCTTTTTATCTTCTCAGTTTATTCTTTGCCCTCTTTCACTCTTTCACTCTTCTATTCTTGTATCAAATACTTTTCTTTTTTTCATCTTTTCTAACAAATCTTTTTTCTTTTTCTCTTAATTTTTTATTCTACTATTTTTTCGTTTCTTCCTTTACTATTTATAATCTTTTTCCCTCTTTCTTTTTGCTCCTCCATTATCTATCTATCTATCTATCTATCTATCTATCTATCTATCTATCTATCTATCTATCTATCTATCTATCAAATATCTATCTATCTATCTATCTATCTATCTATCTATCTATCTATCTTATTTTTGAAATATCTATCTATCTATCTATCTATCTATCTATCTATCTATCTTATTTTTGAAATATCTATCTATCTATCTATCTTATTTTTGAAATATCTATCTATCTATCTATCTATCTATCTATCTTATTTTTGAAATATCTATCTATCTATCTATCTATCTATCTATCTATCTATCTATCTTATTTTTGAAATATCTATCTATCTATCTATCTATCTATCTATCTTATTTTTGAAATATCTATCTATCTATCTATCTATCTATCTATCTTATTTTTGAAATATCTATCTATCTATCTATCTATCTTATTTTTGAAATATCTTTTTATATATCTATCTATCTATCTATCTATCTATCTATCTATCTATCTATCTATCTATCTATCTATCTATCTATCTATCTATCTATCTAATTCCACTCCATGCATTCACTATTATCAAACCAAATGCATCTTGTCTGACACCATATTCAGCATTTTTCTCTCGAATCTCACCCTATAAATAAGTACCTGATATTGGACAACGAGTTTTTTTTCCAACTATCAGATAGAAGAGCCTATTTGGTTCAAGCGACATTTTAATTACCCATTTTACTTTGAATGGATGCACCAATTGGACAGTAAATTTCTGGCCCCAGGCTGGACTCTACTGGCTTTCGAAATGCATTTGCTTTCTTTTACGCCTTACGTGGACATTCACACGTAATGTAATAGCGTAAGTAATTGAGATGGTAGCTAATGAAAGCTTTCCTCGTTGAGAGTTGGAGACTCAACCGGAAGAAAGTTTTCTGACAATAAGATTCTAATTAGTTCTGGTTACATCTAACGCAGAGCCTGAGAATGATAAAAAATGTCTACTTAACCGATTCCATTATTGAGAGACACTCAAGGGATGCTGAATGCAAAATGCACATAATTAGTGATTAAAATAATTTGTTCATGCAACAAATATGGAGATACAAGAAATAATTAAAACAACGCGCATGTTAAAAGGTTTACTTCTTATTGTATGATGAAAAACAAAATATAATCACAGTATTTATTATTAAGATGTGCGTTGTGGTGCAGTGGATATAGGCGCGGAACGAGAAATCGGGCGAGCCGAGTTCGAATTCCAGTTGAATTCATTGCATTCACTTCCACGCAATTAGTCTAAAGAAAGGTATTAATCCGTTTCTTCCTTCTAGTTATGGGTTAAATAACAGGACAGATTGGGTTCTATAGTCTTGGCTGGCAACCAGTCTCTATCTATCGATAGAGCAACGAGAGACTTACCACGTCCTGCCTGTAACAAAGAGTTTGGAGGGTGGAAAATAATTCGTCCTCTACAAGGACTCTGATGCGCTTTTGGGCTCTCTCTAGACAGGAAAGTGCAGCTCCCGCCCAAATATGAAAATAGTACTCCATTCTTGGTCTGATCTGACTCCTATAAAGCTAGAGGATAACACGTGGAGTCAGGTACTTACTGGGGCAGTAAAGGGCGTCGGCCATTTTACTTGCATCCTTAGAGATGCTTCGTATATACGAGTTCCACTTGAGTCAGGGGTGAGTTTAAGGCCCAAGAATCTCTCTAGTCTGGCATGTGCGTTGTGGTGCAGTGGATATCGACGCGGAACGACAAGTCGAGGAGCCGAATTTGAATTCCAGTTGAATTCGTTGCATTCACTTAAGCACAAATACCCTTAAGAAAGGTATTATTTCGTCTTTTCCCTCCAGTTATGGGTTAAATAAGAGAACAGATTGGGTTCTGTAATCTTGGTTGGCAACTAGTCTAATGTAGAAAGCAATGGCAACCTACTGCGGGATAATCTTCTGCCCAGTCAGTCATGTCTCTTTCACGTATGGCACTTAACTGATTTATTATTGCTGATGTTATCGCTAAGACTTTTTGTCGAGATTTGCAAATTCTACGTTTCGTTCAATTTCGCAAACCAATTGATGAAATTTGAATAAGCTGATTTGTTTGGGAAAAATTCTTTGACAAAAACCCATACTTCGCGGTTTAATAATTTCTTTAATCTAATTTAATTTTATAGGACTTCGTGGTAAACAATATATTTAAAGAAAGTTTCCTTTTCTCCTTTTAACAGCTAGGAATAAATTCTTAGGATTGTTTACTCTTGATCATACAACATATATAAACACTGGTGCCCCCGCCCCAAGAATCTATTTGTGCAACCAGACTGGCAAAAAGGTCCCACCCATTTACAGTTAGATCAACCAGATGCAGGCGAAAATTATACTCCAGCAGCATCTTTTCTCGCACTTTCTGCCCGTGGAACCCCCTTCCATATACTAGCTTTCCTGACAACTACAGCCTCCAGGAATTTAAATGCAATGTCAATACCCATCACTTATGCACTTGACTTCAGTTCTTTCTACATCACTCTCAAGGAAAGACAGCTGAAGTTTTTGGAACATGTAACGAGGAAGGGGAGCTTAGAGAATCTGATACTCATAGGTCAGATAGTAAGAAAGAGAGACAGGGGATAGCGACGCATGACATATTTGATGACCTTGAGCAAATGGATGGCAGAACGGGGTTTTGGAGAGGTAACAAGAGAAAGGGTATTATGAGCTACAAGGGATAAGATGTAGAAGGCCATTGTCGCCTATGTCCTGGGGAGACATGATACATAGAAGAAGAGAACCGAAGTTGATACAGTAGGATCTAACAACTACGCCCTGGAAAACGTTTAGACAATAAATTTTAACTATATATATATATATATATATATATATATATATATATATATATATATATAAAGAACATCGATGTGTTTTCCTGAAACAGGTAATTCAAACCTTGCTCTTGTATCCGTGGCCTGATGGCACGTTTTACCTATAGAACTCGTAGAAGAGTAATAAAGTTTCAATTCCTGTCGGAAACACAAATTTTCTTTAATAGTACTTCTCAATCTTGGCCGTTTATTATTAATTTCACTGATTACGAAAATAAAAATAAAAAACAAGGAATAGCAACTCGAGCACGTGTATAATGAAAAAATAGCGATTCTAGTAATAAGGATATACAAGGAAATGTGACTGCGACTAATTCGTGTGTGTTTCTGTATGTAGATAATGATCTGTGCAATGTGTGTGTGATAGGTTGATGAAATCATCTGTTTGTGAAAGTCGGATTTCATTAACTGTTCGGGAGATATCGAGAAAAATAGCCATTGTCGCTGAATGAGGCAAACCATTGGACTGAACGAAACATTGGCGGGAAATGTCACTCGCAGCAAACTTATAAGATAGAAGCAAAGAATTTAATAGGATCAGCTCAGTTTTCTTCCTTCTTATTATCATTTACATTTCCCACTCTCTCTCTCTCTCTCTCTCTCTCTCTCTCTCTCTCTCTCTCTCTCCCCTTTTCTTTCTTTCTTTCTTTCTTTCTTTCTTTCTTTCTTTTGATTTTATTTCCACCCGGAGTTTTGTTTCTACTGCCTGAATAATTTATTTCTGCACTGTAATATTTTTCAATTTTCAATTTCTTCTTCTATATGCCGTGTCCCTTTAGGACGTAGGCGATCATGGCCCTCCACATCTCTCTATCCCTTGCCGCTCTTAATACCCTTTCTCCTGTTATCTCACTCAATCTTCACAATCCATCTGCTCAAGTCCATCAAGTATGTCATGTGTTGCTTACCTTTGTCTCTTTTTCCCTCTATCAGTCCCCTGAGCATCAGGTTCTCCAAACATTTCTTCCTCATGATATGTCACAAACTCATTCATTTTCCTTTATTTTTTATATCTTGTATTTTCGACGTATCAAAACGTTTTTAAAAATTTCTGTTTGTCATTTCTAATTCTAACTAAAGGTAAATATTGGTCGGTTACATATGATCGCTTGTAGATACTGATTGGCTATACTTGAGTCTATAGGTAAATATTGGCCAGTTTTATCTGAGTCGATAAGCAGATGCTAGTCGGTTATATTCGAATCTATTTTATTTGACATGATAAGTAAATACTGGTCATTTATAACTGATCTATTACTAAATATTAGTCGATTATACGTTAGCCAATAGGAAGGTACGAGTCGATTGTACCTGAGTTTATAGGTAAATATTGGTCAATTATATTTTAGTCAATATGCAAATTCTGGTCAGTTATAATTGAGTCCATATGTAAATATTCGTCGGTTATAATTGAGTCCATGAGTAAATATTCGTCGGTTATAATTGATTCCATGAGTAAATATTTGTCGGTTATAATTGATTCCATGAGTAAATATTCGCCGGATATAATTGATTCCATGAGTAAATATTTGTCGGTTATAATAGAGTCCATAATAAATATTCGCCGGATATAATTGAGTCCATGAGTAAATATTCATCGATTATATTTGAATCCACAGGCAGACACCGGTCGCCCATTTTTAAGCCTTTATAAGCATTTACTTTGTTCGGGAAGAGATAATTATTGGTCCGATGTATTTAAACCTGTAAGCATTTCTCAGGTAGGTGGCACATTTTTAGGAATCTGACTTCTTTGCAGGCAATACAGTTGTAGTACTTTAGTGAGTCATTTAAGTGCCATATGTGATACACACTTTGGGCGATCATGTCTCGAAAGAAACATGAATGACTGGGCAGAAGATTATCCCGCAGTAGGTTGCCAGCGCTTTCTGCGGTAGATTGGTCACCAGCCAAGGCTACAAAACCCAATCTATCCTATTATTTAACCCATAACCGGAGGAAAGAGACAGATTAATACCTTTCCCAAAGGTATTTGTGAGTAAGGAAATGCAAGGAATTCAACTGGAATTTGAACTCGGCTCTCCGATTTCTCGTTCCGAGTCGATATCAACTGTACAACAACGCCCATAAAATAACATCTGCCAAAATTTTCAGTGTAATTTTTTTCTTTAAACCAGTTTCATCTCATGCAAGGCAGTAAAGCCACTAAGACACAAAGGGTTAATCGGTGTGGAAGAATTAGAAAGAGTAACATATGCACGAGAAGAAAAAGAGTAATAAGGAAGACAGTAGATAGTGATTGATATTTCAGTTCAGATGATCAGCTTTTGGAGGACGAATCGAGTCGGTCGAGGGCTTAGTCTCAATAGATCGCAGTGTGGTGGCTGCTCTACTAAGTACGACATCCCGAGCCTGAAGTCAAGTGGTCTACGAGCGATCCATCGTCTCACGTCCCACGGGGTGGGGTCGAAATTTGACGGCAACGTCAAAATCCCGACTGTCGCGGAGAGTTGGGTGAGTCGAATGGTGATTACAAAGGTACGGCAGATCGGAAAACTCACTCTGATCGTTCTGATAAGAACTCCCAAATTTGTTAGTGAGGTATTCAAACTCAACAAGGAGGTCTACAAATGCCTTGAGAAGGTAGTGCTGCAGTGGGTCAAAATGGCTGCTGGAAAACACTTTGTCTGGCTACAGGGATATGCACCATGCCACACAAGCAGGGGAACCCAGTCATCGCTGCCAGAAAATTCCTGCAACCACTTCACTCCTTACATCTGGCCACCTTGATTATTATGAGTGGGATATTGTTGAACGAAAAAACCAAGAAAACACCTTGTAACACCAAAGATGAACTGAAGGCAAGGATTATGGCAGCATTCACTAGCTTAAACAAAGAGACCATCCAGAAGAATTGCAAGAGATTCCGAAGTCGTCTGGAGACTGTAGCTAGAGCCATTGACGATTTTATTGAATAAATTTTCTCTTTAGTATTTCAAGATATTTTTGTGTAATTTTGGTAAATATATCTGTTAAAACAGGATGTCAGTGTTAGTTTAATTTTTTTCAAACATAGATAAAAATTGACAGATTTTTATCATGAAAAAAAAAATTGAACAAAACATTTAACAAAGCACTTTAAAACTTTATTTGATTATATAGATGTTAAAATTATTTAAGAAAATCAATTTTTCAAAAAAATAATTATTCGATAATCTAGGAATTCCATTATATGGAATTATAATTATCCAAACATTTTTTAAACCCTAAGGTAACCAGATAATCGAGAATGAATAGAAATCTTTTCATTATATGTGGCTTACGCCATATATCGTTGAAACATCAGCTCCTGTACAATCGCTGAAGTTAAGCAACGCCGAGCCTGGCCAGTATTTGGATGGATAACCGCTGGGGAATACCATGTACTGTAAGCTTCACTGTAATGGTTGTGTAATGTGTAATTAAAAACGGCTCAAGTGGTGTAACAAGATCGGATAGCCGAGTTTTAATTCAATTCGGGCTCGTTAGGTTCATTTACGAACAAATACCTTTGGAATGGTTTGAATCCAACTTTTCTTCCCCAACCCCAGCTAACTGTAAATTAAGACGACTAGTATCAGTAAATAATTATATCACTAAAAATTCTTACAATCTGAAATTATTTTCTGACTTTAGATAACCTCTGAAAGGTTGATTGACTTTAAAAACAATTCAGTCAATGAATTTATACTTGAGTCAAAAGATAAATGTAGTGCTAATATGGACACGAAATTGCATTTTTTAGAAGTAAAATAATTGTTTATTCCCTTCTCCCGAATCGAGGGTATATGTTTCCGGATCTTTCTGTGAACGTTTGATCTTGCAAGTAAGTGAGGTACTTCCTTTACTTTCATAGTTTTTTAACTTCCGGTTGCCTTTTGTGTGTATATCCTAAATTCAGCTCGGTTCATTTCCTTGTTCAAGTGGGTGCATCCATTGACATAATTTGAGGTCCGATTCCGTTCTTAGTGGGTATGAGGATACCTTCTAGGGATTCTAGTTCACTTGATTTTCTGAGGTGATGCAATGTACAAACATTATTGAGGTATCACTTTGGATACATCCAGTATATATTGGGATCACCGCAGATCAGAATTTCTTAGATCTACATCCTGATAGACATTAAACTCGACCCAGACTTTTGCATTTCCTGGTGTGAATAAAGCAGTGCGTGAACATCAGTCTGGCGTATACTTGAGGTTTGAGGTAAACGTTTCTTGGGTTTATACTTGACTCTATAGGTAAACCTTTTGGAGTTTCTATTTGATATTATAAATAAACATTGATTATTTTTCAGGTTTATATATGAGTTTATAGTTAAATATTGGTCGAGTTAATATTCGAGTCTATAAGCAAATATTTGTCAGCAATTATGTGGGTATAAATAAATATAGGTCAAGTTTATAGTTGACTCTATAAGTAAACGTTGTTGGTGTTTATAGTTTAGATAATAAAGAAACATTAACCTGGTTTATTTTTGAAACTATAGATAAATGTTCGACATGGTTATATTTGAATTCATACGTAAACATTGGTCTGATTTATACTTGGGGTTGAAGGCATCCGCTCAGAAGAGTGTCTCTTTTGGGAGAGACTTGTCCATCTCTATAGTGGTTACTGTCGACGTATTAGAAATTCCACAAGGAAGGTAATTTTTCAGTGGCAAACAATAAAATTATGGACTAAAAGAATACTACAACAGAAAATTATCACAGTGTCATTGAAGGAAGATATATTATCCCAGAAATATAGACAAATATTGAAGTTATATTAGTTGATGTTAGTTTCTCGATGGTATCGTCTATGCAGTGTAGTGGAAAGGTACAGAAATCTATGTGTTTAATATATAACAATGGTGTAAATGAATTAACCAAGATTATGTTATGTAACAAATAGCTGTTGCGAGAAATATTTGCTTTCATTATTAGACTTCTTAAAAATAATTTTACCCAAAGCAAGGCGGAACCCCTACTAGTGCACAGGAGGTTACAGTGAAAGAAAAGACTGGGTACAGGGGTATTCAAGAAAGGATGAAAGATTAACGGGATTCAAGAAGATACAAGATGGCAATTGACGTTTCATTTACATTTTTAGAGATTGTAGCTATCAAGGAAACGAGTAAACGTAAGAGAGTTCCACAGGCGGAAAATGTGAGAAAAGAAACTGTTCGAGTAGAAATGACGGTTACATTTAACTACTTCAACAGTAAAAGGGTGAGACCTAGGTGCCAATCTAGTAGTACGCTTAAATTCACGTGCTCGGAAAAGAGAGAGGGAAGCCACGTCACGTCGGTGAGAAAGTGACTGAAGTCGAGATGTCAAGTCAGGATCGATAACAATCCAGATTTTTCTTTTGATTTTTTGAGAGCCTCGAGATGAATAGAAGGAATACCCAACTAGAAATGGCAACAGTGTTCAAATCGTGGACGAATGGTAGATTTATAAATGTGCAAGATGGATAGTGATGAAAAAAAAAATTTTGGCCTGACACAGTGACCTAATCTTTCTAGCAATATATAGAGTTATAGATCTGGTATAAGAAAGTTTCTACGAACTATAAGTTAAAAAAAAAGAAGTTTAAAGGTAAAACAAGTTTTTTATTCATCCTGAAAAGGTGATTTTTCACTAAGAAAAAAAGAAAGAAAGAAAGAAAAGAGGACGACTACCTACAGGCAAAAACCTTCCTGAGATTCGAACCCGAAACTGCCAAGTAAGTGACGTTTAACATTGAACAGAAAAACATCAATATCCATCCTTTTATTTTATTTTATTTTTTTCACAGTTTGATATCCTTTTCATTATCAAACACCGAAGCTTGCAAAGTTATCACCCCTACGGAATCTAGCATAAATGGGTCCTTAATTAATCCTAGCGGAAATCGTAGAGCAAAGCTTACCGGAAGTTCTTCAGATGAGTTCAGAGACAAAATTGATGTCCAACAATTTATCAAAACATTTTCCCGTGGGCAGAAAGGGGGATGATAGGAGGGAAGGTGCTATGCTACAGTCATCCATAGCGTTTCAGGAGCAGCACATTGGGCAGAGATGATTTCACAAGAGGCTGTTATGTTCTAAGGGCCCTGGGCAGATTTCACTTCTTTATTAGAAATATTTGACAGGAGAAATCATGACATTGTATTCGTTATATTTTTTCATTAGGTTACAACTAAAGCTGATGATGATTGGTATTATTATTGCATCTTATTTTACTCTTCGTTAATCTTCGTTATTTTTCGACTCTTACCTTCCCATATTTCTGTTTCTTTGTTGTTTCTTTCTGTCTTGCTGACATAAATGCTCTCACGTCGTTCTTTTTTCTTTTCTCTTCTTTTTCTTACTCTCTTTTCCTTTTCTTTTTCTTTACTCTCTTTTATTTTTTATTCTTTTTCTTCACTCTCTTTCCTCTTCTTTTCTCGTTTTCTTTTGCTTTATTTTTCTTCACTATCTATTGTATTTCTTCTTCCTCACTCTTTTCTTTTTTCTCTTTTTCTTTACTTTCTTTTCTATTTTTTCATCTTCTACACTCTCTTTTGTCTTCTTTTCTTTTTTCTTCAATTTTTGTTTTTTCTTCTTTACTCTCTTTTCTCTTCTTTCTCGTTACTTTTTATCTTTTTTCTTTTTCGTTACTATCTTTTGTATTTCTTTTTTTTCTTCTTCACTATCTTTTGCTTCTTTTTCTTCTCTCTTTTTCTTCTTCTTCACTCTCTTTTCTCTTTTCTTTTTTCTTTAATCTCTTCTCTCTTCTTTTCTCTTTTTTTACTCTCTTTTTGTTCTTTAATTTCTTCTTTTTTATTCTCTTTTCTTCTTCTTTTCTCGTTCTTCTTTTTTTATTATTTTATCTTTTTCTTCTTTCTCTTTTCACTATTCTTTCTTTTCTCTCATCTGCCTTGTTTTCATTTCTGTTTCTTTTTTTTTTTTTTTTACTTTTATTCATAAAATTAAAATTGATTTTGGATTTAAGAAAATAACTTGGTGAACCCATCGAGAATAATGCTTCTCTTAGATTAGACGTGTCAGAAAATTAAATTATCCATATTACGACATTAACTTTTTTTGGGGTTCATATTCAACCGATATATTAAATAGTTTTCTCTCTGAAAACATTAATTCTATATGCGTCTCATATTCTTCACTTGACACGAAACCTTTATTATTATTATTATTATTATTATTATTATTATTATTATTCATTTACTTATTTATTTATTTTTAATAGAAGGTGAACAGGAATTTCTTAACATTCCGAAATTTGCTGTTAAGGGACAAAGAGCTTTGTATTAGGGTTAAAAAACTGACAATCCAAATAAATCCAGAAATCAATTTAGACTTGGTGTTTAACAATTCTTTCATTAATGAAACTACCTCATTAATATCTTTATATCTTCATTTTTTCCCCCGGGGAAAGACGAAAAGTATTTATTTATTTTTTATCCTCATTAAGTATCTTAATTTTCTTCCTTGTTTATTTCAGTCTTTTCTCGTGTGAAAGTTGATTCATAATTTTTGTTTATTCATTGTTATTGCCTTCAAAATACAATTTTGACGCTGGATTCTTGGGTTGAAGCGGTGTTATAATAAAAAAAAATATTTTAGATATATTTGAAAACTATTTCATACGAGTGTACCCGTGCCATCAAAAATGACGGCAAAATGTGAGAGATTATATATATATATAATAGTCTTTATCATAATAATGACTATATATATATATATATATATATAGTGTATCGAGGCAGCAGATAACTTACTAAACATATATTGTTAAATATAACTGACAATGAATGTCTATTATGCTTAATCATGCGCTGTTCTAAACATCGTATTTTGGCTTTAATTTCAGGTAAAAATAAAGACAAAAATTGTCCAACATTTGGATATTTTTTATTATGCTGGTTCTAAGCTTTTGGCTCACATAAGCAATCTTCAGAATGGTTGTAAGGACGTTAACCTAAAGATGATATTCTTTTGTGTAGACATGAAACATTGCTATGCGACGATAATAGTCACCAAATAGCAGACGCAGGTCGTAAATTAGTGATGCGGTTCTATGACGTCACACTACGTGAAAGACCGAAATGTTAACAGAACCATATGTCTAAATGTAATGTAAAGTGTTGTGAATAGATGGCTTCTGATATCTGTTTTTTTTTTTTTACTGTGTGTATGTGTGTGTATTATTTTGTTCACGACTCAAATCTGTTTAATATAACGTACGTGGCTAAGTTTTTCTAAGGAATGTTGTTTAATAGAACTATGATCAGAAATGTGACAGAGAAGTTTACGGGAGAGCGTGGTTGTAGTAAAACCAATATATGTAATGGGTTTATTATTAGTATCAGAGATACAGTCTCTGAATGAACGTGTACATTGATACGCTACCTTGGTTTTCTGTAGAGGATTTAGCTGTGTGGTTGTTAGATTATTAGAGACTGTGAGGTCAATGGACAAAAGACCAAGAAGTGTGAACCAGACGATATCACCTAAACCTGTTAACATCTCTTTCTCGAACATCCGTGGTATCCATACCAACTTTTGAAGCATTGAACCATTCATCCATGTAAACTCACCTGGCATCTTAGCTCTATGTGAAACTAATCTTGACCCTTCTATTATTTCTGGTAATTTCTATATCCCTGGTTACCTTCCACTCTTTAGGAAGGATTCCAGTGTCCATATGCATAGAATTGGCGTTTATGTCAGCGAACATCTACCTCTAGCTAGGGTGATTTCTCTTGAATCTCTAGATCATTCCTGCATGTGTCTTTGTCTCTCACTACTAAGCTCGGTTAGCTATCTTTTTTTTTTTAACGCTCTCTGTAATCTCCTGACTGTTTCGTACTTGACAGCATCTCGATCAATACAAATAATGCCATTTTCTTTCATCCGCTTGCTCCTATATTTGTGTTTACAGACTTTAATGCTCACCACGCCAAGTGGGAGAAAAACTATGTTACAGATCTTGCTGGTGTCCATGCCATGAACTTTTCAATAATTAATCAAGCGGTAGATTTCTCCACGCGTTTCCCTAATGACCCTAATGGCTTGACTCACTGCTAGATCTCTGTTTCACTTCCCTGACTCTTTCCATGTCATGCAACTTTGCCTTCTTGGCAACTCTGATCATGATGTGGTTTCCATTAATATCTCCTTCCACTTTTCCATCTTCCCAGGAGCCTCCGACCAGCAAAATATTTAACTGCTACTAAAGAGCAGACTGAGAGTTGTACCGCGATTTCCTGTGTGACGTCCCTTGGAACAAAGTTTTTAAGTCTTCCCGTTGAAGACTGTGTATCTGAGGTCTCCTCTTGGGTTAAAGCTGGCAACAATGCTTTCATCACAGCTGGGAAGTTACGACTTAAACTCCATTCGTCTCCCTGGTTCTCCCCTGCTTGCTTGGCGGCTATTGTCCACAGGAACCACTGCTGCTTTATAGGAATTTAATAGCCTAATTAATAGGCGCCTTCTTGCCTTTGCTTGTAATGAGGCTAAGCTGTTGTTAGCTGACAGAATGAAGCAGCGTATAACATTACTCAAGTTCGGCTCTAATCACTACTGGTGTCTCTGTAAAAATGTGTTGAGCAACAGCAGCCCCCACCTCACTTTAATCAATAAATTTGAGGTTCTCACATCTTCAGTGGACAAGGCTGAATGCTTTGCTTGCAGATTCTCTACCAACTCAACATTTGATTTCTCTGGAGTATCCGCACCAGACTTCTTACCTAGATCTGAGGCTCTACTGAGGGACGTTCACATTACCCCTTCACTGATCTGTAACAATTTTAAAGCTTGACCCCCAATAAGGCGATCAGAGGTGACGGAATCCCAATCATTGTCCTGAAGAAATATGTTCCTGAACTCTCCTCTGTCCTCTCCAAACTCTACGACTACAGTCTCTCTGCTTCTTGCTTTCCTGCCTGCTGGAAACCCTCCTCTGTAGTTTCTGTATTTAAGAACTCTGGAGAAACATCAGACCCGTCTAATTATCAGCCTCCTACCGAATTTTCGTAAAGTTTTCTAGGCTATTATCAAAGCTGAAGTGGGTCAACATCTCGCTGCTCACAGCCTCTTCTCCGATAAGCAGTATGATTTCCGCTTCACCGGGTCTACTGCTAATATGCTAACAACCATCACAGACTATATATACCAGGCTCTCTTTTTTATCTAACCCCTCTTATGTAATCCCTGCGTACCAGTGGCAGCACTGCCTTGCTTGGGGTGAAGTGATTATAAAAATATTTATATATACACCAAAACATTTTACGAAATGTATTAACTCCCACATATTTTAATTTATTTGTTTAAACATTATTTTTAATGGATATTTGAGTAGATTGTGTAGATTCTCCTTTTTTTATATATAATTAAACAGTATATTTATTTATACTTACGCACAAATACATCTGGGAAATTTATGAACTTACCTGTTCAGCCTCAGCTATGTGTAAATTCGTAAGACTTGCATCAATAAAACTCTTATTATTTCAAAAACTTAATAATAATAAAAATAAAATTGAGGAGAAAATGTTTAGATTTCAGTATTAAGTAATCCGTAGAGATTGACATGCCACTAAACAAAACCAACTAACCAACAACCATATAACCACATCTCTTTTGCTAGAAGTTTTCCCCTCATCTGTGAGGAAACTGCCCACTGTTCACTGCTACGTGGGAAGATTGATATTAGGTAGTCCCAAAAGTTCGTAAGCATTTGCAAAAATTGAAATTTTACTCGCCAAGTAATCTAAAGTTACCAGAAAACACTTGCAAAAATTGACATTTTACTCGCAAAAACAACAAACATTATTGCTCAAAATAAAGACCATCATTTTCCAACACTTTTCTGACATCGATCTGCAAGCTTTCGGATCTGGTCAAAGTACCATTCAGCCGGCTTCGAAACAAAGAATTCTTGACACGCTTCCTCGACTTCATGAAACGAGTCGAATCGGCGGCCCTTCAGAAAGTGTTACATTGTGCGGAAAAGGTCATAATCTGATAGAACACAGTCAGGACTGTAGGCTGGATGTAGCAGAACTTCAACGGCGTCCATCTCTTCAAACTTGTCTTTGGTCTTCCTGGCGGTGTGTGGCTTGGCATTGTCCTGCTGCATCAGAGCGTGCTTTCGGTTGATCAGAGCCGGGTACTTTTGCTTCATCTTTTCGTAGACCCGCTGAAGTTGCTGACAGTAAAGCTCGGCACTGATGGCACGACCATTCGGAACCAACTCAAAATGCACGATTCCTTCAAAGTTCCACCAAACGCACAACATGACTTTCTTGCCGAATCGATCTCATTTTGGAACCGACAGTGTCTTTTGCCCTTTATGAACCCATCGCTTGTCTCAATTGTCAGTCAGTGAAGTGAATTCAGTCAGTGAAGTGCCATACGTGATACACGCTTGGGCGATCATGTCTCTCGAAAGAGACATGACTGACTGGGCAGAAGATTATCCCGCAGTAGGTTGCCATTGCTTTCTGCGGTAGCCTGGTTGCCGACCAAGGCTATAGAACCCAATCTGTCCTGTTATTTAACCCATAATTGGGAGGAATAGGCGGATTAATACCTTTCCCAATGGTATTTGCGCGTAAGTGAATGCAATGAATTCAGCTGGAATTCGAAATCGGTTCCTCGATTTGTCGTTCCGAGCCGATATCCAATGTACCACAACGCACATCCTCGATTATACTGGACCAGATAAACCCATTTCGCAAGTCTTTACGAACTTTTGGGACAACCTAATATTACATAGCAGCTTAGAATTCTTCCCATTGTTGCTAACGACATAGTTTGCTTCGTTCCTGCAAGATATCTTTAGCTGTTTCAATTCGTCTTCAGATTTTTGTGTCACTTTTTACTCATTTGTTTTAACTTTTACCAGTGAGCAAATTTCTCTGCTTTTGTTTTCGATTCTGAAGTCTTCCATTTGTAACACATGTTGTCTCTTTTGATTAAGACCAGACATTCTGTCCTTTTACGATTGAGAGTCATTTCTGGCTTTCCGTTAAGTGGTGCAGTGGATATCGGCTTGGAACGAAAAATCGGAGAGCTGAGTTCGAATTCCAGTTGATTTCATTGCATTTACTTACGCATTAATCCCCTTGGGAAAGTTATGAGTCCATCACTTCTCTCTCCAGCTATGAATTAAATAGCAGAACAGATTGAGTTCTATAGCCTTTGTTGGCAGCAAGTTTACCGTAGAAAGAAATGGCAACCTACTGCGGGAAAATCTGCTACCTATTCAGTCATGGATCGAAAGCGTCATGATCGTTCAATCGTGTGTCACGTATGGTGATTTTCTAAGCGTAGCTTAGATGTGGCACAAGGTCGAAAGTAAGGACACCCAGTGAGGATAGAACTCACTATTCTGTTGTAATGATTCTAGCGAGACAAGCTTGCTAACCATTACACCACCTCTAAGTGCCCAATCGTGCATCACGTATGGCACCTAACTGACTGACTGGCTGACTACTTCATTTAGGAGTAGTAGGCCAGTAACCACTATCAGCACAGTGTCATCAGTGTTGTATCCGCCAATAAAACAAACATCCTTGTAGTTCGCTTAGTATTTCCTCACTGTATCTTTTTCTTTATGTGCCGTGTCCCTTCAGGTCGTAGGCGATTATGAACTTTCACTTGGCTCAGTCTCTTGTCGTTTTCAAAATTATTTATCTCGATATCTCTCTCAAACCCCACTCTGCCATCCATTTGCTTAGGTCTATCAAATAGGTCTCGTGCTGCTTTCCCTTGTCTCTTTTCCCCTTCTATCTGTTCTGTGAGTATTGAATTCTCCAAGCCCTCTCTCCTCATTACATGTCCCAGAAACATTATCTGTCTCTTCCTTGTGTTAATTATGAGGCTTCTCCTCATTTCCATCCTCTCCAACACCTCGTCGTTAGTCACGTGCTCAGTCCATGTTATCCTCAACATCCTTCTGTAAAGCCACATTTCTGCTGTCTCAAGCCTCTCCTTCATCCTTGAGAAGATCGTCCAACATTCACTGCCATACAGAGGGACAGACATCACAGGCAATTCAGCACTGTCTTCTTTATTTCCAATGAGATTCTTCTGTCTTTCAGTACGAGGTTGATTAAATCTGGTAAGACACATGTTTTATTTTTTCGTTCTTTTAATCAATTTAATCCAAAGGTGATAAGGCCATTTAAGGCGTAATGGTCTAGTGAGAGTGAAAGAGAATGAAAATACATTAGAAGGTACTGGAAACTCAACCTTAAACAGGGAACAAGGGTTAAACCACTACTTCTATTCAAAAGACCGGGGACGAGTTTGAATCAGATGATAGACAAATCTAGTAACTCCTATTTGTAAATAAATATTGAATAAAATTTCAAAGTTCAAATGGAAACGTTAGAAGTATAGAGGCGAAGTATCATTTCGAAGGAAGCGGAAACGCAATCTTAAACAAGAAACAAAGCATAAACCTCTACTTCTGTTCAAAATACCAAGAAAAACAGTTTCTATTTTCTTATACTTCATTTCATTTTATATACGTATTCAGGTGGTTTGTTCCCACTATATAATACAGTTTATTCTAATATCCTTCAAATTAGATAAAGTTTCCCTAGCAGTTCAAATAAATCTTGGTGTCGTACCTTATCAGATGATTTGCGTAGTCTTTGAAACTGATGTAATGAATATGCATACACCTTGGTCCCCCCCTCACAGTAATATGATTGGCTGGTGTCAGGCATAAATACAGAATAAGGGATGCCTAGGACTACGCCTATTGGAATGCTTATTGACTAAGCCTATTGCATGAGCTAGCCTAAGCCTACTGCATACGACTACGACGAGTACTAGTCCATTACGTCTACTTGCTAGATTGTCCTACCCGGTTACATTTGCCAAAACCACTTAGCTACTTCAAAGATATATAGCACTTTCCGGGACATATCAGAAACATAAGTACTTAAGGAAGAGCAGTAATATATGAGCATATAAAGTGCGTATGGGGAGTGAGCGAGAGTTGTGTATTATGAGGATATGTAGGATAGATAATGGCTGAACCTCGAGTTGAAGTGGTTAAGATAGTAATGATCAGAGAAGCATCCTCTCGGCAATCAATTTCACATTGCAATAGTTCTAGGGAAACAAGCTGTTTGAGTGGAACATACTCTTTACTAATGGAATAAAAAGGGAATGAGGATAATTCGCCATGCACACGGCGTGCATGGCGGATTGTGATTATGCAAATAATCGAGCAGATGCCAATTTTGGAGTATCTGGTAATAAGTTTATGCTAAAATATGGGGAATGTAAATAGAATTTGTTGAAAACAAATTATTTTTGTGGCCAGAAAACAATGGGAAAAGATGTGCTGATGACAGGGGCGAGCATTGTTTTACAGTAACAACAAGCGTTGAATAACGTCAAAGTAAACACAAGGACATCTGTTCGCCTGATTTTTCAATTGATAATTTCGTAGCATTGGGAAGGTAAGAGACTAGGAACACGTCACTGAAATTGATGAACCAAACAGTATAAAATCTCTTATGTCAAGGAAAATAATTTGCATCCTAACTCGATTATGGTCGCCATAACAGCTGGTAAGTGAGCAAAAAGGAAAAAAATCTATTTTCTTCAAGATTTCATCAGTTTTAGAGGGCAGGGATCTCAGGTTCAGAAGTTAATTTTTATCAGTGGAAATTATTATTATTATTATTATTATTATTATTGTGTGTTGGGGAAATTAGTTCATTATTATGCTATGTACTGCTTGGAAGTACGGATGGTGTAAAGGGACATCAGCGTAACAGCGCGGAAAGTGGAATCAGCGAGCCAAGTTCGAGATGTAGTCTAGCTATTTGCATTCCTTCTTTTTCGCACGAATATGCTTGGGAAAGGCAAGAATTCGTCTCTTTCAAAATTTCAGCTATTCATGGGTTAAATACCAGGGTGGACTTGGTAAGTAAGCAGTTTAAGAGAAAGAAAAATTCTGAAATAGAAACCGTAGAGAAGGCAATGGGAAACCAACCCACCATATTTCTCCCCAAATGGCATCAAAATTTATAATAATGAGAAAAGAATGCGTGTAAAGGAGGGATTCCCAACTGTTTTGCGTCATCGCCCACTTTCACATACAGAAATTTTCTATCCCATTCATACACTATAACACTCAAAATCCTATATCGCCCACCAAATTTTCAAATCGGCCACGATTTTTTGTTCAGTTGCTTATCGCCTACTTAACAGTTGAAATCGTCCACCGGTGAATTATATTGCCCATGTTGGGAAACCCTCGTGCAGATTATTATCGTCTACGTCCTAAAGGGGAATGACATAAAAAAAAAATAGAAAAAAGGCTAACAAAATTATGTGAAAATACAAAAGTAATTCTATTTTTAAAAATGGATCTTCCAACACTAAACAATTTCTTTCCAGATAACGATATTTCTCATTAACTTACAGCTATTTCTACCTTTTACGATCGCTAACATCGTATCTGGATTGCTATGTGATGTCAGTTCTTTAATATGGCAGTGAATGCTAGACAATATCATAAAAAAATGAGAGAAAAAAACTTGAAGCAATTGAAATGTGGTTCTACAGAAGGATGATGCGGATATCATGGATTGATCATGTGAGCAATGATGAGGTTTTGGAAAGGATAGAAACGAAATGGAAATTAATACTGAGCATCAGGAAGAGACAGCTAAAGTTCCTGGGACATGCAGTGAGGAAGGATGGCTTGGAGAACCTGATACTAACATGCCAGATAGAGGGAAGGAGAAATAGGGGAAAGCAGCAGATAAGATATTTGAATGGCCTGAGCAGGTGAATGACAGAATGGGGGTTGCGTGGTGTAACAGGAAAAAATGAGCTAAGAGTCACCAGGGATAAAGAGACGTGGAAAGCCATGATCGCCAAAGTCCTGAAAGGACAAGGCACATAGAAGAAGACGAAGAACATCGTAGCTTCTTCTCTATTAAGTTTGTCCTACATGAGGGCATTTTGTTCTCCGACCTTAATACATTTAGCAACATTATCATTTCAAAGTGTGAGCATGTGATCTCTTAATGCTATGGTGAAAGTCTAGTGGAGATTTCAACTTTAAATCAGCACCTTTCTAATTGCATTATAGCGTGGTGGTTGGTGGACACCGACGTCAGCTAGACGAGGACCTAGGAACTGGGTAATTTTCATTCTCCGTGTCTATGTTTTCTTTTTCAATTCTATATTATTTGTGTTTACGTCACCACTTTCTTTGCAATTTAACATATATTTTTTTTTTTTTGTCGTTAACTTTTCCTATCCCGTTCTTTTCTCGTTACGTTATTTGACTTATATTTCTTTAACATTTAACTTTCTTCTATTTTCCTGTTTCATTCACTTCAAGTTTAGTTTCTTTCATCCCTTGTCGTTATTAATTAATTCGATTTTATTCTCAGCTTTTTTTCTTTCTTTCTTTGTTGATACTATTACTTCCTTTAGTATTCTTTCTTTCTTTTTTCTTTGTGTCCCGTTTCAAAACATTATTTTAGTTTGTCTTTCTTTCTTTCTTTTCTCTTTCTTTTTTGTTTTCTGCTTCGATACATCATTATCGCTTCTTTCTTTCTTTCTTTCTTTCTTTCTTTCTTTGTGTCCTGTTTCAAACCGTCATTTTAGTTTCTTTTTTGTGTCCTATTTTAAAACATAATTTTAGTTTCTTTCTTTCTTTCTTTCTTTCTTTCTTTCTTTCTTTTGTGTTTGTGTCCTATTTCAAAACATAAGTTTAGTCTTTCTTTCTTTCTTTCTTTCCTCCTTCCTTCCTTTCTTTCTTTCTTTCTTTCTTTGTGTACTGTTTCAAGACATCAATTTAGTTTCTTAATTTAGTTTTCTTTTTTTCTTACTGTCCTGTTACATAACATCAATTTTAGTTTCTTTCTTTGGTTCATTGTTAGTTCCTTATTTCAAAACTTCATTTTAATTCCTTTCTTTCTTTCTTTCTTTCTTTCTTTCTTTCTTTCTTAATGTCCTGTTTCACAACTTTATTTTACTCCCTTTCTATATTTCTTATTTTCTTTCTTTCTGGCAGTCTTGTTTCAAAACTTTATTTTAGTACATATCTTTCTTATTTTGTTTTTGTCTTATTTCTTTCATTTTTCTTTCTTTTCTTTTTTTTTATTATTCTGTTTCAAGACTTCGTTTTAGTTACTTTCTTTTCTTTCTTTCTTTCTTTCTTTCTTTCTTTCTTTTTACAGTTTTTTCAAAGCTTCCTTTTTTCGTTCTTATCCCTTTCTTAGTGTCTTACAAATTTCGTTTTATGACTTTCTCTCTCTCTCTCTCTCTCTTTCTTTCTTTCTTTCTTTCTTTAACGATCTGTTTGAAAATTCCCTTTTGTTTTCTGACATTTTTGCTTCTTTCTTTTTTACCTATTTCAAGACTTCCTTTTGGATATTTTTTCATTCTCTCTTTCTAAGTCTGTTTCAAATCTTCATTTCTTTCTTTCTTTTTTTAATACTTCATTTTATTTTCTGTCTTTGCTCCTTCCTTTCTTTCTTCCTTTCTTTCTGTCCTGTTCTTAGGGCCCTTTTTCAAAACATCATTTTAATTTCTTTCTTTTTCTTTCTTTCTTTCTTTCTTTCTTTCTTTCTTTCTTTCTTTCTTTCTTGTGTCCTGTTTGAAAACATCATTTTACAATTAACATCAAAATAAAACTTTCTTCAAACCGAAGAAAGGTAAAATAAATGCGAACTCTGCATACTATGCACACTATTTACGCGGGATTTCCAAAAGATTGTCTTTATATGGCTACAGTATTTTAGATCTGAATTTAATTCAAATTTAATCTGGATTAAGGCATGGAAGAAACAGGATTACCATATATATATATATATATATATATATATAGAGAGAGAGAGAGAGAGAGAGAGAAGCTTTTGTGTATGTGCGTGAAATATAGTGAGATGGAGACAGAGAAAATTGTTTATTTACTTTTACTATTATTTTTAATAACTGGGCCCTTCACAGATGTTTTTTCAGGGTCTAATTATCACATCTAAAACCAAACAGGGTTGCTCTGTCCACTTTTATGATGCTAAAAGAAACTGACATAACCTCATCGGATCTGTATCACACCAGTACCCTCCCATAAATATACCCTTTTCACTCGTTCTTCAGGATCCATTTAGCGTATCTAAAACCAAGCTAGGCTGCTGGGTCCAGTTTTGTGAGCTAACAGAAGATGATATAACCTTATCGGGTCTGTACCACGCCAGTACTTTACTATAACTATACCCTTCTCACTTCAGGGTCCAATTAAGGTGTCTAAAACCAATCAATTGTTGGTTCACTTTCGTGATGCTAACAGAAGCTGACATAACCTCATCATGTCTGCACAACACCAGTGCCCTACTATAACTAAACACATCTACTTTAATGCAGTACAAACCCAAATAGTACCAAATATGTGTACGAAGATTGTATTGTGCTAATCTTACCTACCTTGAACTTATTTATTTAGCTTAAATGTTTCGTTTCCTTCTAGGACGTGAGTCATCATGGTACTCCCCAATTTCCTCTCGATCGTAGCCCACAGTAAGGCTTGTCCTTTTGCTATCCCTGCCAACCATTTACACAAACTCGTTAGGTAGGTTATTATCTACTTTCCTTTACCCTTCTTGTCATCAGTATATCATGAGAGTGCCAAATTCTCCAAACCCTGTTTCCTCATTCAGTCAGTTAAGTGCCATACGTGATGCACGCTTGAGCGATCATGTCTCGAAAGAGACATGACTGACTTGGCAGAAGATTTTCCCGCAGTAGGTTGCCATTACTTTCTTCGGTAGACTGGTTGCCAACCAAGGCTATAGAACCTAATCTGTCCTGTTATTTTATCCATAACTGGAGGGAAAAGACGGATTATACCTTTCCCGAGGTTATTTGCGTGTAAGTGAATGCAATGAATTTAACTGGAATTCGAACTCGGTTCCTCGATTTTTCTTTCCGAGTCGATATCCACTGCACCACAACGCCTCATTACGTGTCCTGGAAATTCTGACCCACTTTCTAGTTCAATGTTAGTGTCCTTTTTGTTTTGTATTTTCTTTTATATTGTGTCGTTACTCACATGTTCAGTCAATGATATTGTCAGCATCCTTGTGTAGAACCATATCTCCGTTATCTGAAATCTCTTAACACTGCATACTGAAGCCGATATAGAAAACAAAACTACTTCTGCCAGCCAGCAGGCAGCCGCAATGTTAAGTTTAATTTTTAACCAATTTCAACCAACTTCAGCTCCGTTATTATCTAGTTTCTATTACGAGTATATTCCTTAAGTGTTCTTTTACCACGGTTTTGATAAAGAGCCTCACCAGCTTAGCAAAATCGTGAGTCAGACCAGTATATCTGAGATTTGATTTTCTGGCACTAAATGTAGAAATTCGGTCTTCTGGAGTGGCCCGTCGAAAAGACTCAGACATTTAAGTTCAGATCTATTCAGAAGGCAAGCGGAACTGAATGCATTTAAGAGAGACAAGGACTAAAGTGGTTGGTACGAGTGGTGGCGTGGTGGGGAGGTTACCTCTCAGGAAGTGACCCAAGGCGGTCAACGGGTCGGCGGGTAATTTGACGGTAAACTGCTCTGAGGAGAAATATTTAATAATTTTATTACTAGCCTCGGGTCATATCTCAGGGTATTGAAGGGGATCGATCGGGTACTGGGCGGGAATGTAACAAGAGATTTTGAAGGGAAGGGAAAAGGAGGAATGAAATTGTATAAAAAATAACACAGGTGGAAAGAAAGAGCGAGGTAAAAATTGGAAAGAAAGAAAGAAAGAAAGAAAGAAAGAAAGAAAGTAGTAGGAGAGCTGAGATAAGAATGAATGAAAACTAAAAAAAAACAGTGAATGAGACAAAGAGTAAAATTGGGTGCAAATTTGATATGTGAGAGTTTGCTGAAGGAATCTGCAAATAAAAGAAACGAATTTTACTAAAAAGTGAAGAAGTAAGTGAAAAAGAAGACGTTAAATAATAACAAAGAAAACAGAAATATAGCGTTACAAAAAAGAAAAAATATTCAAAAAAGAAATCTGGCAAGCGTTACAAAAAGAAAGAAACAATATTGACCGAGAAAGAAAGAAAAAATGAATAAATGAAAGAACGAAAGGAAAAAAAAACTGTATAAGAAAGAAAGAAAGAAAGAAAGAAAGAAAGAAAGAAAGAATGGATGAAAGGAAAGAAAAAACTGCATGGACTAAGAAAAAAAAAGAAAATATCGACCATGGAAAAAGAATAAATAAATGAAAGGAAAGAAGGAGAGAAAAGGTGTATGGACAAAGAAAGAAAAAAAAAAGAAAGAAAAAAGAAAGAAAGAAGGAATAAAAACGAAACGAAATGAAGAAAGGAAAACTTTATACAGACTGAAATAAAAAAGAAAATACATAAAATATGAATTAATGAAATAAAGAAAGTAACTTTATGAACAAAGAAAAAACAAAAAAGAAAGAAAGAAATATGAAGCTGTATCGAAAATGAAAGAAAGATAAAAGAATATTTAAAAAGAAAGAAAGAATGAATTAATGTACTAAAGGAAGGAAGCAAGAAGCTGTACCGACTAGTAAAGAAAGATAGAAAGAAAGAAAAATACAGACCAAGGAAAACAGAAAGAATGGAAGAAAGAAAGAGATTGTATAAACTCTGTAACAGGCAGAAAAAGAAAAATATCAACCAAGGAAAACAAAATGAGAAAGTGAATGAATTATAGAAAGGAAGAAAGTACTTCTAGAGACAGAAAAAAAAGAAAAGAAAAAAAGAATAAAAGATGAAAATGTATCGACAATGAAAGGAAGAATATCAACAAAGAGAGAAAGGAAGAATTAATGAACAAAAACACGGAAGGAAAGAAGTATATGCATAAAGAATGAAAGACGAAAATCGATCAAGAAAAAAAAGAAAGAAAGAAAGAAAGAAAGAAGGAATGAATATATAAAGGAAGAAAGATACTGTATAGATCCAGAAATAAATACATAGATAAATAAAGAATATAAATCAAGAAAGAAAAAAGTGAATGAATGAAAAAAAGGAATGAAGAATGTAACTGTATTGACAAACAAACGTAAAAAGATAAAAGAAAGATGAAAATGTACTAAAATAAAAGAAAGAAAGAAAGGAAGAAAAACAAATAAAGAAAGAATATCGACAAAGAATCGATGAAAGAAAGAATAATGAATTAACGAAAAGAAGGCAGAAAGAAAATATATCGACAAAGAAAGAAGGAAAGAAAGAAAGAAAGAAAGAAAGAAAGAAGAAAAAGAAAGAAAGAAAGAAAGAAGAAAAATGAAAGAAAGAAGAATATCGATCAAGAATAAAAAGAAAGAAAGAATGGAAGAAAGGAAGAAAGAAAGAAACTGTATTGACAAAGAAAGAAAGAAAGAAAAAAGAAAGAAAGAAAGAAAGAAAGAATAAAGGAAAGAAAGAAAGAAAGAAATGATCTGCATAGACACTGAAATTAAGAAAGACCGAAAGACAGAATAAAAGATAGAAAATAAATTCACCATGACAGAAACAAAGTAACAAAAATGATTATTTTAAATTGCAGAACAGGTGAAACGTAATTTGAAGGAAATGCCGTTAGAAAAAAAAACGATGATTAATAAATGAAATAGCAGTAGAATTGGAGGAAATAATATGAAGATAAGTAACTCTGGCGAAGGAACCAAAGAGGCGAAAGAAATTGAAGAGTTTGAATATCGAGGAAGATGGCAGCAAGAAGGAAATAAGAAAACGAAACAGAGGAAGAAATGAGTGAGGAAGTTTGCGGGCGAGAAACAAATGAGAAAAGATGACACAGGAAGATGGCATGAAATGAGAAAAGTTTGCAAATATCGTTATGAAAGACGGAATATGAATTATCAGCAGTAAGTAGAGAAAAGATGCGAGGTGTTGAAATGAGAAAGAAAGAAGGAAAGAAAGAAAGAAAGAAACAAACAAACAAACAAATAAACGAGCACAAAGAAAGAAAAAGAACAAAGAAAGTGCTACGAGAAAAGAAATAGTATGGAAAATGATAAAAAGATAAATTAAAGAAAAGAAACATACGGTATTGTAAAAGAAAGAAACGTAAAAAAAATTAGAAAGAGGACACAAAGGGAGAAAGAAACTAAAGTGAAATTTTTAAAAGAGGACACAAAGAAAGAAAGAAAGAAAGAAATGAGGAAGAAAGAAAAAGAAACTAAAGTAAAGTTTTTAAAAGAAAGAAAGAAAGAAAGAAAAAAGAAAGAAAGAAAAAAGAAAGAAAAAAGAAAAAGAAACTAAAATGAAGTTTTGAAAGGGAACACAAGGAAAGAAAGAAACAAACAAAGTGAATTTTTTAAAAAGGACACGAAGAAAGAAAGAAAGAAAGAAAGAAAGAAAGAAAGAACTAAAGTGGAGTTTTGAAAGAGGACAGGAAGAAATAAACTAAAGTGAAGTTTTGTAAGAAGACACGAAAAAAGAAAGAAAGAATCTAAAATGAAGTTTTGAAAGAGGACACAAAGAAAGAAAGAAAGAAAGAAACTAAAATGATATTTTGAAAGGAGACACGTAGAAAGAAAGAAACTAAAATGATGTTTTGAAAGGAGACACGTAGAAAGAAACTAAAATGATGTTTTGAAAGGAGACACGTAGAAAGAAAGAAACTAAAATGAAGTTTTGAAAGAGTACATAAAGAAAGAAAGAAAGAAAGAAAGAAAGAAAGAAGGGAACAAACAAACTAAAGTGAAGTATAAAAAAAGAGGACGCGAAGAAAGAAAGAAAGAAAGAAAGAAAGAAAGAAAGAAAGAAAGAACGAAACTAAAGTGGAGCTTTGAAAAAGGACAGGAAGAAAGAAACTAAAATGAAGTTTTGAAAGAGTACACAAAGAAAGAAAGAAAGAAAGAAAGAAAGAAAGAAAGAAAGAAAGAAGGGAACAAACAAACTAAAGTGAAGTATAAAAAAAGAGGACGCGAAGAAAGAAAGAAAGAAAGAAAGAAAGAAAGAAAGAAAGAAAAAAGAACCGAAACTAAAGTGGAGCTTTGAAAAAGGACAGGAAGAAAGAAACTAAAATGAAGTTTTGAAAGAGGGCACGAAGAAAGAGTGAAAAAGTAAGAGAGAAACTAAAGTGAAGTCTTGAAAGAGGACACGTAGAAAGACAGAAACTAAAATGAAATTTTGAAAGAGTACACAAAGCAAGAAAGAAAGAAAAAAGAAACTAAAGTGAAGTCTTGAAAGAGGACACGTAGAAAGAAAGAAACTAAAATGAAGTTCTGAAAGAGGACACGAAGAAAGAAAGAAAGAAAGAAAGAAAGAAAGAAAGAAAGAAACTAAAATGAAGCGGACTTTACCCGTCTATATTCAATGCACTACACCAGTGGTTCCCAATTGTTTTCCCCTTGGTTGCATTTTTGAATTGAAACTTCCTCACGCCTCAGTAAATTTCATGTAATGAAAAGTATATTTAAACTTAAAACACACACACACACACACACACACACACACACAGAGAGAGAGAGAGAGAGAGAGAGAGAGAGCGAGGGGTTTAAAGGGAGATAATTGCGTATTTAGATATTATAAATGATAAAACTCTCCTCCAATTTGCGGACTCTAGTTACTATATTCTGAATACTTCATATAACGCAAAATATCACATTGATAAAATCGGTCAATAGTTATTTAGAACTATTTGTACTGGGACTCATATATACAATTACAAGTAAACTACAATAAGATTTTACATTTTATTTCTTGCATATGAATTAAAAGAGAACTGTTTCTAAATCTTTGTCTTTCAATCATTCAGCCTCACCTGCTATACTCTTTCGTCCTACCTATGAGAAGCGCCGCACCGTTTGGGAACCATTGCATTACATCTTCATCCTATTGATAATATTACTGTCTTTTAAAAATTTGTTACCATCTATTTTAAGATTTCAACTCACTGATTATTTTTGGAAAAAATATTTTTTTCTTTTAAAAGTGACAATCATCAAGGTGTTGAACAATAAGACACTGTGTTATCAGTCAGAAACATTAAACATTCACTCTGCTATCGATATTTGCGTATTCAAAATTCAAGGCTAAACATAACTGAATCTGAACATGTTTATAAATAATTACCCCTAACATCTCGCTTCTTGTCTCGTGGAGTGCAAAACTGCCTCCCTGCTGTCCCAATGATATTCTCCATAGTCGACACTCTAACGAATACGTGGATGTTCTGAAATGCTCCGCCTTTAACACAACACTGACATTCAGTATTTTCTCTTCCAAACCCGCCATCTATATATTCCTGTGCATGTGTACAGCGAAATAGATCGAGTGCGCATGCACGTTCGTGTTTTGAAACGCAGCAGCGACCATTGCGTGTGTCAGTAACGAAACTGCAGGGGATTGAATTAAGAGTCAAAATTAACTGTGTTCCGATTATGTACATACCCAGATGTGTATACGTGTGTCCGTGCGTGTATCTGTGCAAGTTCATCCGTGTGTCTCTGCAGGTTCCGTAAATCTGGAATTCTGTTTATTTTTTTATGTAGTATATAATAAACAGGATGTGCTTTGTGGTGCAGTGGATATCGGCTCGGAACGAGAAATCGGAGAGTTGTGTTCAAATTCCAGTTGCATTCACTTACGCGCAAATAGACTTGGGAAAGGTATTAATCTTTTTCTTTCCTCCAGCTACAGGTTAAATAACAGAACAGATTGGGTTCTTTAGTCTTGGTTGGCAACCAGTCTATCGCAAAATGTAATGGCAACCTCCTGCGGCAAAATCTTCTCCTCAGTCAGTCTTTCGAGACATGATCACCCAAGTGTATATCATGTACTTAACTGACTGATAATAAACAGGACAACATCCTTGTACAGAGGCACATACATATTATATATATAACATATTTATGAAAAACCAGCTTATATGTACGCGCACTGAAATGTGTAGGCATTAGTGAAATATTCAATAATGAAATTAATCGTTGCAATACTTTATAGCTATTAAGTTGCATTATGCTATAATAATAATAATAATAATAATAATAATAAGAAGAAGAAGAAGAAGAAGAAGAAGAAGAAAACGCGGTTGGAATTACAACGAGCATGACGTGTTTTCCGATTCTCTCGAAAACGTAACGTTATTTTTCGCTATATGAAGTTTTGTTATTTTTACTATTTTAACGTAAACATGAATTTTTCTTCGTATTATTATTATTTAATTTATCTGTTTTTCCTTTCAATGATCCTGATAGATTAATCAATTAGTTTTCTTTTTATTCATTTATCCTTAGTTGTCGATATTTCGTAAGAGATTTTTTGAACTATCATATTTTTTCTAAAAAAAAAAAAGAAAAACAATATGACAGAAAAAAAAGCAATACGATAGAAAAACAATACAATACAATTTACACGGTATTCTTTTATTTTATTTATTTTTATTTTTATTATTTTGTTTGATAACGCTATTTTCGACGACATTAATAAAAACTACTGAATATACAGATGGGCGAACAAATTATTATTTTAAAATTTCACAGCAGTGATAAACTTAAACGAATGTTAACTTTTTCTTTTCCATTAATTTTTTTTTTTTTTTTTTGACAATTATTTTCGTTATAAGAATTAGTGATGGGATCGATAACTTTTTTTAAAATTAATTAACAACTCATTTGATTAAGAGGAAAAAAAGAGAAAAAAAGAGAAGAAAAGGAAAAAAAATTACCATCTCCATATTTCTCTCTCTCTTTTTTTAATACTCTTGTGTAGTGATGTTTTTTTTCCTTGTGCGGTTGTTGGGGAGAAGGAAAATTCCGAACAACAAGCCCCAACTCAACGTGTTAATCGTGCCGAGGAGTGAATGGCGTTATGAGGCCGCGAATGATGCCCTACATACTCCGGAACCCGATTTGTAAAAGATCGTTACCAAACGTGTCGTTTAGGTGGACTTTGCGTCACTCGTAAGAATAATATGAGAGTTCAAAATAGAAACAAAAGTCCAGTATGGCTCTTCAAGTGGATAAAAAAGGAGCCCGTGCTTCAGGAGGGAACCAACCTGAGGTCGAAAAATCTGCCATAGGAACAAACTCCTACACAAAGAATGCATCTTTACGTCCCCACAAACAGGAGAAGCCAAATGATGGCCCTGCAAATTCTCCAGCTAGCTCCATAACCGTACATTTAAAGAAAGAAAAATAAAATCGTCTCGTAAGAAGTACACAGTCTTTATGACTGCATTTCATGAAGCGCTACTCAAACCTCAGAAAAAAATCATTCGCCAAACATATGACATTTTACGAGAAAAGCTTGGACAAACAATTAGAAAGTGCATTGACAAAAATATACTAGCCAATGTAACAACCGACTGACAGAAGCTGAAATTAAAGAAATAAAAAGCATTTCAACCAGAATAGACAAATCAACAAAACATGAAAGGGAACCGGAATCGGAAAAAATAGTGACATCACAGAAGCCACGGGTTATAATAAAGAAACCGAGATACACACAAAGCACTGTGAAGATAATGCTAAAAGTTTAAAAGTGTTGGAAATGTTTGATCTTAGTAGGTCACAAGACGGCAATAAAATGATTTCACTACACATTGAACAAAATTATTTTACGGAAAACAAGAATAATATAAAGAAGCCAGCGAAGAAATCAAGAGCCATATAAGTCAGATAGAAAATACTGCAATGGAGAAACGAGAACAACTCCCAAAATTACAACCGACAAAGCATAACCTCGAAACTATTAAGTTCTACAATGTAGCACTCAAATTCATTTTGGATGAAGAAGACACTCATATGAATCTCAATTACGGAATATATGCATCAGCAATGTCAGCAACAAAAACTGAACATCAAAGTAAAATAGGCTGTCTCACAGACATGAAAATCCACCTTGGAAAAGAAAAATAGAAAACGAAATCGAACAACTTAGAAGTGAATTATCAGTATTGATGATCTGGCAAAAGGAATAAATGTAAGAATGAGAAAAGGCAGAAGATTCGAAAGAAAATACAATATTAGGAAGGAAAATGAAGTCCTATCAACTAAAGAAAAAATAAGGCAAACAATACAACTGGAATCTCAGTGAATAAGACGCTATGAGAAAAGATCAGGATTCTACAGACAAAACAAGATCTTTCAAACCGATGCAAAGAAATTTTACATAACAAAGAAGCAGGTTGAATTGCAAAAGAGATAGAACGAATGAAAACTAAACCAGAATAGACATGGGCTAGAATCACAGAAATGGAAGTTAAATGAAAAAAGCACACAAATGGAAATATCCAGGAATAGCTAAAAAATCCTAACTTTTGTCTATATTATTTAAATACAGCACACAAAAGCTAGCCAAAGAACTCCAAGAAATAATTACGGTCCCACTAAAATTCCTGCATGGATGACCAAGGAAATTACTTTTCTTCTATCCCAAAAATAGTGACCCAAAAATCCTGAGAAACTACAGACCAATTACATGTCTTCCCACAGAATAAAAACTATCCATTTTAACAAAACAGACATATTTCTTCTTGGAAAGAAATGACATGCTACCACTTGAACAAAAAGGGTGAAAACGTGGCTGTTAAGGATGTAAAGACTAATTACTTATTAATTAGATCATCTTGGAAAACTGCTTCAATGCAAAAAAAAATCTTAGTAACTGCCAGGATAGATTATCGTAGGGCATTCAGTAGTGTACCTCATTCCTGGATCTTAAAGTCTTTAAATATGTACATGTTATCACCAGTTTTTATCAATTTCATCAAAAATGTATGTCGATATGGAAAACAACACTTTACCTCAATCATATAAATGGAATCCATAAGGCTGGTGAAATAAACATCAACAGAGGAATATTTCAAGGTGACACTTTGTCTCCCTTACAATATTGCATATCACTAATAGCATTAACCATGCAACTTAACAAGATAAAATGTGGTTATAAAATAGCTCAAAAGAAAATAAGCCATTTATTTTACATATATGACTTAAAGTTGTATGCTAGAAATGACAATGAACTGGAAGATCTGAAAACTGTAAAATGCTTCAGCGAAGGCATTGGAATGAAATTCAATTTGGATAAATGTGATAAAGTCACAGTTTTACGAGGATCGCTACAACAAACACCATTTATTAGGATAGGCCCTGCTGTAACAATAAAAAAAAATTAGAGCAAGAAGAAGCTTATTAGTATTCTGGTGTAAATGAGAGTGAAAGAATTCACCATGAGAAAAAGAAAGAAATAGTGCGTAAAGAGTGCTATAGAAAGGGTAAGACTGATATTAAAAACTGAATTGAATTCTAAGAACAGAATTATGCCCATTAACACCTTGCCATCACAGTGGTCCAATACAGTTTCAACATCTTGAGCTGGACTCTAAATGACATCAGACGAATGAATTCTAAGAAAAGAAAGCTTCTTTCTAAGTGTAAGATGCATCATCCAAAGGCAGATGTAGACCGTTCATAAATACTCCGTAAAAAAGGGGAAAAGTCTTATTCAGCTAGAATTGTCATACAAGACAACAACTATTGGCTTACTAGCATACATGGAAACAACAAAGGACTGCTTGATATAATTAGAATTAGTCAAATAACATGAAAACAGAAAGAAAAAATATTCAACAATGAAAGACAAACAAGATTTACATTTAGTAGTTTCTGTAGAAAACCAAAACAGAAGCCAAGAACCAACGATTGCAGCAAAATATATGAAAAATAATGCCAAGGATAAAGCTCCCAAATAAATGAAAAAACGCTGGCAAGACTAACCTATGCATGGCCAATATCCAGAAAGTGCTAATAAATCCAACGTTGATAAAGTTAATACTCATCAATAATTACGTGCATCTGGAGTAAAGCCTGAGACTGAAGGCTTTATTCTTGAAGCGCAAGATCAAAGTCTTTTCACTAGAAACTTTCAAGTAAATATGATACATAATAATGTGGATCCAACTCGCAGATTCTGTGAAAAATATCAAGAAACAATAGACCATCTAATCTCAGGTTGTTCTGTACTTGTCCGAAATAAATATCAAAATCGTCACGATAGAGTGGGGCAATATTTACACTGGATAATGTGCAAACACTTTGGAAAATATGTAAACAAACACTGGTATGAACATCACCCAGCACCAGTTACAGAAACAGAAGATGTCACCATTCTATGGGATTGCATAATCTAAACAGACAGGAATACTGAAGAATACAGGCTGGACGTTATTGACAAAAACCAAAAAGAAAAAAAATTACTTATTGATATGGCTTATCCAGCGGATTGTAACATAGCAACTACGGAATCTGAAAAACTATCAACATACAAAGACCTAGAAACTGAAATAGAAAAAAAGAATGCGGAAATTGAAAACAGGAATAGTACCAGTGATAGTAGGCGCACTTAGAATGGTAAAAAATGGAACAAAACAACACATTGAAAGAATATCTGGAAACCCCAGCTTAAGAGATACATAAAAATGTCTTGTTAAGTACAGGCCTCACACTTAGGGAAATTAGTCTATGTAACGCTAGGGATATTATGGGAGATAGAAAAAACATGAAATATAGCCTTAATAACACACCACGACCTGCCTTAGATTTTCTGCAGACTTAGTAGGTAGTGTGACCATAGCAGAAATCAAATTATGATGAAAATGACATAATAATAACTATATATGATATATGATATCAAGTGCATATCAAATATGAGCGGAATTCGAGAGGATACCCGTTTAGATATAGAAGAATCTTCAAAAACTCACATACATATAGAATTATTCACGGTTTTAATGTACGTGATACATGACTGACCAATGATAACTGACCGTAAATACCAGATTCTATCATTTTGTCTATTTTCTCTCAGTGTGTGACGAAGCTTAAATAAAACTGAATTATGTTAGGTTCATATATATTTCCTATTTGTTCTTTATTTTAACACACACACACACACACACACACACACACACACACACACACACACACACACACACGCACACGCACACATATATATATATATATATATATATATTACGGAAAGTTCCCGAGATTAACGAAATGAAATTAACGACCAACATATTTGATTTATTTGTTTGAATATTATTTTCAATCTATTCTCGTATTTGAGTAGATATTCTGTTTTTAATTAAACAGTATATATATATATATATATATATATATATATATCAGCCTAACAAAATGTCTCATAAATATTCTGGCGGGTAGAAATATATATATAGAGAGAGAGAGCGAAAGAGAGAGAGAGAGAGAGAGAGCAAGCGATCGCTATTATATTTAATACCTAATACTGTATTGTTCAGTTAAAAACAGAATATCTACCCAAATACGAGAAATAAATTGTTTAAATAGATATATATAGGAAGAATGAATGTTAACGCTTAAAATAGGCCAAAAGCATAAATAGAAAATAAATTGAGGGCTCAATGCCAAAATTGACGAAGTCTAAATATAATATGACAAAAATATCAAATCCGCTACTCAAAGTTTCATACAATGGCAATCTCCATGTGTAACTACGGAGCCATACTATTGTTTAACTTTAGTCCATGGGTGGCAGGTAACTCCCACTCTAGATGTGTGTTTTTAATCAAATATTTATTCTTATGACGGCATGCGGCAATAAATCGCAGGATTATTAATTTTTCCGTCAGGATAAATCACAGCTTTCACCAGCTCCGGCATAAGAATAAATTTTTTATTTTTTTTAAATTTCTGTCTTCGAGAGATTGGATTCTTAACGGTTGTCCAACGAACGCAAGCAGCATAACTCGACTATATTCTGTAAAAAACGGTTTAATTTCTATTTTTGTCTTCAGAAATTGAATTAAATCAACTTTACAATGGTAGCTGCTTGTGGTAAGTCAACCGAGATTCAGTCCATTTTTTGTGTAATTTTTTGGAAATTATTTTATTTATTTATTTATTTATTTTCGTCACTTAATTTGTGTAAATTATTTTGCAATTCAAGGGTATTTTTGACTTAAGATAAATAGTATCACGGTTCCATTATTTCCATTATTTTTGTCTTGTAGATGATTTAAATTTCTGTCTTCGAGAGATTGGATTCTTAACGGTTGCCCAACGAACGCAAGTAGCATAACTCGACTATATTCTGTAAAAAACGGTTTCTGATATAAATATATATATTAAGTGACGAAAAATTATTTTATTTATTTATTTATTTATTTTCGTCACTTAATTTGTGTAAATTATTTTGATTAAAAACATATATGCAGTGTAGAAGTTACCTGCCATGGCTGGACTATGATAATTTGGTTCCATATTTTCTTCAGATAATTCCCATTGCATTAAACTCTGAATAGCGGATTTGGTATATATATATATATATATATATATATATATATATATATATATATATATATATAGGTTAGTTAAGTACCATACGTGATACACGCTTGGGCAATCATATCTCGAAGGAGACATGACTGACTGGGCAGAAGATTATATTGCATTTTGGTTGCCATTGCTTTCTGCGGTAGACTGGTTGCCAACCAAGGTTACAGAACCCAATCTGTCCTATTATTTAACCCATAACTGGAAGGAAGAGACGGTTTAATACCTTTTCCAAGAGTATTTGTGCGTAAGTGAATGCAAGGAATGCAAATGGATATCGAATTCGGATGCCTGATTACTCGTTCCGAGCCGATATCCACTGCAACACAATGCACATACTATAGGAAAAGAACTAAAATGCATAAAAATCTGTCATGCGTAAAACGTAGAATAACATATATATATATATATATATATATATATATATATATATACAATTATTAGTTTTGGTCAAAATTAAATTAGACCAGTATCCAGTTGGATTATAATATGCTAAATGCATTTATATTGTAGAGCTTTCGAACATTTTTCTCTTGGAAATGAGTTATTTCCGCAACCTAGGTTTCAACGTTTCATTATCTTGTGGCAATTTATAATAACTGATTTTTCAACGTTTTTCAAACGTACAACAGGGATTTTTTAAAACCATCGAAAATTTTCAAAATTAGTTTATTACGGATCTTAAAATACTTTCATCCAGATTTGTATGATCCTAAGATGTATATGTAGTTGTGATTACATCTAGACATTACTTCTGATCTTTTATTTAGCAATTTTGTTTGTTCTGGAAACAATATAACATAACGGTTAACTTAGTTATATATATATATATATATATATAAAGAAATAGGGCATTTAATTTTAATCCTACATTTTTTAATAAAACATTGTAACAGTGGAATCTGCCGTATAGGACCATCTTCGTCAGCGACCAGCTTTTGTTAACGACCGTTTATCTATGCACTGAAAATGAGGACAAAACTAGAAGCGACCGAAATGTGGTTCTACAGAAGGATGCTACGGATATCGTGGGCTGAGCATACAAGCAACGACGAAGTGTTAGAAAGAATGGCAACAAAAAGGAAATTGATGCTGAGCATCAGGAAGAGACAACTGAAGTTCCTGGGACATGCAATGAGGAAAGAGAGCCTGGAGAACCTGATACTGACTGGACAGATAGAAGGAAGGAGAGACAGAGGAAGGCAGCGGATAACATATTTGCAGGGTCTGATCAGGTGGATGACGGAACGGGGGTTACCAGGAGCAACAGGAGCAAACATACTAAGAGCCACAAGGGATAGGGAGACGTGGAGATCCATGATCGCCTACGTCCTGAAGAGACAGGGCACATAGAAGAAGAAGACGATTTGTTAATGTTAATTGACCCTTAGAGAACGCGACCAGCGATTAACATCAACGAGTGAAAATCACTGATCCATTGACCGCTTTAAAAAAATTCATTTTGGTCGTACACTGCGAACTTCTAAATTAGGAGAAACTAAATGAGTAATCTATTTCATTTTGATTTGATCTAAGCCAGGAACACTTCCTCATTGTTTTGTTATTGTAGTGTTGTATCAAACTGTTATTTCTTGTTGAAATGTACATTGCTTGAGTTTACTTCAAGGTCAAACATCGGCTGTTTTGCACAACATGTATTGTATTTGACATGTTCAAGGGATTTATCGCAGTCTCTGTACATACTTGGATAAATTCAAGTATTGGGAAAATCACAATTATGTTTCTTTCTCAAATGTCTATCTCTTTCCTTCCTTAATTTCTTTTTTGTGTATCTATCTACTCTATTTCTATCTGGGTATATCTATCTCTATCTCTATGTTTCTCTACCCCCACCCACGATCGCTGTCAGTCTTTTCTATGTTTTGTTTTTTTCCATGTATTATCGCAGATTCTCTTTTGCTATCACTCACTGCTAAAAAAAAAAAACTGAAACCGTATACTTTTTTTCAAGTCCAGTTAATAAATATTTTTTGTGAATAAATATTTTGGTCTCTTGCTGACCGTTATAAATACGTTTTTTAAAATTTCAAAATGAATTATGCTGAATAAATTTCTTTAAAGTTAGGCCATTTTCTTATGTTCTCATTTATTTATTACCATATTATATGGTAAAATTATAATATGCACATTCTGATGAGTGGAATATACGTTCCTGGCGTAAATAGGTCATGACTATGAGCCTTTAGTGAGCGATCACCTGCCGTATGCGACCAGTTTTTGATGGCAGTAGGGGCGGTCGCATACAACAGATATATATATATATATAGTACACACACATACACACTTACTTCCCATGTCATTTTAATAATACATTCAGTAACAATGTTCTCGGAGACGGGGTTTACTCAGTCATCTCTAGCAACACGCCGATTTCTGTTCAACCGTTTTGTTCAAATCATGGGCTACAAATCTGATAATTTGGCTTTCACGCCCGGTTTTATTGAAAAGGCACAAAACCGGTGTGGTAAAGGTAGCTACAGTGGTTCAATTTTCCCTTACGGTTTAATTCTTACCAGCTCGAAATGAAAATATCAGTTATCCATTTCGACTGCGTTTCCGGTCTTCACTGATGAGAGGGAGAGAATATACTCTCTTTTACAGCTTGCTTGTCCTTATTCAATATCTCAGGTAGCCCAAAACAGGAATTTCTCACAGTCCAATTTTGACCTAGTGTCAACAATTTGTCAAAACAGAATGACACTATTATGTCTATGATGCTTTTACATAGATTCAATCAATTCGGTTATTTCTACCGACAAAAATAATTATATTCTCCAATTTTAGAGGAATCTCTTCTTATCTTTAAAATTAAGACCAGCCATCTGGAAATAGAATTACATGTATATCTACCGGCCTGAATATTCCAGAAATCTTATGAAAATATACTTCCTCTGGGAGAAATGGAACCTGCGAACCCTTATAGATCTAGGGGAAGCTGTCAATTGATCTGACGTGTTCTAATCTCCCGACCACCAAGTATTTTGTAGTTAGACAATAACGAATTAATCCACATAAATATACAATTTCCTGACTTTTCGTAATATTCATAACTTCTCTGGTTCGTATTCTAATATAAACAAATGTAAACAAAAACAATCTTACGAAATGTTCCGGAAAGTTAAGAAATTGAATTGACTAACATTTTTTAAATTTATTTGTTTGAACATCACTTTTCATGAATACTCGTATTTAAGTAGATACTCTGTTTTTTTTTTGTTTTGTTTTTTTAATAATAAAACAGTATATAATTATATATACCTGCCGGTTTGAACATTCGAGATAAGTATTAATTCCATTTCGTAACCTTCCGTAACATTTCGTAGTATATATATATATATATATATATATATATATATATATATGCAGGCGGAATGTGATACATGAATTAATATATATCAGCAGAACGCGATGCAAATGAAGGAAAAAGTGGAAAAATTTCTATGTTACGCGTAACTTCATCAGACTAAAGTAATTTTTTTGTTGATGGAATTATATATGCAGGAAGTTGATAGCAGGTGGGGTATATAAAACGCAAGTGTCAGTTATTATTAGTGCCGATAGGAAATTATGAGAATGTACTGAAATTATTTTTATTATTTTAAGGTTAGCTGATTTCGATCAGTTTCCTTAAGCTTTCTTAGATACAGTATGTAAAAATCAAATGAAATTTCGACGTAGACGTTTAAAACCGCTCCAGGAAGCCGTCGAAATTGAACCGCGTATGGAAAGCATTTTACAATCGGACCGCCCGGAAATATTGAACTCCTACTGGGTGTAATCAAAGAAAATAGACGATTGGCTGCGCAAGAAATCTCCGGAATATTGTTTAAAAATTTTTTTTGGTGACCTCTATCAAAAGAACAGAAGGAAATTCTTGTTTAAATTACAAAGGATTTACGAAAAACAGTTAACTTAATACATAGTTTCTCAAAAAAAAAACATATAATCGAATATGAGTTAAGCGTCAAGGTTTATGATTCCGAAACAAAATCCCAGTTTTAAATGAATGTACCTGTGTCTCTGTATTTAAAGAAGGTGTGGTAGAATCGGAGAAATGCCAAAGTCATGTTTACGGTTTGTTTGTTTTTTTTAATTTTTTGTCATATCCACCATGAGTACACTTCTTCAGGTCAGACAATAATGAATAAATGAGATTTCTTCAACTGTTGACACAGTAAGAAACAAACAGCTGCAGTAGTGGGTAAGTGGTGACTGGTAGCTCCATTACAAGAATGCGCCTCTTACTCCTCACAATACGGGAAGTAGTGTTTTTGCTGTTGTTCTAATGTTTTTGTTTTTTTCAAAATATTGCATCACTCAAGTCTGTCAACCTTCCGGCGATCTAGATTTGACTCCCTGTGACACCTCGCTGTTCTCAAAGCAAAAGTCACCGCTGAAAGGGAAGAGATTTCAGACCGTGGATGAAATAAAGAGGAACGCGTCGAGACTGCTGATAGCGATATAAAACCTGCAATAGAACGCTATGGTAAGTGTGTGAAATCCCAATGGGAGTATAATGAAGCAGACATAAGCGGGCTATTTTTCATTAACATTATATGTACAGAGTGCATCAAAAATACTTTTACAAGATTTGGAGGCAGTAAAAAAAAGAACAAAAGTCTATATAAACATATGTTCTGAAATTATTTCGTTTTTTTTTTTCAAGAAAATCTCGTAACCGTATGTAAAAATATCTGCCTATTTCCGATATGAATATCCTGCTATTGTTTAACAATTCTCCGTTATCGCTGCTGCACACATTAAATGTTGAAGACAGACAAACCACAAATGTACACGAATGATAAATGTAACCTAGTCCATACCGCAAGAGAGCGCCATCTACCGTTAACTTTCTTTAATATTGATAACTTAACAAACGAAGGATTTGAGTACATATATTTATATAGACTTTGTTCTTGTTTTACTGTCAGGAACCCGCCGCAAATTTTGCAAAAGTATTTTTGATGCACCCTATATATATATATATAGATAGCCACATATGCACACACACACACATACACACACACACACACACACACATATATATATATATGTGTGTGTGTGTGACTTCTATATACACACGCATTCACTGACCATGCACTAGTTCTATAAGACTTATTTTTTACACACACACACACACACACACACACACATACACACACACACACACACACACACACACACACACACACACATAAATACATATTAAACCCTTTGGGGCCTATACGTTTTTAAATCAGCTCTATTAGGTCCCTGTTCCTCTTTCCATCAACTCGTCTACCGCATTTTGATATTGTTTTTGCGATGATTGGTGAAATAAGGATCGCCCTGGTCTTAGGTTTACTTTTGAAGACTGCGAGATTAGCGCACGTTTAATGCATATTCTTCTCAGAGAAATCAGTTCCCGCCTGATTAGACTGGTATTTTTTAAAGACCAAAACTGTGGTCAAATATATTACGGTGAACCACTAGGACATTTAAATTATGGTTATGCAGAATATCTCTGCGGTTTTCATATAATCTTTTTGAGGTTTGTGGATGCTTCACTGATGCATATCAATGGACATTTTATACATTCTATTTTGTGTATTTTTTGTAATCATTTCACCTCATGCAATGCAGGAATGCCACTCGTGTGTTACAGCGAGAGAATAAAAATATATGGGGGATTTCGAAGAAAGAATAAGAGATGGATGTGAATCAAAGAGATAGAAGATGGCAATTGACGTTGCACTTAAACATCTGGAAATGGTAGATATTAGGGAAGCAAGCAGATGATAGTGAGTTCCACAAAAAGAAAGTGCGAGAAAAGAAACTGTTAGAGTGCATTTAACTATTTCGATGGTAAAAGAATCGGAGCTTGATGTCAATCTAGCAGAATGGGTAAATACATGTGGTCGAGATACCAGGGAAAAAGCTCGTCAGAGTGGTTGCCATAAAAATACCTGTAGAAAAGGCAGAGGGAAGCCACATCATTTAACATATAATCTCCAAAAGATTAATTTTACACAAAGATTAATTTTAAATTTACACCAAGATTAATTTTACACAAATATCCCAAATAATATTTGCATAAGAAATATGCAAATATTATAGAAACCCCAAAATATTATATAGGCTTTCAATAATCTACCTATGTTAAAATATTGTTTTTTTAATTTTCATTGAATTCAATATTGATGCATTAATGCATCTCTTGTATTTTTACAGTTTCATTCGCTGTTAGAAACTTATATGAAACTCTTATTTATTAAAACACAACTTATTGCGACTTGATGAATTACAGGGTGCGATGGATAAGTTGGCGTCTAAAAAAATTGGCATTTAAGTTTGTATAACACATCATTCAATAAATCCAGACCTAACTAATAAAGCAACGTCGTAGTGTCTCTCTTGCCTTTCTTGGAGTGAAATGATTAAAAATAATCAGTCAGTCAAGTGCCATACGTGATACACGCTTGGGCGATCATGTCTCGAAAGAGACATGACTGACTGGGCAGAAGATTATCCCGCAGTAGGTTGCCATTGCTTTCTGCGATAGACTGGTTGGCGACCAAGGCTATAGAACCCAATCTGTCCTGTTATTTAACCCATAACTGGAAGGAAGAGACGGATTAATACATTTTCCAAGGGTATTTGCGCGTAAGTGAATACAATGGATTCAACTGGAATTCTTGTTCCGAGCCGATATCCACTGTACCACAACGCACATCCTTAAAAATAATACATTGAAGAAAATAAGATTTGTGCGATAATATCTCGCACAACTAAATAATCACTTCAGTTAAAAACAGATGTTATAGGCTGAAATTCACATAGTATATTTACCTAATATAAATCCATATTTTGAAATTTTTTACCACAATATTATTTTATGGTGAAAAAATTTGAATTGCATAAGAAAATATGACATACTGTAATGTATATTTAGCTGTAAATCCTTCCACTTTTGACACATTTTTTTATTTAATGCACCACTTATATACTTAAAAATGGATACCTAATTTTTTTGTTAACAGCAACTACAGTAATTAGAAGCTTTCATACCACTTGATTCCTTCATATGAAGTTATTTTGAAAGCAGTCGAATTATGAAACTTTATACACTTTTACTATTTACAGACTGCAGCGACAGAGAATTTTCGCCCAATTACAAGACATTATTGATTAGTGGCTAATTTCAAGAACTGTCGAGAGGTATTGCACTTTCGAGCACGTTCAGATATACTTTTAGCCATTATAAATTATACGAACGCTTGAAAAATTATATAATCCGCGTGCATATATAACAAACTTTCGTTATTCGGCCACCTTGTTTCAAATACACCTAAAGTGTTTAACATACTCATCTCCTGTTTTATATTTTCCAAGTAGCCACAGTTACTTAACGTTCTAACATTCCACTTTTCCAGACTCATATTTTTGTTTGATACGAACAGTGTCTGAATAACGGTCCAGTGAGACATGTGGGTCATGTCGATTTTTCTGGAAGAGGATTCCGTTCCGATGAACTTTTACACCGTTTATATTAACAGTCGCTGGATATACTAACATCCGCTGTGATCCCTGTCGGTCATGACGTTCCTTTCCGGGCCAGGAGTCAGTTCCGATGACTTTTTACACCGTTTATACTAACAGTCGCTGGACAACTGGCATGTGACAATTGTCGTTCATGTTGCTGCTTTCCAGGCCAGAGGTCAGTTCCGATAAGCTTTTACACCATTTATACTAACAGACGCAGGATGACTGTCCTGTGACACCTGTCGTTCATTTCACTGCTTTTAGGGGCAGGAGTCAGTTCCGATGAAAATTTACACCAATTATACTAACAGCCGCTGGATATCTGTCCTGTGGCACCCGTCGTTAATGTGGCTCTTTTTTCTGGTTAGGAGTCAGTTTCATTGAACGTTTACACCATTTAAACTAACAGCCGCTGGAAGGCTGTCATGTAATCCCTGTCGTTCATGACGCGCCTTTCTGATGAACTTGGAGTCGCTGGACAACTGCCATGTGGCACCTGTCGTTAATGTCGTTATTTTCCAGGCCAGAATTCAGTACCGATGTGCTTTTACATCATTTATACTAACAGTTGCTGGATGACAGTCCTGTGACACCTATCGTTCATTTCACTGCTTTTCGGGGCAAGAGTCAGTTCCGATGTAAGTTTACACCGTTTATACTAACAATCGCTGGATGACTGTCAACTGACACGTGTTTGACATTACGCTACTTTCCGGGCCAGTGGTCAGTTCTGATTAACTTTTACACCGTTTATACTAACAGTCGCTGGATGACTGTCCTGTGAGACCTGTCGTTCATATCATTGCTTTTCGGGGCAAGTGTCAGTTCCGATGAAAGTTTACACCGTTTATATTAACAATCGCTGGATCACTGTCAACTGACACGTGTTTTTCATTACGCTATTTTCCGGGCCAGAGGTTAGTTCCGATAAACTTTTACACCGTTTATATTAACAATCGCTGGATCACTGTCAACTGACACGTGTTTTTCATGACGCTATTTTCCGGGCCAGAGGTCAGTTCCGATAAACTTTTACACCGTTTATGCTAACAGTCGCTGGATGACTGTCAACTAACACGTGTTTTTCATTACGATACTTTCCGGGACAGGGGTCAGTTCCGATAAACTTTTACACCGTTTATGCTAACAGTCGCTGGATGACTGTCCTGTCATTTATTTGACTGCTTTTCGGGGCAGGAGTCAATTCCGATGAAAATTTACACCGTTTATACTAACAATGACTGTCTAGTGATACGTATTTTTCATTACGCTACTTTCCGGGCCAGGGGTCAGTTCCGATAAACTTTTACACCGTTTATACTAACAGTCGCTGGATGACTGTCCTCTGACACCTGTCGTTCATTTCCCTGCTTCTTGGGGCAGGAGTCAATTCCGATGAAAGTTTACACCGTTTATACTAACAGTCGCTGGACAACTGCCATGTGACACCTGTCGTTCATGTCGTTACTTAGCAGGCAAGAATTCAGTACCGATGAGCTTTTAAACCGTTTATACTAACAGTCGCTGGATGACTGTTCTGTGACACCTGTCCTTCATTTCGCAGCCTTTCGGGGCAGGTGTCAGTTCCGATGAAAATTTACACCGTTTATACTAACAATCGCTGGATGACTGTCAAGTGTAACGTGTTTTTCATTAAGCTACTTTCCGGACCAGGGTTCTGTTCCGAAAAACTTTTACACCGTTTATGCTAACAGTCGCTGGATGACTGTCCTGTCGTTCATTTCACTGCTTTTCGGCGCAGGAGTCAGTTCCGATGAAAGTTTAGACCGTTTATACTAACAACCTCTGGATGACTGTCAAATGACACGTGTTTGACATTACGTTACTTTCCGGGCCAGAGGTCAGTTTCGATAAACTTTTACACCGTTGATACAAACAGTCGCTGGATGACTGTCCTGTAACACCTGTCGTTCATTTCCCTGCTTTTTGGGGCAGTAGTCAGTTCCGATGAAAGTTTACACCGTTTATACTAACAATCGCTGGATGACTGTCAAGTAACAACTGTTTTTCATGACGCTCCTTTTGGAGCCAGCGGTCAGTTCTGATAAACTTTTACACCGTTTATACTAACAGTCGCTGGACAACTGTCATGTGACTCCTGTCGTTCTTGTCGTTACTTTCCAGGCCAGAATTCAGTACCGATGAATACCGCTTATACTTACAGTCGCCGGATAACTGTCCTGTGGTACCTGTCGTTCATGTATCTCCTTTCTGGGCCAGAGGTCAGGACTGATGAGCTTTTACACCGTATGTGCGTTGTGGTGCAGCGTGTATCGACTCGGAACGACAAATCTGGCTGCCGAGGTGGAATTCCAGTTGAATTCTTTGCATTCACTTATGCATAAATATACTTGGAAAAGCTATTAATCCGTCCCTTCCCTTCATTTGTGGATTAAATAATATAGCAGATTGGGTTCTATAGCCTTGGCTGGCAACCAGTGTACTACAGAAAGCAATGGTCACCTCCTGCTGGATAATCTTCTGCCCAGTCAGTCATGTCTCGAAAGAGACATGATTACCCAAAGCTTGTGTCACGTATGGCACTTAACTAACTGATACTAACAGTCGCTTGGTAACTGTCCTGTGGGACGTGTATTTCATGTAACTCCTTTCCAGGCCGGGGGTCAGTTCCGATAAATTTTTCCACCGTTTATACTAACAGTCACTGGATGATTGTCCTGTGACACCTGTCTTTCATGTCGCTCCTTTCCCAGCTAGGGGTCAGTTGCGAGGAATTTTATCCCCTTTAGACCGTTCACTAACTAAGAATCAG